>CAUYUJ010015475.1:104000-152190 GCA_963575745.1 Prorocentrum cordatum | reverse complement strand
GGTCCTCCCCTTTCCCCTCCCTCCATCCTGTTCCTCTTTTTTTGCTGGCTTCAAACGCAAGATCCGCATCCTAATCAACACGATTCGCGCCTCCAACACGGCAATGGTTGAACTGGTGGAAACTGCGTATGCCGCTGTGTTGGATGCGGAAGTGGAGTTGTTGTGGTGCGAAGTCGGGGATGAGATCGCGGATGGAGACGTTGAGATGCTCAGTGAAGAGGTGTCCAAAGCGATGCGTCAGACAGAGGTCGAAATCCAAGAGGAGAGAAAGGAACGATGATGAGAAAGAAGAAGAGGAGAAGGAGAAGGAAGAAACGACAGGACGAGGCGGAGGAGGAGGAGGAGGAGAAGAAGGAAGACGAGGGCAGCGGAGGAGGAGGAGGAAGAGGAGGAGGACGAGGAGGAGGAGGAGGGGGAGGAGGTGGAGGAACAGGAGGACGAGTCGAATAACGCTTGGCCCCGGCAGGTCGACCTTGAGAAGATTGCCAAGGACCTGCTGAACGCGAAGCAACCTGAGGTGAACGTCGGCGGCGTGAACTCTGACCTCACTGGGCTGGTCTTGGAGATTTCTGATTCCGAGGATGGTGCCGAGCTGACTGCAGGAGGCGAGCAGCTGCCAGAGGAGCCGCCTGAGGAGCTGGCTGCAGGAGGCACGCGGACGCCAGAGGGGCCGCCTGAGGAGCTGGCTGCAGCAGGCGCGCAACAGCTCGAGGAGCCGCCTGAGGAGCTGGCTGAAGGAGGCCAGCACCCGCTCGAGGAGCCGCCTGAGGAGCTGGCGACAGGAGGCGCGCAGACGCCAGAGGAGCCGCTTGCTGCAGGAGGCCCGCAGCCGCCAGGACCGCCTGTGGCCATGGCGCAGCCTCCGCAGAGCAAGGTCGGCCCGCCTGCGAAGTTCAAGGGCATCCCGCCCCCGGCGCTGCCGCCGAGCGCACAGACGCTGCTGATGCAGGCCAGGGGGCAGCTGCCGCCGCCGCCGCGAGTGAAGGCGAGTGCTGCGGTGGAGGAGGAGCCCGCCACGAAGCCTGCTGAGGAGGAGCACGAGGCTGAGGCCGAAGAGGAGCAGGCAGAGAGCACGACGCCACCGCCCAAGAAGAAGGCAAAGGGTCCGTCGAAGTCGAAGGCGCTGGCGACCACGCCGCCAGTGACTGCGAAGAAGCCGCCGCCAATGAAGGGCCCTCCGATGAAGAAAGCGAAGTCGGTGGCGGAGGAGCACTCACCTGCGGCTTCGTCAGGGGGTTCTGCGGAGGCGCCATCGGTGGGCTGCGGCAAGGCTGGCAACAGGAACCTCGTTGACCCTGCCGACTGGAACATCAGGTACGCTGAGGTGTTGAAGCTCATGCCGCAGGAGGCCTGGCCGGACATGGCCCCCCATGGCGAGCACGGCTACACCAAGAAGATCGTGATGGGGCTGAGGTCCCACGTGGTGCGCATCGAGGTGCCGAGAGGGGTCCTCTCTTCCTCCTCCTCCTCCTCCTCCTTCTCCTCCTCCTCCTCCTTCTCCTCCTCCTCCTCATCCTGATCCTCCTCGTCTTCATCCCCCGTCTCCTGCAGGTAGAGAGATACCGTGAGATATCGTGAGATAGCATAAGATATACCTTTGGTGGTGATGAGTATGATGATGGTGATGATGATGATGATGAGGATGGTGCTGATGAAAGTGATGATGCTTGTGATGGTGATATGAGGATGTTGATGATACTGATGATGGTGCTGATGATGGTGATGCGAATGGCGATCATGCTGACGATGATGATGATGATAATGATGATGATGACAACGATGCTGATACTGATGCTGGTGGTGATGCTCATGATATATGGTGATGGTCATGATGATGCCGATGATGATGGCGGGACCCCATCCTGCTCCACCTCCTCCTGCTCTTCCTTCTCCTCCTCCTCCTCCTCGATCTGGTTTCGCAAGATACCGTGAGAAACCGTGAGAAATCGTAAGGTCCCCCATCCTCCTCCTCCTCCTCCTCCTCCTCCTCCTCCTCCTTCCTCCTCTCCCCTTCCTTCTCCTCCCTCCTCCTCTCCTCCTCCTCCTCCTCCTCCTCCTCCTCCTCCTCCTCTCCCTCCTCCTCCTCCTCCTCCTCTCCCTCCTCCTCCTCCTCCTCCTCCTCCTCCTCCTAGCGTTTTGGCGACACCCCTCCGATCGTTCTATATCTCGTTCGCTCTCTCCTGCACCCGCAGGTGCTGGTGAGGGCCAAGAGCTTCAGGGTCGCGAAGCCGGTCATGCCCACCCCGACTGTGAATTGGGGCTCTGACATCAACACTGCCTGGGACACGGCGAAGCAGAAGGCCATGGATTTCTTCGTGGAGAACAAGATGGAGCCCCCGCCGGCCAAGTGATTAATCGCAAGGGGTAATGGGGTGCGCCGCCGCCGCCGCCTCAGGGGTGCAAAACAAGCTTCCCTTTCCGCCACCCCCCCGTTAAAACTGATGCGTCCTGGGCCCAGAGAGTGGCGGCGGCGGCGGCTGACTTCCTTACCCCTTGCGGCTCTGATCGGATAGCGACTCGCACGATGACGGGGATCCATTGCGACAGCCAATCTTGCCTCCCCCGATCGCGGCGCTGTTCGTTGGCCCCATGAATGGAGGGAGGCATCATGGCCGTTGCAATGCAATCCCCCTCTTGCTAGAGAACCTCTGGCGCACAGACGTTTCAACTTGCTCAGCGGGTGCTGGTCGCGAGATTAGCGTCTGGACGTGCGCCCCTCGATCTCGTGAGCTCGTGCTGCGGCGCGACGCCCACGCGGTCGGGACCGCGGCCTGCATGTGAGATCGTGCCTCGGCATGTATACTCACGCAGTCGTGGTCTCGGCCTCGTGGGCTCGAGCTTCGGTACGATGCCCACGCGGTCGCGTTCGCATATCTTCTCGTGAATGACGCGCAGTGCCCGACTGGCAAGATGAGGAGGAGGGGGGGAGGAAGGATGATGATGAAAAGGAGGAGGGAGGAGGGAGGAGGGAGGAGGAGAGGGAGGGAAGAGGAGGAGGAGGAGGAGGGGCAATCGATAAGATGCATCCCCCCAGCATCCCCACCCCCTCTGGGAAAATTCCAATGAGCTTTGCAGGGGGACGCGTCGCAGAGCTATTCAGGCCCAAGTGAGATCTCAGTTTTGTCCAAGTTTGCTCCAACATGGACGATTCATCATCGTCGTCTGATCGGGAGTTGGATGATGCCATCGAACTTGTGGTGGACTCTGACAGCTCTGAAGAACAGGCCGCCATGGCAAATTCTCCGTGCCCTTCGCTGCTTAACCAGGCGGCCGAGATCAAAGCCTCCAAGGTTCTCCCAGGCACCAAGGCCCGAACTGTTCGATTCGACTCTGCCCAAAACATGCTTATTCCTCAAACACGTGATTGCAACCGCGAAAAAATAGATAGCGATTTTTTTTGCAAGCAGCACCATGTAGATTGCACCCGCGTAGCTTGCATCGCTGTTCGGGGTCCACGCCCGCTTCCAAGGGGGGGGGGTCATATCAACATTCCTGGAGGCATCCTTCTCGCGATCATGTGGTTGCTCCTGGAGCTCAATGGGGCCCCCACTCGCGTTGACAGCGTGGAGCTCTTCGCTGGCTGCCGGTCTGTCACAAACGGCGTGAGGAGCTATGGGTGCTCGGGAGTTGCACTCGACTTCAAAACCATTTCAGATCAGGACGATATCACTAGCACAGATGGGTTCCTGCGGGCTCTCTTGTACGTCATGTGCTTAAAGCCAGGGGGTCTACTTTGGGCAGCACCTCCATGTTCAACATGGGTGTGGATAGGGAGGAAGCAAACAGGGCGCCATCACAATGTGTTGGGTAATGGCATTGACTGTGTGGAGCGAGCAAACTTACAAGTATGTAGAGTTGTGCTTCTGGTCGTCGTGGGAATATTGATGCATAATTGTATGATGATCGCAGAACAACCGAGTTCTTCAATATTTGAGAAACACCCCCGGTGGCAGGAACTTTGCACGATTTGCCGCGGGAGGATCTTGGACACAAGGATCTGGATGGGGTCCTATGGGGCTGGTTCGCCGAAGGCAACGATTCTCTATTCAAACACGCCGAAAATCGAAGAGCTGTGGAAGCCCAGGGGCCAAAGCTCAGATTCATCGATTTCTACAGTGAGGTACGACACCGGATCCAGTGGCAACGTCCGCGTGCATGGCACGTCTGATTTAAAAGGGACTGAGGCGTATCCAACTGGTTTTGGTACTGCGGTGGGCTCTCTGTTTGTCAATTACCGTTGCGCCGAAGATGGTTTCGACATCTCCCAGATCAGCTTGCAAGACGACTGTAGCGAAGATCAATGGCCCGACGCCAAGTTAGAGTCTGTCTTTCTAGAATTGCAGCGCCTGGTGCTCGAGAAGAGGCGCAGCCGCGCTTCGCCCTGAATCTATGAGTAGATTCGGCAGTGCCGCGCTGCAGGAGCGCACATAGTTTGAAGCGCAGGCCGCCAGCCGCTGTCTTCTCGCCCAAAGTTCTTGCAGGACCCATGGGAGCATCGAGCGCCAGTTTGGGAGTTCACCCATGGGGGCATCGAACACCAGTGTGGGAGTTCTTGGGCCGCCCATGTGAGTTCGAGAGCCCTCCCCCTACAAAGAAACCTTGATCCAGGAATCCCAGGTGGCATCACTATATCCCCCTCCCTCTTTTGAGCTGGCTGGCGAGTCGCAGCAACGGCGCTGCAATGCGCGCCTGCACGCCGTGAGTTACCGTGAGAAACCGTGAGAAATCGTGCTGGTACCATCCGTGCAAGAGAGTGCCCTGGAAGATGACGCCAGGCGCACTTGAGATGACAGGGGGGAGGAGGAGGAGGAGGAGGAGGAGGAGGAGAAGGAGGAGGAGGAGGAGGAGGAGGAGGAGGAGGTTGCTGCAGGACGAGGATGGAGAGGAAGACACTGGTGAGGATGAGGAGACATAAAGCTATGATGATGATGATGATGATGATCCGCGGATGGGAAGGAATACACATACAAGAAATCAAACAACATGATATTGATGAGACAACTTGCAAACCATGTTTGGTGTGCACAACATACCATGAAAAAAAAACCGTGAGAAACCGTGAGAAACCGTGAGAAACCGTGAGAGGTGCATCGGAGAGGTTTCACTGTCTGGACTGGAATGCGCTTGTTCAACATTTGTCGCGGTCTCCCTATCCCCCCCTCCCTCCTCCTCCTCCTCATCCTCCTCCTCCTTCTCCTCATCGTCCGTTTCCTTCTATTCCTTCTCCTCCTCCCCCGCCCAAATCTTCCTCCTGCCTCTCATCCTTCTCATGGCTACCGTGAGAAACCGTGAGAAACCGTGAGAAACCGTGAGGGGTGCGTGCGGCTGTGGTTCTTAGTCAGAAAAGTTGTCGGCCGTTTCTGGAAGGCCTCTCCGCGCAGCAATTTGGCTGCGAATTTATCTGGGCGACCAGCCCATATTATATAATGTCAGGCGGCTCATGTTTCTTGACAGCGTTCAGGCCTGGGCTACGCTGGATATCATTTGCACTGTTGGCGCGTCTGTCCCTGGGATCAGCTGACAGCAGCTCGCCCATGTTCGGGGACTTCGTTTCTGGCGCCATCGACCTCGAGGCAGACCTGGGAAGCCCAGGCCTCTCAGGCAGCGGCCACGCTCACGTTCGCGATCTAGCGAAAATTATTGTGTTTCGTTGCCCACTGAATCGTTCAGCCTCAGCGAAGACGATCTCGATGAGTTCCCAAGTGGCGACTGCCCTTCGAACACTATATTGCATTCAAACCTCGTCGTCCCTCAACCACGCCCGACCAAACACGTGCTCCATCTCAACTGCCCCCTCTCTCCTGTGACTCTTCCCTCTAATTTCCTCACACCCTGCGGTGCCGTGTGGTGCCGTGTGGGATTGTGCGATATCGTGAGATATCGTGAGATATCGTGAGATATCGTGAAGTAATGGGTATGCCCTGTGATGCACCATCATGCCGTGCCGTGAGATACCGTGAGATACCGTGAGATATCGTGAGATATCGTGAGATATCGTGAGATATCGTGAGATATCGTGAGATATCATGTCAACTGCAATGTGGCAATGTATAAGTGTAACCCATTCTGGTTGGGGGTTGTCGATGTGTTCTATAATACAACTGTACACTGTCATGATATACCGTGAAATACCGTGAGATATCGTGAGATACCGTGGCGTATGCAATGTGCTTGTCACTGTATGCTGGACTGCCACCGTGACGTGCCGTGAGATACCGTGAGTTACCGTGAGTTACCGTGAGACATCGTGAGTTGCGTTGTGCGATGCCACTTTTACTGTGTGATGACTTGTGGTATAGCAATATATTCAAATATGTACCATGTATGCTTGTTACGAACAGTACCAATAGTGTGTGTGAGGTCCGATATCGTCTGTTGGGGGCTGGGGGGATCGTTGAAACTGTCCTGACATCGGTTTCCCTTCAACCTTTGATTGCACGCTATACATGGCAACCCCCTTGACACTCCCCCAAGTACCGTGAGTTACCGTGAATTACCGTGAGATATCGTGATGAACCGTGAGGGTACCTGGCATGCAGCTGGGCTCGAGCCATTCACGCAGTTTTTCCGTTGGGATCTCAGCCAGGGGTCGCCACAATGGCGATGAGGTTCCTGAGAGACGCGAATGGCAAGGTAAGACGGCACCCAATACACGCCACGTCCCTGTCAATGATTCCTCTCCTCCGCCCCCCTTCGCTCCCCAGCCTCCGATGAGCTCATCGGAGGGCGTGGGAGTGAAGATGAGCTCTGGACGGAGCTGAGGAGATGATGATGAGAACATGGAGGTGATGAGAAACTGCCCCTCATCTCTCCTCCTCCTGCACTCCACCTCCCACCTCCTTTTTTGCCGAGGTGATGACTGACTACAACGGCAAGATCATCATGGTCCCAGTCGCCAGCGCTGTGAAGCAGGAGCGTGGCACCTGGTCTGAGCGTGATCCTACTGCCAATGATGATGGCAGCGGCCAGCCCGACAAGACTGCCACCGCTGACGGGAGCATCACGAGGGCGAGCGCAGGCGGCGAGGGAGAGAAGAACATCAACGAGCGTCAGACCACAGAGGGCACTACCGGGGACACCAAGCACGCGCTGGCCAGCTGCAAGCGCGACGCCAACATCGGCGCCACCAAGCACGAGATCACCACTGGTCACACCAGCAAGGGAGACGTGAAGGCCGAGAACACCAGCGGCACCAACATCAAGGGAGAGATCAAGACCGAGATCAAGCCAGAGCCGCCAAACTCCGTCCTCACCCACAACGGGAAGACGTACTTCCTAACGGCCGAACACCTGGCGATCATCGCCCAGTCTGCGGCGTGGTGTCCTGCCAGCGACCGCCACCTTTCAGGGCCTCGCGCAGCTGCGCAGCAAGCTGCTGCACACCACCCTGATGCACACCATGCCCCCGCAGAGGATGGCGCTGCGCGCCACGCTCCCGAAGACGCTGCTGCTGCACACCAGGCCCCCGCAGAGGCTGCTGCTGCACACCAACCTCCCGCAGAAGCTGCTGCTGCACACCAAGCTCCCGCACAAGCTGCTGCTGCACACCGCGCTCCCGAAGAAGCTGAACGCCAGGCTCCCGCACAAGCTGCTGCTGCGCCTCCAGTGCCTCCAGCGCCGTCGACCGCAGGTGCGGTATCCTCCTCCTCCTCCTCCTTCTCCTCCTCCTCCTCCTCCCCTCCTCCTCTTCCTCCCTATCATCATTCTTCCATTCCTTTTCCTCCTCCTCCTCCTCCTCATTCCCCTCCCTACTCATCTCCCCAAGCTCACCCTCGTCCTTCATCTCCCTCTTCTTTCCTTCTCTGCAACATCTTTCTTCTCTTTGTATACTCCGTCTCCTCCTTTTCCTTCTCCTTCTCACCCTCCTCCCTCTCGTCTCGGCGCCTCCCAACGTCCCCAAGGTAGTGGCTGCATGTCCAGCGCACCGGGGACACCTTTTCAGACGCCAGCCGCGCGTCGGTCCCGGTGGGATCGACACCCTTACACTATTCTGCCCCCTTCGGAAGAGGGAGGAGGATGAGGAGGAGGAGACTGATCAGGAGGAGAAGGAGAATGAGGGAGGACGATGAGGAACATGAAGAAAAGAAACCGTGAGAAACCGTGAGAAATCGTGAAGTACCTTATACCCCTCCGCCTCCTTCTCCACCCCACCCTTCTCCTTCCCTTTCCCACTCCTCCCTCCTCCAGCCCCGCTCCCTCCCCATTCCCTTCCTGCTCCTCTGTCTCTTCCTCGTCCTCCTTCTCCTCCTCCCCTCTCCTCCTGTTTTTTTCCCTGCTGCAGGTCTGGGAGCCCCGACATCGCGGCGGAGTCTGGCCAGAAGATCGCGCCCTTCCGCTTGTCCGTGCCCCGTGAGCCAGACGGGACGGTGACCCCGCAGAACCTGCAGGACGCGATCGAGCAAGCGAACAATAACTTGCTGCAGGCGGACAGGGCTGTGCTCCGCGGCCGCATGATGAGGCGCCTCCAGTCGAAGGAATGCCCGCCGCTGCTGGCCCAAAAATGGGCTGAGGTCGAGGGTGAATAGAAAACCTTGCCCACCATAGGGGCAAGGTATCCGTGAGATACCGTGAGGTACCGTGAGATTTCGATGTAGGAGTTTGTACCCAAGGATCCTGGATCTGAAGAGTAAACTCTGGTTCGCCATCCGTTGTATAGATACCATCATGTTTCGATTGAGGGGGCGGTCGGTACCCAGGGATCTGACACATGTTATCGAAAGGTCGGGGCCCAAAAATCACAAGGGTCTACCATGAAAATTTGGGTGTCCGTGAGATACCGCGAGATACCGTGAGTTTTCGTTGGGGAGTCTGGATCCAAGGATGCGAGACAGATCGAGACCCACCCTGGTCTACGAAATACCGTGAGATACCGTGAGATACCGTGAGATTTCGTTTTGGTGCGCGATCATACCCACAAAAACGACAACAGCAAGAAAATCCAGGTGTCTGGACCCAAGGATCCCATGAATCATGCCCTCCAACACCTCGGGGCGTCGTTTTGAAACTGATGTAGCGTTGGGTTTTGTGACTCTTCAGTGCGGCACCAGCTCCATCAAAAAGAACGAGGTGTTTAACCTCTTCTTGTGCTGCGGCGGCGACGTCGGCAGGATGGAAGCGACCGAGACAGTGACAAAAAAACGCATGCAGCAACGAGACACCACAGATGGATGGTTTACGAAAACAGCCTTGGTCAAACATTTCGATGGGAAGGCTGAGAAAGCTGAGGATCACATTAAGCAGACCAGCTTCACGAATGGAACGAGGAGGTGGCACCCGAACTTCGACCAGGACGAGGACATGATGCAGTACAAAGCGCACATCACGACCATCGAACTCGAACGGATTTCCCGCGAGCACGTTCAGATCATCCATTGGACGGGTGCAGTGTCGGGCGCAGTAGCCCTCGAGATGGCGAAGAACCTGGAGAAGCTGTTCGTCCCGGACGCGGCCGCGGAGCCAACTGGCGGTGATGGCGGGAGAGCTGATGACAGCGTGCAGCCCGGGCGCGGCCGCGGCCGCGGCCGCGGTCGCGGCGGCGGCGGCGTGAAGAGCCGCGCTGGCCGTGGCGGCAGAGCTGCAGGCGGTGCACCTGCGCCCTCGAGGGCCACTGACCCAGCGAAGAAGCGTGCCATGTACATCGAGCAGTGGGGCAAGGCGTGCTCGGTGTTCACCCTGGCCTTGAGCGAGGTCGCTGCGAAGGTCCATGCAATCAAAAAATCCTCCACCTCGTCCTTCTCCTCCTCCTCCTTCTCCTCACCCTCCTGTACCCTTCACTCCCTCTCGTCCTTCGGCGTCACCATCCTTCTTCACGTTCTCATGTTCCTCCTTGTGATCCTGTCCTCCAACGTGTGGCGGCAATCGCGCGATAGCGTGAGATGTCGTGCGATATGGTATTGCTCTCGAGGGCCCTTCCCCAACCTCAATGATCATGGGGGTCATTGTGAAACTGAGTAACACTGAAAATCAACACGTTATAACGTGTTGATGTTCACGTTTGCAACATAACGTTTAACGTTATTCACATTATAACGTGTTGATTTTCACGCTATAACGTTTAACGTTCACGTTCACGTTAACGTTCACGTTTTCACGTTATAACGTGTTGATTTTCACGTTATAGCGTTTGACGTCATAACGTTATAACGTGTTATATCACGTTTACCAACGCCCCCCCGCTTCTCGATCTTATCAGGTGGCCGCCAAGCCATTCCAAGAGACGTTCGTTGACAACATCAAGGTCATGAGCAAGGACATGCAGGAGAGCCACAATGAGTTCATGGCGTGTTCCGCCGACCCGAGCAACCAGGACCTTATATCGAACTCCCAGAGCCCCAGTCATTTTTGGGCGGCACCTCGCTGACCCCCCCCCCAAAGTCAAAGGGTTTGAACTCGCGAAGGAATCAAACCAGAGCGGTCGAGAGACCCAAGAAATCATTCTGGCCCGTCTGACGATCGATGGGGAGGAGGAGGAGGATGAGCAGGAGGAGGAGGAGGAAGAGGAGGATAAGACGGACGACGATGATTCAGGAGGAGGAGCGGGGTGAGAAAGAAGAGGAGGAGGATCCAGGATGATGAGAGGAGGTTAAGGATGTTGAGGAGGAGGAGGAGGAAGAGGAGGAAGAGGGAGCGTTTCGTTTTCTGAGGAGAAGCTGTCTGCTGCCATCGCGAAGTACCAGGGGTACAAGAGGCGGGCCTCCGAACTCATCACGACAGCTGATGACATCGTGAAAAATAAGAAGCGGAAGCTCCCCTCGGACCCCGTCGCCCCGGCCGCTGAGACTGCAGTGATCCCCGAGGGCCCTCCGTGACCGCCTCGAAGTATACGATCGACACCGCCAATCCAAACTCCCGCGGCCCCCTTCCCACTCTCCTGCGCTCCTCGTGGGTATCTTGCGTGCTTGAAGAGTGTGGTGGGAAACGCGGGGGGATGTATTGGTGGTCGTCGCGTTGCCGACTTGGGGTGCATACTCAGCCTGTGGGGTATAGCTGTCCACAGCCTGTTGCGCGCAGTCTCGCTCCCACCCTTGTTGCATCATTGGTGTTCGACACACTCCACCTCCTGTAACCCTCCTGTTGGTCATCATTCTTGACTCCCCCTCGCCCTCCTCGCCATTTTTCTTTCGCTGGCTCGTTTCCCCAACCAGTGCTTGAACTCAGAGGTGAACCCTGTATACATATGTTTGAAACAGCAACATGCGTATCGCTCTCGCACCAAAAGCTATACCATCCTAGAACGAGCCGTATGTTGGGGTCCGCGCAAACAATCATTGATATAACATGATTCGGACGAGAAATAAGAAACCGTGAGAAAACGTGATATATCGTGCTCGATATCCCTTGTGTGATTCCACTTCTGTCTGAAACGATTCTTCACGTGCCGGGCGAGCGCCAGCCAGGCTGAAGTGTATGTTCTTGCATGCTAGATCGACGCTGAAATTCGAAGGGCTGTCGATAGGCCGCTCGTGCGTCCAGTGATGTTGCGAAGTGCAATCCTCCATTGGATCACCAGCTGGAGCCTCCCTTCTGTAGCGCGTCTTGCTTCTCTCTCCCTCGTCCTCCTCATTCCCTCTTGATAGTGTTTCTCTCTCCCTGCCTCCACCTCCTCCTTCCCCTCCATGCTGGGACCGATGGTCGACTGCATGCGCAGGCTGCTCGAGAGCATTGCAGCTGCGCGAGGCAAGGTTGGGGGTCCCCCTTCTGGGTCCTTCAGGGCAATCCCATTTGGATGTCGGGGGACTATGGTTTACCAAACGAGGTTCAGGGGTTGTATGCATGAAAAGCCACCACCTCCTTCGGGACACCGAGGTTAGAAACTCCAAGGTCGAATCTGCCCTGGCCGCCCGGGTCCGATTTCTTGGGGGACGCACCGCGGTGCGATTGCACAGTGTCCTGGGGCCCAGCGGTTTCGAGGGGCCGTTCCCAAGGGAGGTGGTGAACCCTTCCGCAACTCGCGCCTCGAGGCAGCCGCGATGCTCAAGCGCGCTGCGCGTCGGGCAGGCCTAGACGACGAAGCAGCGCGGCGGCGCGCGAGCCAGGTAGCTCAGCCATGCGCGCCAGCTCGGGGGCCGAACCCTGAGGATTGGTTGACTATAAGTTTGGGGTGCGTGGAAGCTGCGGATTCCCATTGCGACGATCGTTCATGACCCACTCCCTCCTTTTATGTACCTCGCTGGGGAGTTGTAGGAGGGGGAGGGGAGAACGGTCGTTGCAATGTGAACCCTCAAGCGCTGCCCAAACGCAGCCAACCACAGGATACCTATTCTGGTCGCCGTTTGTTGAAGAAGTTCTGCCTAGGCTTGGTTTCTGCAGCAGAGGCCCAACGAACGGCTGCCGACATCTTGCGAGACTATGGGGATAATCATGATGCTACTTCGAAGTGGGCCTCTCTGGGATCCTCTGGAACGAACCCCTCAAATTGCCACAGAGATTTGATCAGATGGTGCTCCAACAGAGGTGTTATATTAGAACCTGTAGAAATCAATATCACTTGCAAAGCTGCTCGGGACCACGGTGAGGAAAAAAAGAAGTTCAGCGTGCTCTACCCACACGAAATTTTCGGAGCGATTTTTCAGGCGGGGCCGAAAGCGTTTCAGTACATGATGATGGGAGGTGATCAAGCCCAACTCAAAGCATTCTGGGAGCATGAGAAGGACAAGCCTTGGGTCCAGAACCATCCAGGATTTTTACAGTATGGTCACCAATTCGACATGTGCATCCCTATCGGCGTGCATGCCGATAAGGGGCAACACATTTCCCGCGACAAAGTCCTGAACATCGCGTGGGGATCCACCACTTGCAGAGCTCCAACATTGTTTTCGAAGTTTCTTTTTACTGTAGTGCCCGACGAGTTTCTCATAAAGGGCAAGACAGACGAGGAGCTGTACTCTATTTTGGCATGGTCCCTGCAACATTTGGTTTCGGGGAGATACCCAAAGTGCGACCACAATGGCACTCCTTGGCCGGCTGGTAGTCGACGAGAGCGCCTGGCTGCCGACTCCGGTGGATTTTTGGCAGGTGGGTTCGCTGGCCTTTTCAGCGAGTACAGGGGTGACTGGGAGTGGTCATCCGAAACGTTTATGTGGAGGCCCCTGGGAGTTCTGACCCGCGGGTGGAGAGAAACATGCACATACCGTCCTGGCGGGGCTTGCAAAGGGCCCAAAGAAGGGGGATAGGGGAGGAGGGGGGAAGGCTGCGAGGATATAACAAAGGGGGGCTCTAGAACATTCATGCTTGCAGTCTCTCCTGGCCCGCGGGTCTGAACTACAATGCACTGTTCATGTTTTCCCTTTGCCGCCCAACGCGTCCTCGGCCCGCAGTGGGAGAAGATGCGGGTTGGGGTGAGAGGGGAGCGGAGTCAAAACAACTCAGGAGGCTGATGAGGAGGAGGGAGAGGAGAGAAAGACTGGACATGAGCAAGAGGAGGAGGAGGAGGCGGACAGGCTGGAAGCTTAGAACATGGGGACACATGAGCTCTGCATTCTTTCAGGGGGTATCGCCACAACTTTTGCTGTCATCGGGACTGGGCAAGTAAGACCCTAGAGAGTTTCGCGTTCTGGGATTGGAGGCCGCAAGCACTTTGGAGAACGACGAACCTCTCGCATGAAGCATATTTTCAGATGTGTGACAAAAAAAGCGTTCTTACTCAAGTCCCTGGGTGGAGGTTGGAGAGAACACGAGGCGACAGCATGCACATAGTAAACCTTGGTATTGCATGGGTGGTCATTGGAAATATGTTGTGGTGGCTGTGTCAAACGCGGGCTGACATGCATCTTTGGCCGGTGGGATCTGTAACGCTTCCTGCTGGGGCTTCCCATTCAGATGTCCTGCATGACCTTTTCATGAGGTTTAAAGCTTGGTGTTCGTACCGCGGCGTGACCTGCTCATGCAGGAGATTTACACCTGCAGCAATACAGCGTGACAGAAAAAACACGCTAGTGTTTTTCAGGTGCAAAGCTGCGCAGAGTCCTGTTTTGATTGCCTGGCTGGCTGAGCTGACGTTGGAGTGCGTTACACTGTTGCCAGAATCATGCAAGCACGAAGCCAGGATTGTGAGTACATGTGCGTGGGGCCTGGCACAATACTTCCACGTGCTGAAATCCAGCGACAGGTTCTTTTCAGAAGGCCAGGCGGCCGATCTCGACAATGCTGGCCACACGTTTTTACACATGTATACTGAGCTGAATCGGGCCTCGGCGGACCCAACCCTGTGGGTGCACATTCCTAAGATGCATCAGTTCCAGCACTTGTTGCTGGACGCCCTGGACGACAAAAATAATCCACGATTTTTTCACTGCTTCAGTGACGAAGATATGGTCGGCATCATGATCAGGACTGCGAAATCATGTCACGCAAATACTGTCGTTACCGGTTCAGTTGATAAATATGCGATTGGCCTTGTCACTCGCATGCTCGATGTTGAGGCTAACAGGCTTTCAGATGATACTGTGGTGTGAGAAAAATGTAAAATCGCATGCTGAAGCAATGTGTTCTCTCTCGCCCCAGCTTCCCCCTGCCTTCTCTCCTTCCCTTCTCCAGCCCTCCTTGCTCCTGCTGCCCATTGTGTTTTCGATAGTATTCGCATGTTTGGTTTCGGACCCTGGGGTTCCTGTGGCCCCCTGGCCTTTGAGATTCGGATCCCTGGGGCCTTTGGATGTTCGATCTTCTTTGACCCTCTGGTTTCGGACTCTGGGTTTCGTGCGGCCAATAATTTTCGAAATTGTTCTGATGTTTGGTTTCGGACCTTTGGATTCCTACGGCCCCCTAAGTGTTCGATGTTCTTCGAGTGTTTGGTTTCGGACCCTGGGATTCCCGCGGCCCCCTGGGATCGAAGACCTTGGGTCGAGGAGCGAGGAGGAAGAGGGAGAAGAGGAGAATATACGATATTCCGATCACGCTGAACAAATCTGGCTTAACGTCGCCATGGCTGGATGCGCTTCGCAATTCAGGTCAGATCGCAAACCACGCTCTGGTGATCAGCGTCATTGGTATATCGTATCCTCGCTGCCGCCGCCGTCGTGGTCGCCGTTGTCGTCGGCGCCCCTGAACGCGTTGCGTTCTGACCTTGGATTTTCGAGCGATTCGATTCCAGCCGCGGCGACGAGGAAGGCCCAGAAGCCACAGAAAAAAACGCGGTCTGACCAACATTTCGACATGGCACCCCAGCTGTGGCGACGATCCCAGGGATTGCCGACGAGAAAAACGTGATTCGCCGCCGTCGCCGCCGTGCACCCCGCTCCCGCCCGGCGGGAGGACCGAAAGAGAGAAGGAGGGAGAGAAGGGAGAGACGGAAAAGCAGGAGGAGGAAAGGACCAGAGGAGGAGGAAGGGCTCGACGAGGAAAAGGCAGAGGAAGAAAAGAAAGAGGAAGAAGAGGACAACAGGCACGACGAGAAAGAGGAAGAAGAAGGAAGAGGACTGGAGGAACATATGCAAGGGGCTTGCGCCATTCCGTTGTGCTGGGGCGCCTTTCCTGTAACAATTCCACGGCGAAGCGCGCGCGAACCAAACAGCGACGCCGACGCCAACAAGAAACAACAGAAGAACATACAGCAAAAACGCCAAATGAATCCTATTGCACGAACTAAAATATTAAACCACAAAAAACATACAACACCAACACCAGACGAACCGTCAGAAAAGGACAACATAATGCAACACAATGCGAACAACCAACACAGAGACCAACAAAAACAGTGGACATGCAAAAACAAAACCAAACTAGACACAACAAACACCAAAAACTAACGAACATTGATGACCGAATAACAAAATTCAGCACACTAAACACAAACAACCCAAAAATAAACTACGAATTGACAAGCGGGAAACGCCTTTGTTGAACGGCGCCCGGAGAACTTACCTAAGCATCTATAGACATGCTTAGTGCTTAAGCATGTATGACACCTCTGGACCCTCTGGGTACCCCCTCCCCCTGGACCTGGAGAGGGAGTTCCGAGTGGTGTCAAGGGGGGCCTTTTTTCGACTCCTGGGAGGGCCAAAAAACGACGACCCTCACGAGGATTCTGGCCCCGAGGGGGGGGGGGGGAGTTTGGTGCCTCTACTCCTCTTCGAAACCAAAAACATTGCTTTTACTAGGGTTTCGGCCCCATTTTGGCCTTCTGAGGGGGCAGCGCTCCTCTTCCTTCATAGCAAAATCATTGATTTTACGAAGGTTTTGGGCTCATTTTGTCCTTCTCAGGGGGCAGCGCTCATTTGCGCTTCTGAGGAGGTCGCACGCAGAGCCCCAAGATGGCCCCAAGAGGCCCCCAGGAGGCTCCCAAGAGGCCTCCAAGAGGCCCCCAAGAGGCCCCCAAGAGGCCCCAAGAGGCCCCCAAGAGGCCCCCAAGAGGCCCCCAAGAGGCCCCAAGAGCCCCAAGAGGCCCCCAAGAGGCCCCCAAGAGGCCCCCAAGAGGCCCCCAAGAGGCCCCCAAGAGGCCCCCAAGAGGCCCCCAAAGAGGCCCCCAAGAGGCCCCCAAGAGGCCCCCAAGAGGCCCCAAGAGGCTCCAAGAGGCCCCCAAGAGGCCCCACGAGGAGCCCGAACGACTCACACCAGGACGAGGGGCCCGAACGACTCACACCACGAAGAGCCCGAACGACTCACACCACAAGGAGGGGCCCGAACGACTCACACCAGGACGAGGCGCCCGAACGACTCACACCACGAGGAGCCCGAACGACTCACACCACGACGAAGGCCCCGAACGACTCACACCACGAGGAGCCCGAACGAGTCACACCAGGAGGAGGGGCCCGAACGACTCACACCAGGACGAGGGGCCCGAACAACTCACACCACGAGAAGCCCGAACGACTCACACCAGGACGAAGAGCCCGAACGACTCACACCACGAAGAGCCCGAACGACTCACACCAGGAAGAAGGGCCCGAACGACTCAGACCAGGACGAGAAACCCCAAACGACTCAAACCACGAGGAGCGCTTTCTCTCCCTCCTCCTTCGCCTCGTCCTTCTCCCGCTCCCCCCACAAGGAGGATGTACAAGGAGGCGGGAGGAAGGAGGAACAGGGGAGATATGCGGGGCCAAGCGGACACACGCCTGAAAAACACGACTGTCGGCATGCTTCGCGAGAGTTGCTGCTGTGAGATGGGCTGGTGGGGATACGCGAAGCGTAAAGAATTCGGGTGGAAACAAATCGAGATCCTCTGAGATCCGGCGGCTCCGGAGGATGTCTTGGGCGCCGCGGCCTCCTCAGAGCGTCCTCGGCCCCGTCCGCGACACATCGACCTTCTCGCCCATCGCTTGGACGTCCATTCCCCGTGCACTTGTCGGTTTCGTGCGTGTATCTGTTCGCAAGATGCCCAACAGGCTCCTCGATTAGAGGAAGAACACACGGCATAACAGTAAACTCTCGGCGGTCCGCGCCGATTTCTTGGATCTGCGTTGGGTCCCCTCCCTGGCGCGCGGAGCGCGCCAGGGCGGCGCCGGAGGCCCCAGCGGACTCGGAAGCCACCCCACAAAGGGGCTGGAATATGTGATGACGGACGATAGCACCGCATCACCGATGCACCAGTGACGTCGGAATGTAAAGAATCGTGCTCCGATCCGCAAGCAGGGAGGGCATCGCCCTTAGAGCAGCAAAACATGTGGCCTGCGATTTCTCTTGGAAGAAAACGATCCGAACTAGAAATACTCGTTGGGCTTCCCTGTCATACCGGCTGATGCAATACCCAATTCTTCTCGCTCTCCATTGACGGCCCACTAATGGCCCACAAATGTCCCGCCAATGGTCAACTAATGGCCCCACTGACGGCACCGCTACAGGCCCACGAAACCACTGGCCCACGAGTGAATTTGACCCACAAGTGGCCCACAACTGACCCACTGACCCCGCTCATGGCCCACCGATGATCTTGGAGTGGCTCGCTTCTCACCTTTCCCTCGAGCTGTCGCGGCTGCAAGGATCAGCGGCACATGATGAGGCAGTGGCCATTCACTGACTACCTACCAGACCACCCCAACCCAACCCGAAGACCCGAATTTCGGGTTGGGGGGGGTAAGGGTTCCACATGTGTTTTTTCCATGTTCCCCGACCCCCCCCCCCACTGGAAATCGAGGGTAAATCTGAGCCTTCGGGTTGGGTTGGGGTGGTTTGGTGGGTGGCCGTTCACGTGCCACTCGCCAGGCCCGACACTCCCGCGGGGAGGGGCCGTCTGCGCAGAGAGGGGAGCCCTCCGTGCGCAGCCATGCGCTCACCCGCGTGCCCGTGCCCGAGCCCGAGATGAAGGGGCCCTGGGACACACAAGTAAATACACACAAATAACAAGATTCCCCATGTTTTCCTATATTTTCTGGGTTTTTGTCTTCCCCCCCAATGCCCATAGTTTCCCATATTTTCTGGGGAATCGACGATTAATTGTGTCTGTGTGTTTTTTCCCCTCCTGACGAGAGCAGGCTCGGACCTGGGCCAGCAACGCATCCCTCAGGAGCAAGGAGACCCTCGGCCGGCCCGCAGAGATTGAACATCCCAGGGCACACCTCCCCGGGGTGCACGGCAACATCCAACGGGCACGCAGAACTTGTTCGGCGGTGGAGAAGCCTCCCCTTGTAGTACGCCTTTCCTTTACAGAATACGGCCTGGGACCGGAGCGGACGGACCTGGGCCCGGCAAAACGACGGCCGCGACGCCCCCTGCAGATCCGAAAACGGCCAATCCGCTAATCGACGTGTCAGGATCAGGAGGTCTGTCCACCCCCGACTTTTATGTAGGGGCCCTGGGACACACAAATGAATACACACACACACAAAGAACAGGATTCCCCACATTTTCCCAAATCTTCTGGATTTTTGTCTCCCACCCCAGTTTCCATATTTTCCCACGTTTTCTGGGGAATCGACGATTCATTGTGTCTGCGTGCTTCTTCCCCTGCTGATTTTTTTGAACGCCCGAAATGGGTACGGAAAAAATGGCACAATGCCCAACAACAAACGCTGTCCCAAACCAACAGCGGCCGCGGTTGGGCGGGCGGCCTCCTGTCTCGACTGGACACGGGCCCCGGCGGCGCGGACAGCGCGTCCTGTTCAAAAACGAACAGGAAGTGCTGTTGGGCTTCGTACCCACTCTTTCCTGACTACCTACCAGACCACCCCAACCCAACCCGAGGACCCGAATTTGACCCGAATTTCGGGTTGAGGGGGGTACGGGTTCCGTATGTGTTTTTTCAACGTTCCCAGACCCCCCCCCACTGGAAATGGAGGGCAAATCGAGGCCTTCGGGTTGGGTTGGGGTGGTTTGGTAGGTGGTGATTTCCGTGCCCACTTCGTTCGTGCCGAATTTTACCCTCCCCGAGCCGACCTCGCTCGACCACGCCTCGGCCCGACCGCACCGTGACGCGGGGCCCTTCACGGTGCGGCCCCCGCACGGCCGCTGGAGGCCCGCGTTGTGGCGCGAAAGCCGCGGGGCGTCGCAGGGGGGAGGAGGAGGAGGAGGAGGAGGAGGAGGAGGAGGAGGAGGAGGAGGAGGAGGAGGAGGAGGAGGAGGGAGGAGGAGGAGGAGGCGGAGGAGGAGGAGGAGGAGGAGGAGGAGGAGGAGGAGGAGGAGGAGGAGGAGGAGGAGGAGGAGGAGGAGGAGGAGGAGGAGGAGGAGGAGGAGGAGGAGAGGAGGAGGAGGAGGAGGAGGAGGAGGAGGAGGAGGAGGAGGAGGAGGAGGAGGAGGAGGAGGAGGAGGAGGAGGAGGAGGAGGAGGAGGAGGAGGAGGAGGAGGAGGAGGAGGAGGAGGAGGAGGAGGGAGGAGGAGGAGGAGGAGGAGGAGGAGGAGGAGGAGGGGCCCCCTCGGCCGCGCAAGGGCCGCGCGAGGTGCGGGGAAGCCGGGGGGGGGGCAGGCCACGGCCACGGCCGGCCCCTCTCCACTCGAAGGGGGCCCAGGGACACGCGAGCAAATGCAATGCACTTCTGCACCCTTTGCCGGGTTTTCGTCTCCCCCCCCCACTTCCCATGCTTTCTACCTCCCTGGGAGTCGACGATTGATTGTGTCTCTGTGTTGGGCGGTTTTCCTCCTCCCGATCCGCCGCGTGCAGCCCCTGACGCACCTCCCTGGATCCAGCGCAAGCGCGTCAGGTCGCCTCATGCCTTCCGAGTCCCAGGATGGCACTGCCCTGTCCACTACTTCCTCAACGCACGGTCGTACCTGGGAGAGAAGGGCATCATCCCTCAACAGCATGAGACCCTCCGCTGGCCAAAGCACCCCTAAACTAGCAGACCACTCGAGGGTACAGTCGGCCAGTATCATAAGGATGCGCGATAAGGATGCAAGGGCCTTGGACGCCCATTCCGAAACTCTTCCAGCTGGGCGCGGCGACCGAAAGTCGCCCAGGATGGGCCGAGGAGGCCAAGGGTACCCTCGGGAAGGTTGGCCGTCCTCATCATGCGCGTCGACTGTACCCGCCACCAAAATGCACAAGCGCACCCAGCAAGCACGAAGAACATTACACCAGAGAAAAACCCCAATCAATGGATGGCTTTCGCTGAGGAGATCGACAGGGAATCCGGAAGCCCCGGAACCCAAAACCCACCGAAATCGGCCCAGAACCAATCACCGGGAACCCGGGAACCCGGAACCGGGGACCCGGGAACCCAGCCTGCCCCCCAAATCGGCGGGAAACTTTCGCCAACTCTTTCACCCTCCGCTACGACCCCTTCAGTGCAAGCACTGATTGGAGAATGTACCCTCCCCGAGCCGACATCGACGCAGTGCTCGACTTCAGTACGGGCGCGGCCGCAAGAAACCCTCGCAAGAGACCCAGCCTTGAAGACCCGCGCGCGAGGTGCACTTGAGAAGGAAACCTGGAGCACCCTGAACGCAGCGGCTTCTTCAACGGCCGTGGGAAGTCACCGCGCAGCGCGCGGAGCGAAGAAACCCATGGTACCCTGACGAGACACGTATGGTTTCTTGATGCGCGCGTCCCTAGTGTACACACGCATCCCAGGATCCCCTACATCTTGGAACATTATCTTGCCTTTCATCGTCCCCATCCACCTCCCATGCTTTCCCATGCCTTCCTGGGGGATCGACGTCGATGTGTGTCAGTGTCTTCTCTCCCCCCCAAAGTTGTGCTCAACTCCTGACCCCCTTTCTTGTCTTCCGAGCGGGGACCCCCATCCGACAACACGCACCCACAGCCCTCTCCGGTCCCCCTATGGGTATGGGTGTGTGTGTGTGTTGCTGGTTCGTCAGGAACTGCAGGGGGCGCCCGGTATTTTGACTCCGGGGCGGCACTGAGCCCTGCCAGCCCCTCTCCCCGCTCCCCCCTCGCGCGTCGCTGCTCGCTCCCCCATCCCTCCTCGCCCACGCTTCCCCGACGGCTCCCCTCCGGCCCCGCGAGGCAGACGCAGTACGCCGCCCCTGAAGCACAGGAGGAGGAGGAGGAGGAGGAGGAGGAGGAGGAGGGAGGAGGAGGAGCAGACGGTGAAATCTTGATCAGCCAAGACATGGACAGGCTGCGGCTCGAGCCCTGACCTGGCGAAGGGACCCCACGTACTCCTGGATGCGGTGCAGCAGGCCGCTCTGCAGCAGGCCCGCCACAGCGTCGAGCTTGTCTTTCTCGAGGTCTTCGTGGTACAGCATGATCTTGGGGCCGTTTCGACTCACGACGCGTCGGTCTTACAAAGAGACACGCGTGCGTACTTGGAGCATCAAGCGTACCATCAAATTAGACTGCAAGGAAGACCCCCCATTTTTGCGGAGCAAGGATCGCATCGAAGGAGGGCACCAGCGGCACCAAATCCTTCCAAGAGCCACGTTGCCCCGGGCATGCAGGAAGACATGGGAAACGAGACGGAAGACACATGGGCACCCTTGATCTGGAACCGTCAACCTTCTACGTATCAAACTCGACTGCGCATCCCGTGGGCTGTACATCCCATGTCGATTATGTTCAAACAGGTGGCCATGTATTTCAGGCGCCGTCGGCCCAGGCCACAACACCAGCAGTGGCAAAGACGTCTGAAGATAAGCACGGGACGGAATATAACAACATGTTGCAAGGCAACCAATATCGGCTTGGCCTCCGCTCCCTGAGCTCTCGCTGCAGATCCCCAAACTGCCATGTGCAATTGCCAACGCCGTCCATGCTCTCTCCCCCCACCTTCAAAAGGAATTCCACTTCCGATGCTCTTAGGCATCACATCGCTCTCGATCCCCCCCCCCCCTCCTCCTTGCAACCCTGCCATTACCGCCATCCCCCCGCGAATGAGGGATACGGACAAATAAAGCGCCCGCATGCAACAGCAACGAAATGACGGGCCAACCCCGCGCAGTGACGCACGGCCTGGACGAGCGCAGGCAACTAGGAGCCTGACAGGGGCGCAGCAAGCGAAGGCGCAATCTCATCGGCAGACATACCTCGTGGCATCCACCGCGAGAGCAACACCGCGCTGGCAGTCGGCTTCCCGCGCAGGGGCGCCGGGCGATCCCCGCATGGCTGCCCCGGTGCCGCGAAGGCGGCCCGAGGGACGCCAGGGGCGGGCCCACGTCGGGCGCAAACAGTACCTCCAATGAAGGCTCACACTTTTGTGTCGGCGACGAGGCAGATGGGGGCACCGAAACGCGAATTGGCGAGCATGCAGGTGTGAAAAAAGGGCAAAGCAGGCGGCCGCGGGGGGGGGGGAAGGGAAGGACACTCAGAGGTGGAAGAGTTCTCACCTGAGTGTGCTGACGCTGAAACGTTTCACGTCGTTGAGACACATGTTTCTCATCAGCCCCATGCCACTAGCTATCTTCGGGTAGCCAGGCGGTCGGGGTGACCCGAGCAGCACAATAAACGTCGGTGCGGAGAATTGGGTAACAAGATGAAATAGGAAGGCGGATCTAGTAGATTGAGTCCAGGCCCCCCCAGATAATAGCAAAACACAGCAACTCGATTCTTGAAGTAGGAAAGCGCTTGAAGTATTTTGGGACCCCAGAGTCCCAGAAAACTTATGTTCAACGACTGGCGTGTAAACTCGAAAGGTGGGGGACAGGCAGCCGCCGACTCCGTGCGAGCGAGAGAGACCAAACTGAAGGGGTCCATGGACACACAAATAACAAGAGAAGTTCAAGGATGTCGTATATTTTCTCGTAGGTTATTGATGATCGTTTCCCCCCCCACACTTCCCATATTCCCAATATTATCCTGGGAGTCGGCAAGGATTTGTGTCTTTGTGTGTGAATGTGTGTATCCCTCCAGCCCAAATACCAAGGGGCAGGAAAACACACAGATGGACGGAGGAACGCGGACAGGCCGAGTGGCCCAGAAGAGGGAACGCACGCAGTTTAGGGAATTCGGCCTGCCTCTAGTCGCGGTCGTCATCGTCGTCGTACTGACAACATGTATTCCGATCCACGATGTATCCGTCTGCATCGATATACCTGCAGTGTTAGCGAGGCACACGTTACATCAGTCATGTTTGAACCTTCTCTTTTGAATACGCATCTGTTGAAACTGTTTGTATGTTAGTACCACGCCACGCGCGACGCTGCGGTGAAACCCGCAGCCCGACGCGACGATGGAACACCAGCAGGCCGGAGCTGACAGCGACCTGTCACTCCTGCGGGGGAGCCCATCCCAGTGTGCGCCACTACGTGGCCGAGTGCTGCTCCTTGGACGCTTTCCGCCAAGAGCTCAATTCCACGTACCACATTCCACCGGACTGGTGGTCACGCCAGCCGCGGGCTACAGTGAAGACGGGTTGGATTACATTCTCGGCTCACACGTCCCCGGCACGCAGAGCGGAGCTCCAAGTGGCTGTCTGCCGGATGGGGCTCGTTACCATGCCAAAGATGGCAGAGGATTGCGAGGCTTTGAACCAAGCCTAGGACTTTCGAGCGACTTCGTCCCGATGTTCTCTTGTGGCTTGTTGTTATTCCTCACCCTCTCCATTTTCACATTCCTCCAAATTCTAACTTTTGTTCAGTTGCTCCTGATGTACAGCTCGTGGGGTACCCATACCGCTTTTCCCTGGACCTCTCCCAGGCTGCGTTCTGACCAGAATTTTGAGGCGAATCCAACGGTGGCGACGAGGGCCTCCCAGGAGGCCCAAACAAAGGGAAATGGGCGAAGGTTCTCCTCCTCTGAAGCTTGTCTCGCTCCAGCTTGGAGCACCGACCATCGCCGCCCACGGGGCCGCCATAGCCTCCTTGTAGGGGGCCACATGCGAACCCTACCCCTACCCCCCATGATTTTTGAGGGGGAGGTTGGGGTTCACTTCGTTCGGGAGATCCCGAATAAAATGAACCCCACCCTCCCCCTCGGAAATCGTGGGGGGTAGGGGTAGGGTTCGCATTTGGCCCCCTATCCTTGGAGATCCTTGGCGTTCCCTCCCGAACTTCGACGCCATGACTGGTTTGACAGCGGGTGCCCCCCGAGATCTGGAGCCCTCCCCCGGGGACAGGATCCTCATTCCGAACGCCTCTTGGACGGCCAGGTTTAAGTCGGGCCTGTCCCCCTACGGGGGGGATTTTGGGCGAAAGGCTAAACATACCCCAAACATACTCCCAAATAGTCAAACAATGGCGGAGACGTAGTCCCCACATTGTTTTTTTTTTGACTATTTTTGAATCTCCCCCCTGCAGAGGGACAGGCCCGACTTCAGGCCAGGTCATCTATGGGCGGCGAGCGAGCAGGGGAAGTCGAGCAGGGGCGGACCTGCTCCGAAGGCTCCGGAAGTCCGCCGGCCTCCGGAGCAGCTCTCCACGCCTTCCCCGAAGGCACCGAGACGCCTGCAAGAAGGCGCGAGGGCTTCTGAGAAACCCCGCCGCCTTCTGAGAAGGCCGCCTCTCAAGGGGCCCTGGGACACACAATCAAATACACACACAACTACAAGGCTTCCCAATCTTTTCTTCCCATATTTTTGAGATGCTCGTCTTCCCCCCCACCTCCGAAGCTTCCCACATTTCCTGGGAGATCGACGACTCGTTGTGTCTGCGTGTGTGTTGTTTTACCTCCTGAATCTCCTTCCGGGGATGGACAGACCCCCCCTTAGCAAAACGTGGTTCAGCGAAAACGACCTGATGCCCAAGCCTGGCGGGCGCAAGCCTGGAAAATGACGGCCACGGCGCCCTCTCGAGAACCGAAAACGGACAATTCACGCATCGACGTGTCACTGTTGGGGGTTCTGTACACCCCCGATCCTTCTCGCTTGGCCCCCCTCGCTCGCCGTCGAGCCGGCCAGGTCACCCAACGCAGCACCCTCGCGCGCCGGCGTCGCCCCCCCCCCCCCCGGGGCAGAGCAGCCCGTGCGGCCCGGGCGGCGACGGGCGGGCGCCCTTTGCGCTCCTCGGGGGCGGCCTGGGCCCGCCAACGATCGGGCGGGCCAGCTCGCAGCCCCTGCCAGGGCAGAGACCAGCCGAACGAGACCAAGGCTCTGGGAGCAGATCGGCTCCCGAGAGCCCCCCTCCTCTGCCTCCTCCTGCTCCCTGCTCCTCCATGTCCTCCTCCTTCTGCTGCTTCTTCTTGTCCTCCTTCTCCTTCCCCTTCCTCTCTCCTCTTTCTCATTCCGCCTCTTCCTCCTTTTCCCTTCCGCTTTCTCCTCCCTCCTCCTCCTTCCTCAGTCTCCCAAACTCAACGATGTCTTTTTTTGTGTGGCGAGCCAAGGCCCCGATTATATAGGATGTTGTTTCTTTCTCCCCCACAAGACCAACAATTTGAAATGTCAAGCTCGGGGATATACGATGGGGGGGATCCCATCTAAGACGAAGCCAGGACGAGGATAGCATAGGGTACGGACAAATCGAGAATCTCTGCGATCCATCGGCTCTGAAAGACGTCTCGGACTCTGCGCCCTTCTCAAAGCGTTCCGGAACGCTCTGAGAGCGTTCCAAAACGCTCTGGAACGGATTGATCCTCGTCCCAGCCCCGTCCGACCATCCTCCATAACGGGTGCAGTCAAAATGTGTATTAAGGACGGGCGGTAAAGGCGCAAGACCCGTGGATGCCAAAGCTGGGATTTTTTGGGCTGCGGGCGACCAACACCCCAGGGACGCAAGGGTAGCCCAACCCAGGGAGATGCCAGTGAAAACGGCACAGGACGGGCCGCAGAGACAAGGACACGAAGGTACCCTAGATGAAGGCGCGCGTCCTTACTAGGCGCGTTGACCAGATCACCGCTCTTTTCTGAACTCGCTTGGTTCGGGGGAGCTGGGGGGTTGGGGGAAAGAATAGAAAAAACACGATGTCATGACGCAGTGGGCTCAGGGTAGGTTTAGGTCGGGCATGTACCCCTACAGGAAATTTGGACGAAAAATAAAATATGTACCAACAGTGCCCCCAAATGGTCAAACATAGTCAAAATATCGTCCCCAGACGATGTTTAGACTATTCTTGAATATTCCTCCTGTAGAGGGACAGGCACGACTTAAGGATAGGCTCCAGGACTTCCAGAGTATCTGGCGGCCCCATTTGTCACGGTGCCGGGTGGGAGCCCGTGCGAACAACAAGACCTCCCAGAGATCCGGGCCATCTCTGAAGTCTCGGAACGCGCCATTCTGACGACTCCTCGCCCCTCTTGAGGGATGAAAAAACGACCCCACCCTGGGTTACAAGAGCGTGGTCTGTAAACCTCCTGGGAACCCCCCTAAAGCCTAGAGCCGCCAGGACGCGGCACATCACGCAGGGATTACCCTGCCAAACCAGAGGAGCTTCAGTCGGGGATGGACAGACCCCCCTTTAGCAAAACGTGGTTTAGTGAAAACGACCTGATGCCCAAGCCTGGCGGGCGCAAGCCTGGAAAATGACGGCCACAGCGCCCTCTCGAGAACCGAAAACGGACAATTCACGAATCGACGTGTCACTGTTGGGGGTTCTGTCCAGCCCCGATTCAGCGCACAACGCCTCGTAAACCAGGGTAGGGGCGTTTCCTATTGGGCGCCCGAGTTATCCGGGGTAACTCGGGTCCGGGGTAACTCGGGTTTGGACTCCCGAAAAACGAACCCGAGTTAGCCCTGACCCGAGTTACCCCTGATGATTTTGGGGCTCTGGACGCCCGAAATATCCGGGGTAACTCGGGTCCGGGATAACTCGGGCTCGGATTCCCGAAAAACGAACCCGAGTTAGCCCTGACCCGAACTACCCCTGATGATTTTGGGGCTCTGGACGCCCGAAATACCCGGGGTGACTCGGGCCCGGGATAACTCGGGCTTGGAGTCCCGAAAAAACGAACCCGAGTGATCCCTGACCCGAGTTACCCCTGATGATTCGGGGCTCTGAGGTAGGGGCGTTTCCTATGCCCTCGACCCTCGGATAACGTCGCCCGCGAGGGCTCTCCGCTCCCCTCGGGGCCAGCTGCGCGGCCTCGGGAGGCGGCCCGCGCGAGCACGCCGTCGCTCGGACGTCCACTCCCCGCAGATCCCACCAGCCCTTTGGGCGTGAGTGGTTTAGGGAGCCCGCTCTGCTCTCAACCCCCTTCTTCCCCTTCGGGGAGGGGTTTACCCCTCCCCCTCCCCCCTCCCCCTGGGCCTGGAGAGGTCCTTTCGCGGGTCGTTGGACGGGTCTTTTTCGACTCCTGGGAGGGCTAAAATTCGACACCCCTCACGAGGATCGTGGCCCCGACGGGGGGAGGGAGAAAAATGCTCGCCTCTTCTTTGAAGCGAAAATCATTGATTTTACTAAGGTTTTGGCCCCATTTTGGCCTTCTGCGGGGGCAGCGCTAATTAAAGCTCCCCTCTTCTTTGACGCCAAACTCATTGATTTTACTAAGGTTTTGGCCCCAGTTTTGCCTTCTGAGGGGGCAGCGCTAATTGAAGCTCCCCTCTTCTTTGATCGATTTCCTCCAAGATGGCCCCAAGAAGCGCCCAGGAGGCACCAAGAGGCCCCAAGATGGCCCCAAGATGGCCCCAAGAGGCCCCCAGGAGGCCCCCAAGAGGATCCCAAACGGCCCCAAAGAGGCCCCCCCGAGGCACCCAAGACGCCGAAAAGCCCCTCAGGACGACCCTCTACTCGCCTGGCCGTCGTTTCTGGACGGGCTGGTGGGGATACGCGAAGCGTAAAGAATTCTTCGATTTCGTGGGTCGGAGGAGGAGGAGGAGGAGGAGGAGGAGGAGGAGGAGGATGCGGAGGATGCGGAGGAGGAGGAGGAGGAGGAGAGGAGGAGGAGGAGGAGGAGGAGCGGATGCGGATGCGCGGATGCGGATGCGGATGCGGATGCGGATGCGGATGCGGATGATGAGGAGGAGGAGGAGGCGGAGGAGGAGAGAGGAGGAGGAGGAGAGGAGGGAGGGTGGGGAGGAGGGGGGATGAGGAGGAGGGAGGAGGAGGGAGGAGGAGGGAGGAGGAGGAGGAGTGGAGGAGGGGGGGGGGCATAGGTGCGCTCGCGTCATATCTGACGTCCTACCCCTCCCTCCCATCCCTTACCATGGCGCTGATTTTCTCTATCCGCGGACGCGTGTCGTAGCGGACCTGTGGCTCCGCGCGCGCGTGCGTAGTGGGTGGTGGTGCACGTGCGTGCGTGCGTGCGTGTGTGCGTGGTTGTCGTGGTGGTGGTGGTGGTGGTGGTGGTGGTGGTAGTGGTGGTGGTGGTGGTGTGTGGTGGTGATGATGGTGGGGGTGGTGCTGGTGGTGGTGGTGATGTGCTGTGTGGTGGTGGGTACTGGTGCTGGTGCTGGTGGTGGTTGTGGTGGTGGTGGTGGTGGGTGGTGGTGGTGGTGGTGGTGGCGGTGCGGCGCGGTGGTGGCGGGCGGATGGGCGCGCGAGAAAAAGGCCCGCGCTGGGGCGAGAACGCCATCCTGAACGACGGAAGCCAAACACCGATCCGAAAATGAGGCCCACGCTGCAGCGGGAGCACGATTCGGAACGATTCGGGAGCAGAAATGAGGCCGGCGCCTCAGCGAGAGCAGCATTTTGTGAAAAAATGACGCCGGCGCCTCAGCGAGAGTCGTTTCCCAGGATTTCCCGGGCATCCTGTGTGTAAACAAACAGTACGCGAAGGGTGCGCGGCCATCACCCGGACGCCATCAGGGGAAGAGGGAGAGTATATTCATATTGAGTAATTGTAGAGGAGGGGGGAGGGAGAGGGAGGAGGGAGGGGGGAGGAGGGAGGAGGGGGGAGGGGGGAGGGAGGAGGGAGGAGGGAGCAGAGACAAAGAGCACGTGTGCGGGAGGCACCCCTCCCAGAGCGGCCAGGCTCCTTCTGGCAGGTCTCGCGGAGGGCCTCTGCGCCGCCCACGGAGCAGAGGGCGTCGAAGGCCAGGTGCGACAAGCTCTCGTGCTGTATGTTCTTCACCTGGACGCCCCTCTCCCCAGACCCAGTCAGGGCGTTTTGCTTCATCATGCCCTCGACGACGAGGTTGAGTAGGAAGACGAGGGCGAGCAGAAGGGACAGGAGGAGGCGGCGAGGAGGAGGAGGCAGAGGAGGAATAAGACAAGGGCGAGGATGATGGCGAGAAAGAGGGGAATGGGCAGAGGCAGGGTGGAGGAGAAGAGGCCCATCAAAGTTCGCGCTCCCGAAGCCGCAACCCCTGCTTTGCGTCCGTCCCCGAAGCCGTAATCGCTTGCAGATAGCGATGAGGTCGCCCTTTCGGCGCGAACAACAACGTGGTACATTCCTTGCAAATTTTGGCGCGCTCGCGCTCCCGAGGACACAACCGTTTCAAACCACCTGGGGCAAGGTTGCCCTTTCGAAACCACAATGCCTTTCAAATCACGGCGCGCTCGCGTTCCCGAGGCCATTGCCGCGCGCTCGCGTTTCCGAAGCCTCAATATCTTGCAACCCATGCCGTACTCGGGCTCTCGAGGTAGCACATCTGTGCATAGTGCGGCGATGTTAGATAAGGATATCCTGCGCATTGGTTGTGCATTGGCCTACGGTAGGCCTATGCATAGCCTGCGCATAGGCCTACAAGTGCTTCGCCCGATAGGCCCTGCAATACCATATACGTAGGCCTATTCCTCCTCTGCCTGCCCTCGTCTTCCTACTCGACCTCGTCGTCGAGGGCATGATGAAGCAAAACACCCTGACTTGGCCCTCCCAGTTCTCGAACAGTGTTGGCAGAAGCGGAGCCTCCACGAGTTTGATACTGAGCTTACTTCGTCGCCCCTGCTGCTGGCCGCTGGGAAAAGAGAGGACGGAACATAACGACTAAACAATCAGAAGCATGTGCCTACGCAACGCGGCGGCGGGTGTACGCAAAAGCTGCCGGACAAGCATCATACAAACGATCTGATCGGTCCGTTCGGCGCCGTGGGCCTGGCTGGGCCTGGGTCCTCAGACGACGCGGGCGTAGTCTTCCAAGAGAAATGGAGCCGACCTTTGCAGGGTGGCACCCGGGACACCACCACGAGATCAGCCTCGTTGTGACAGTAGGGGCTCGACAACAGGGAAACTTCCACAAGACACTCAACCCTAATACCCCAAGGCGTGCATTGGTTTTTGGTGAGGGAACGTCGCGCTTTCCATGGCAACCATCATCGAAGCCCAAGAAGCCCCGGGCACCCTGAAGGCAAGCGGGGTGTTTCTTGGCATGGGTGTCCACTGTGACCCCGCGTGCTGTTTGACTGCTGTCGCGAGGGGGGGGTCGGGGCGGCCTTAGGCTGTCTGGGAAGCGTGCCGAAGGGAGGCCCAACAAATTCCAGTTGGCGATCGAAGCAAGACCACGGCTACGCGGGCTATGAACACGAGCCCCGTCGCGGGCTACGAACGCGAGATCCCAAGGCCCCATCGAACTATACCCTGCACGAGCGCCATTCCAAGGTGGAGAGCCCAGGCACGAAGACTGCAAGGGTGCTCATCCAGAACTAAAGGTTGCTATGAACCTTCATGCCGAAACCTGTCGGCGCACACTGGGTGGTCCACACTGGCCCCGAGAACTTCAGGAGGGAGCCCTGCAAGGCTGTGGTCCTCTAGTTTTACTGCGGACCGCGTAGCCCAGTCTCATGTGAGCCGCAGAGCCATGCACAGAGGTATGCAGACCACTGTGCCCGGAACCTGCTTAGTGCAAATCCGCCGACCCCCGCTTACCAAGGGTGAACGGGCGTGTGATGTGATTGGGTGTCCCCCTCCACAATTACACAATATGAATGATCATATCCTCTCCCCTGACTCTGTCCAAAGTCTCCCCCGTCCTCTCAGCGAACTGTTTCCTATACACAAGATTTCATGACTTGCTGTTGTTTCCCATGCTGTTTCAATCCGGTCGTTCCTGGTTCTTCCACAATGGTGTTCCCGCTGCAGCTCCGCCCTCATTTCCGCGCCTCGGTCGTTCGAAATCGTGCTCCCGCTGCAGCGCTGGTCTCGTTCCCGCGCCTCCGGGCGGCACTTGGCATTCGAAAGCTCACACACCGGGCAAGCACAGTTGCGGAGGACATGGAGCTAGCATTCCAGACAGGCCCTGTCCTCTCGTGGACGGGCCGCTTACCCTCCAAGCCATCCAGTGCCATGCCACGACATGCAATGCGATGCTGTAATGTGCACCGCTGTGCGATACCATGCTTTGCGTTGCTATACTTTGTGATGCAATGCTGCACTACGCAATACCACGCCATGCTCTGACATGCTATGCTCTGCCGTGCTCTTCTCCGTCATGCTTTTCCATCCATCGCGTACCCTCTTGGGATCATTGCCCTGCTCGACATCCGACTCTGCGAGTACATAGGAGATCTACGCCATGGTAAGGGATGGGAGGAAGGGGTAGGACGTCAGGTGTGACGCTAGCGCGCCTAGCTTGCCCTGTCGCCCTCTCCTGGGGTCCAAAATCCAATTCTGGGGGAGGCGGGGACGAGCTCGTCAGCGAACCCCTGGGACTTCTGGATCCTCCCAACAGCTCCAAGACGGCCCCAGAGCGCCCAGACAAAACGCCCCCAGAGTCCAAGAGAGGGTAGCCCGTCGACGGTCCAAGATGGATTCACGACAGACCACGAGGCTCCCAAAACGGCCCAAGAGCGTTACCAGAGGCTCGCAGAGAAGGCCCCGAGAGGGCACAATCGCCCCTTCCCCTTTGGAAAACGCATAACTGTTTCAGCACAATCGCCTTGTTCGTCGTCAGAGCGTGTACAGCGGCCCGAGGTGTCTCGAAAATCGCCAGAAGACGGTCCACGAGATCCCCAAAAGACCACCACGAAGGCCCACGCGGGCCCTAAGACGGCCCCAAGTACCCCCAGGACGGCCCAAGAGAGTCCCAGGAGGGCACCAAACAAACTTAAGACAAGGAATACGAACTGACATGTCGAGCCTTTCCCCTAAAGATGGCCCCCAAAGTCCCCCAGAGGCCACAAAGGCGCCCCCAACAGTCCCCAAGAGGCCTCCAAGACGTCCACCAGAAGCCCCCAAGAAGCCCCCAAGAGGCATCAAAACGCCTCCCGGAAGCCCCCGAATAGCCACGTGACCTTATCCTCGTCCTGCCCCTCATTATCTTCTCCTCCTCCTCCTCCTCCTCCTCCTCATCCCCCTCCTCCTCCGCTTCATTATTCGCATTCTCTCTCATTCTCCACCTCCTCCTCCTCCTCCTCCTCCTCCTCCCCCTCCTCCCTCCCATGCACCCAACAGCTCTCCAAAAGGCTACTGAGAGGCATCCCAAGAGACCCTCACACTGGAGAACTCCAACCAACCCTCCAGCGGCCCCGTGCAATAGCCCAACAAACCACCCCTGCTAGCTTCGAAGAAGCCCGCAAACATTACCATGACAAGCCTCATCCTCCTCCTGCCCCTCATTCTCCGCTCTTCGTCCCAACAGACCCCCCCTTGCTAGCTTCGAAGAAGCCTCCGAACAGCGCCGTGCCATCATTCTCTTCTCCTCGTCTTCCCCCTCCTCCTCCTCTTCCCCCTCCTCCTCCCCCTCAACCTCCCTCTCCTCCTCCTCCTCCCTCCTTTTCCTCCTCCCTCTCCTCCCCCTCCCCCTCCTCCTCCTCCTCCTCCTCCTCCTCCTCTTCCTCCTTACCCTCCTCCTCCTCCTCCTCCTCCTCCTCCTCCTCCTCCTCCTCCTCCCCCTCCTCCTGATCCACCTGTGCCCCCACCTGCAAACTGCAGCTTATTCCACGAGCGGCGCAGGCTCTCTCTCTCTCTCTCTCTCTCTGGGGGCCGGCGGCAAGGCGTAAGCCAATTGTCCGAAAGTGGCGCATGTTCCATGTTCAGAAGTGGCGGACAGGACAAAAGGTTTCAGCGCAGAGCTCCTATCGCCGTCAGCAGAGAATCGCCGACGCTATCAAGCCAACGACGCGATTCCAACAGACGTCATGGAAATTTTAGGATCGTCCACGTACGCAGACTTCTGGAGCTCCGTATACGTCGCGCACCCATCAGGAGGACTGATGACGTCTTCATGGTCGTCCTCCCCCAACAGACCTCCGACGGCAAAGCCTGCTCGCCCTAAGTGCTTCACGTACACGTTCAGATACAGGAAACCGCTGCCAGTGTGTCCACGAACGACTTTTAACTGAACTGGGCCGAATGAGAGCCACTCCGGGGTCTCGGCTGAACTTTGCGAAACGCTGTAGTGATACCCTCCAACTTGTTTGACCTCGGCCCATGCCCCTGTAACGTTCACCGCTTGGAAGTACATGTCCGCACAATGCCCACCCAATCGGCGCGCGTCGGCCTGCAACCGAAGCAATGCGCTGTCAGCGCTCATTCCACGAGGGATGTTTATCAGAACGTGAATGCCCGCCTTCATCAGATCGAACCGCTCGCCATGAACGTTTTGGAGGTGGGGGTCGCCAGTGGCAGCCACGCCTCCAGCGGACCCGGCTGCGGGAGCCGTGGGGGGAAACGTCGGCTGCGGCGTCGGCCAACCCTGGGGATACGTCGGGCTGGGCGTCGGGCTGGGCGTCGGGAAGGTCGTCGGGTATGCTGTGGGGGAGGCTGTCGGGCTGGGCGTCGGGCTGGGCGTCGGGAAAAGCGTCGGGAAGGCCGTCGGGAACGGCGTCGGGTAGGCCGTCGGGAAAGGCGTCGGGTAGGGCGTCGGGTAGGGCGTCGGGAACGGCGTCGGGTAGGCCGTCGGGAATGGCGTGGGTAGGCCGTCGGGAAAGGCGTCGGGTAGGGCGTCGGGAACGGCGTCGGGTAGGGCATCGGGAAAGGTGTTGGGTAGGGCGTCGGGTTGGGTGTCGCCCCCCCGAAGTTGTACCGATAAGCTCCGTGCTGCGAGCAACCTCCGATTTTGGGCTACCCTTTATGGTAGGGCAAAAAAATCCGCTTGCCGAACCGCCAGGATAGTACCACGAACTCCCACCACCCGTTTGGTGACTGTAATCAATGGTGCTGCCGCTGCTGTAAACCTGCCAGCCTGAGTTCCCATTCACACCATTGGTGCAATCGATAGCGAAACCACCAGTCGTGCACATAGTTCCCTCCTGGTCGTTACCAGAGATTGTCAAGTAATTTCCATCAGGGGTGAACGTGACAGTCTTGGTTGCCCCCCCCAATCGTTCCAATTTCCGCTGGTGCTGAGGGCAGTGCTGCCCAAATATACACCGTATACAAAGTTGTCGATTGTAAAGTAGCACGTGATGGAACTCTTGTTCGTCACAAGCTGCGTCTGGCCCACCGCGGCCAACTGCATAAGGCTGGAATCGACGTCATCCTCATGTGCCATGGCGGCTACGAGGAGCGCGAAGGCGAGCTTCACTGGCGCGATCATGAGTCCGTTCCGAACTTGTATGGAAATAGGCGCTGCGGTGGCCAAAGGATGTGTGTCCTGTACTGCTTCCCCTGATGGAAAACAGCTCGAGCCCAAGATGGCCGTGGGCCAACGCAAGTGTCCGCTATGGGCAAATCAAAGTGTACTTTCGTTGGCTTCGGCTAGCTCTGCGCTGGCGGTCCCTTCGGGGCAGCAAGGAGCATTTAACAAGAGAACAAGTAGCGGCCCTTCGGGGCAGCTATGAAACGCACTCCGAAGAACGCAAAGAGCTGGAAAGGAACAGATGTGCTTCGTACAGACACACCTTCACGAGATCAGCCTCGTTGTGACAATAGGGGCTCGACACCAGGGAAACTTCCACAAGAAACTCCACCCTAATACCCCAAGGCGTGCATTGGTTTTTGGTGAGGGAACGTCGCGCTTTCCATGGCAAACATCATCGACGCCCAAGAAGCCCGGGGCACCCTGGAGGCAAGCGGGGTGTTTCTTGGCATGGGTTTCCACTGTGACCCCGCGTGCTGCTTGACTGCTGTCGCGAGGGGGGGGGGTCGGGGCGGCCTTGGGCAGTCTAGGAAGCGCGCCGAAGGGAGGCCCGACAAATTCCAGTGGGCGATCGAAGCAAGACCACCAAGACGCGGGCTACGAGCACGAGCCCCTTCGCCGAGATCCCAAGGCCCCATCGAACTATACCCTGCACGAGCGCCATTCCAAGGTGGAGACCCCAGGCACGAAGACTGTAAGGGTGTGCTCATCCAGAACTAAGGGTTGCTCTGAACGTTCGTGCCGAAACCTGTCGGCGGTGTCACACTGGGTGGTCCACACTGGCCCCGAGAACTTCAGGAGGGAGCCCTGCAAGGCTGTGGTCCTCTAGCTTTACTGCGGACCGCGTAGCCCAGTCTCATGCGAGCCGCAGAGCCATGCACAGAGGTATGCAGACCATTGTGCCCGGAACCTGCTTAGTGCAAATCCGCCGACCCCCGCTTACCGGGGGTGAACGGGAGTGTGAGGTGATTGGGTGTCCCCCATCCACAATTACACAATATGAATGATAATCCCCTCTCTCCCCTGACTCTGTCCAGAGTCTTCCCCGTCCTCTCCGCGAACTGTTTCCTACACGCAAGATTTCATGACTTGCTGTTGCTTCCTATGTTGCTTCAATCCGGTCGTTCCTGGTTCTTCCACAATGGTGTTCCCGCTGCAGCGCCGCCCTCATTTCCGCGCCTCGGTCGTTCGAAATCGTGCTCCCGCTGCAGCGCTGGTCTCGTTCCCGCGCCTCCGGGCGGCACTTGGCATTCGAAAGCTCACACACCGGGCAAGCACAGTTGCGGAGGACATAGAGCTGGCATTCCAGACAGGCCCTGTCCTCTCGTAGATGGGCCGCTTACCCTCCAAATCATCCAGTGTCATGCCACGGCATGCAATGCGATGCTGTAATGTGCACCGCTGTGCGATACCATGGTTTGCGTTGTTATACTTTGTGATGCAATGCTGCACTACGCAATGCCACGTCATGCTCTGACATGCTATGCTCTGCCGCGTTTTCCGCCATGCATTTCCATCCATCGCGTACCATCTTGGGATCATTGCCCTGCTCGACATCCGACTCTGCGAGTAGATAGGAGGTCTACGCCATGGTAAGGGATGGGAGGGAGGGTTACGACGTCAGGTGTGACGCTAGCGCACCTAGCTTGCCCTGTCGCCCTCTCCTGGGGTCCAACATCCAATTCTGGGGGGGGCGGGGACGAGCTCGTCAGCGAACCCCTGGGACTTCTGGATCCTCCCAACAGCTCCAAGACGGCCCCAGAGCGCCCAGACAAAACGCCCCCAGAGTCCAAGAGAGGGTAGCCCGTCGACGGTCCAAGATGGTTTCACGACAGACCACGAGGCTCCCAAGACGGCCCAAGAGCGTTACCAGAGGCTCGCAGAGAAGGCCCCGAGAGGGCACAATCGCCCCTTCCCCTTTGGAAAACGTATGACTGTTTTAGCACACTCGCCTTGTTCGTCTTCAGAGCATGTACAGCGGCCCGAGGGGTCTCGAAAATCGTCAGAAGACGGTCCACGAGATCCCCAAAAGACCACCACGAAGGCCCACGCGGGCCCTAAGACGGCCCCAAGGACCCCCAGGACGGCCGAAGGGAGTCCCAGGAGGGCACCAAACAAACTTAAGACAAGGAATACGAACTGACATTTCGAGCCTTTCCCCTCACGATGGCCCCCAAAGCCCCCCAGAGGCCCCAAAGGCGCCCCCAACAGTCCCCGAGAGGCCTCCAAGACGTCCACCAGAAGCCCCCAAGAAGCCCCCAAGAGGCATCAAAAAGCCTCCAGGAAGCCCCCGAATAGCCCCGTGACAGACCTTCTCCTCGTCCTGCCCCTCATTACCTTCTCCTCCTGCTCCTCCTCATCCCCCTCCTCCTCCGCTTCATTCTTCGCATTCTCTCTCCTCCTCCTCCTCCTCCTCCTCCTCCTCCTCCTCCTCCTCCTCCTCCTCCTCCTCCTCCTCCTCCTCCCCCCCATGCACCCAACAGCTCTCCAAAAGGCCACTGAGAGGCATCCCAAGAGACCCTCACACTGGACAGGTCCGACCATCCCTCCAGCGGCCCCGTGCAACAACCCAACAAACCACCCCTGCTAGCTTCGAAGAAGCCCGCAAGCATTGCCATGACAAGCCTCATCCTCCTCCTGCCCCTCATTCTCCGCTCTTCGTCCCAACAGACCCCTCCTTGCTAGCTTCGAAGAAGCCCCCGAACCGCGCCGTGCCATCATTCTCTTCTCCTCGTCCTCCTCCCCCTCCTCCTCCTCCTCCTCCTCCTCCTCCTCCTCCTCCTCCTCCTCCTCCTCCCCCTCCACCTCCCTCTCCTCCTCCTTCCTTCCTCCTTTTCCTCATCCCTCTCCTCCTCCTCCTCCTCCTCTTCCTCTTCCTCCTCCTCCTGCTCCTCCTCCTCCTACTCCTCCTCCTGTACCCCCACCTGCAAACTGCAGCCTCTTCAATGAACGAGGCAGGCTCTCTCTCTCTCTCTCTCTCTCTCTTCTGGGGGCCGGCGGCAAGGCGTAAGCCAATTGTCCAAAAGTGGCTGCTGTTCAGAAGTGGCGGACAGGACAAAAGGTTTCAGCGCAGAGCTCCTATCGCCGTCAGCAGAGAATCGCCGACGCTATCAAGCCAACGACGCGATTCCACCAGACGTCATGGAAATACTAGGATCGTCCACGTACGCAGACTTCTGGAGCTCCGTATACATCGCGCACCCATCAGGAGGACTGATGACGTCTTCATGGTCGTCCTCCCCCAACAGACCTCCGACGGCAAAACCTGCTCGCCCTAAGTGCTTCACATACACGTTCAGATACAGGAAACCGCTGTCAGTGTGTCCACGAACGACTTTCAACTGAACTGGGCCGAATGAGAGCCACTCCGGGGTCTCGGCTGAACTTTGCGAAACGCTGTAGTGATACCCTCCAACTTGTTTGACCTCGGCCCATGCCCCTGTAACGTTCACCGCTTGGAAGTACATGTCCGCACAATGCCCACCCAATCGGCGCGCGTCGGCCTGCAACCGAAGCAATGCGCTGTCAGAAAAACAAAAACCACAAAGCGCTATTCCACGAAATAGAAAAAAAAGGAAAAAAAAAAAAAAAGAAAAAAAAAACGAACAAAAAAACGAAGAAAAAAAAAGAAAAAACAAAAAAAAGGGATGTTTATCAGAACGTGAATGCCCGCCTTCATCAGATCGAACCGCTCGCCATGAACGTTTTGGAAGTGGGGGTCGCCAGTGGCAGCCACGCCTCCAGCGGACCCGGCTGCGGGAGCCGTGGGGGGAAACGTCGGCTGCGGCGTCGGCCAACCCTGGGGAAACGTCGGGCTGGGCGTCGGGCTGGGCGTCGGGAAGGTCGTCGGGTATGCCGTAGGGGAGGCTGTCGGGCTGGGCGTCGGGCTGGGCGTCGGGAAAGGCGTCGGGAAGGCCGTCGGGAACGGCGTCGGGTAGGCCGTCGGGAAAAGCGTCGGGTAGGCCGTCGGGAAAGGCGTCGGGAACGGCGTCGGGTAGGCCGTCGGGAATGGCGTCGGGTAGGCCGTCGGGAAAGGCGTCGGGAACGGCGTCGGGTAGGCCGTCGGGAATGGCGTCGGGTAGGCCGTCGGGAAAGGCGTTGGGTAGGGCGTCGGGTTGGGTGTCCCCCCCCCGAAGTTGTACCGATAAGCTCCGTGCTGCGAGCAACCTCCGATTTTGGGCGACCCTGACTTGTAGGGCAAATAAAAACCGCTTGCCGAACTGGAAGGAGAGCCCCACGAACTCCCACCACCCGTTTGGTGACTGTAATCAATGGTGCTGCCGCTGCTGTAAACCTGCCAGCCTGAATTCCCATTCACGCCATTGGTGCACTCGATAGCGAAACCACCAGTCGTGCACATAGTCCCCTCCATGTCGTTACCAGAGATTGTCAAGTAATTCCCATCAGGGGTGAACGTGACAGTCTTGGTTGCCTCCCAGACGCCCCAATTTCCGCTGGTGCTGAGGGCAGTGCTGCCCAAATATACACCGTATACATAGTTGTCGATTGTAAAGTAGCACGTGACGGAACTCTTGTTCGTCACAAGCTGCGTCTGGCCCACCGCGGCCAACTGCATAAGGTTGGAATCGACGTCGTCCTCATGTGCCATGGCGGCTACGAGGAGCGCGAAGACGAGCTTCACTGGCGCGATCATCAGTCCGATCCGAACTTGCATGGAAATAGGCGCTGCGGTGACCAAAGGATGTGTGTCCTGTACTGCTTCCCCTGATGGAAAACAGCTCGAGCCCAAGGTGGCCGTGGGCCAACGCAACTGTCCGCTATGGGCACATCAAAGTGTACTTTCGTTGGCTTCGGCTAGCTCTGCGCTGGCGGAAATGAAGGACGGAAAGAACAAGTAGCAATGAAGGGGGTCCCTTCGGGGCAGCTATGAGACGCACTCCGAAGAACGCAAAGAGCTGGTAAGGAACGGATGTGCTTCGTACAGACACGCTTGAGGCAGACTCCGTCGAGCTTTCGATTGACCACCAGACCTTGGACGAAGCAGAGCAAGTGGACCCGATTATCCTGTCCCAACCCCCTCTGCCTTAGAATGGATGGCGAAACAAGAGGGTGCTCCGTGGGCACGGTGCACGTTCCCATCCGCCAGTCCCTTGGGGGCCAACGGTCTGCGAGGGTGAGGTGCCCCCTTTTTTTCCCGGCGCCGAATGCTCGAACATTTCTGGCGTCTGGCCCCGGATTGGCGGCGAGCGCTGGGGTGAAGCGCTGAGGAGACTGCCTTCTCAGAAGGCTCGGAAGTCCCCCTGGCCTTCCGAGAAGAAGTCGTCTGAGCTTTCCCCGAGCGCACAGGAAGACCTCTCAGAAGGCGCGAGGGCTTCTGAGGAGTGCCGCCGCCTTCCGAGAAGGCCTTCTCCTTCTCGCTTCCCCCCCCGTGCCCGCCGCCGACCGAGGCTGCGCTGGTCGACGAACGCGGGACAACGCCAGGCCGAAGAACGCTCTACTGCCACTCCAGGTTTCGCATCCTCCGAGTGGTGGGGGGCCCTGGCACATGCGAAGATACCGCGCAATCTCAGGTCGGGCACGTCCTCCTACAAGCGCATTGTGCGCATTGCGCAAGACGAATCAAACATGGCCAAACAACTACCGCAAACATAAAACAACATACCATTGTTTGCCTATGTTTAGAGATTCCTCCTGTGGAGGGACGTGCCCGACTCGAGCATCATCGCGTTCCCGAGAGGCCACGGCCCCCGGTGCAGCGCGCCCCGCCGGCACCCCCGAGGCCGCAAGGGCACTGTGGTGTACCGCGGGCCCGTGCTCCACACGCCACACACCTTGCAACCGGATGCAAGCATCGATGGCCCGATCCTCCACCCCTACTAACCACAGGTAGGCGAGGGAGGAGGAGGAGGAGGAGGAGGAGGGGTATATGAGGAAGGAAGGAGTGAGTGAGTCTGAGAGAGGAGGTAGAGGACCTCTCCCCTCGGTGATCCCCGCCGGGGAAGCAGTGTACACGTTGGTGGAACAGCGGCCCATCAAAGTTCGCGTTCCCGACCTCCCGAATGCCCCGCCCCGCAGCCCCTGCTTTGCGTCCGTCCCCGAAGCCGTAATCGCTTGCAGATAGCGACGAGGTCGCCCTTTCGGCGCCAACAACAACGTGGTACATTCCTTGCAAATTTTGGCGCGCTCGCGCTCCCGAGGACACAACCGTTTCAAACCACCTGGGGCAAGGTTGCCCCTTCGAAACCACAATGCCTTTCAAATCACGGCGCGCTCGCGTTCCCGAGGCCATTGCCGCGCGCTCGCGTTTCCGAAGCCTCAATGTCTTGCAACCCATGCCGTACTCGGGCTCTCGAGGTAACACATCTGTGCATAGTGCGGCGATGTTAGATAAGGATCTCCTGTGCATTGGTTGTGCATTGGCCTACGGTAGGCCTGTGCATAAGCCTGCGCATAGGCCTACCTGTGCTTCGCCCGATAGGCCCTGCAATACCATATACGTAGGCCTATTCCTCCTCTGCCTCCTCCTCCTCCTCCTCGCCGCCTCCTCCTGCCCCTTCTGCTCGCCCTCGTCTTCCTACTCGACCTCGTCGTCGAGGGCATGATGAAGCAAAACACCCTGACTTGGCCCTCCCAGTTCTCGAACAGTGTTGGCAGAAGCGGAGCCTCCACGAGTTTGATACTGAGCTTACTTCGTCGCCCCTGCTGCTGGCCGCTGGGAAAAGAGAGGACGGAACATAACGACTAAACAATCAGAGGCATGTGCCTACGCAACGCGGCGGCGGGTGTACGCAAAAGCTGCCGGACAAGCACCATACAGACGATCTGATCGGTCCGTTCGGCGCCGTGGGCCTGGCTGGGCCAGGGTCCACAGACGACGCGGGCGTAGTCTTCCAAGAGAGATGGAGCCGACCTTTGCAGGGTGGCACCCGGGACACCACCACGAGATCAGCCTCGTTGTGACAGTGGGGGCTCGACAACAGGGAAACTTCCACAAGAAACTCAACCCTAATACCCCAAGGCGTGCATTGGTTTTTGGTGAGGGAACGTCGCGCTTTCTATGGCAAAAAATCATCGAAGCCCAGGAAAACCAGGGCACCCCGGAGGCAAGCGGGGTGTCTCTTGGCATGGGTTTCCACTGTGACCCCGCGTGCTGCTTGACTGCTGTCGCGAGGGCGGGGGGGGAGTTCGGGGCGGCCTTGGGCTGTCTGGGAAGCGCGCCGAAGGGAGGCCCAAGTGCTCCGAACGCGAGCCCCTTCGCCGAGATCCCAAGGCCCCATCGAACTATACCCTGCACGAGCGCCAGTCCAAGGTGGAGACCCCAGGCACGAAGACAGTAAGGGTGTGCTCATCCAGAACTACGGGTTGCTCTGAACCTTCGTGCCGAAACCTGTCGGCGCACACTGGGTGGTCCACACTGGCCCCGAGAACTTCAGGAGGGAACCCTGCAGGGCTGTGGTCCTCTAGTTTTACTGCGGACCGCGTAGCCCAGTCTCATGTGAGCCGCAGAGCCATGCACAGAGGTATGCAGACCATTGTGCCCAGAACCTGCTTAGTGCAAATCCGCCGACCCCCGCTTACCAAGGGTGAACGGGCGTGTGAGGTGATTGGGTGTCCCCCATCCACAATTACACAATATGAATGATAATCTCCTCTCTCCCCTGACTCTGTCCATAGTCTCCCCCGTCCTCTCCGCGAACTGATTCCTACACACAAGATTTCATGACTTGCTGTTTTTTCCTATGTTGTTTCGATCCGGTCGTTCCTGGTTCTTCCACAATGGTGTTCCCGCTGCAGCGCCGCCCTCATTTCCGCGCTTCGGTCGTTCGAAATCGTGCTCCCGCTGCAGCGCTGGTCTCGTTCCCGCGCCTCCGGGCGGCACTTGGCATTCGAAAGCTCACACACCGGGCAAGCACAGTTGCGGAGGACATGGAGCTAGCATTCCAGACAGGCCCCGTCCTCTCGTAGACGGGCCACTTACCCTCCAAGTCATCCAGTGCCATGCCACGGCATGCAATGCGATGCTGTAATGTGCACCGCTGTGCGATACCATGGTTTGCGTTGCTATACTTTGTGATGCAAAATTGCACTATGCAATGCCACGCCATGCTCTGACATGATATGCTCTGCCATGCTCTTCTCCGTCATGCTTTTCCATCAATCTCGTACCCTCTTGGGATCATTGCCCTGCTCGACATCCGACTTTGCGAGTATATAGGAGATCTACGCCATGGTAAGGGATGGGAGGGAGGGGTAGGACGTCAGGTGTGACGCTAGCGCACCTAGCTTGCCCTGTCGCCCTCTCCTGGGGTCCAAAATCCAATTCTGGGTGGGGCGGGGACGAGCTCGTCAGCGAACCCCTGGGACTTCTGGATCCTCCCAACAGCTCCAAGTCGGCCCCAGAGCGCCCAGACAAAACGCCCCCAGAGTCCAAGAGAGCGTCGAGACCGCCTGGGGTAGCCCGTCGACGGTCCAAGATGGATTCACGACAGACCACGAGGCTCCCAAGACGGCCCAAGAGCGTTACCAGAGGCTCGCAGAGAAGGCCCCGAGAGGGCACAATCGCCCCTTCCCCTTTGGAAAACGCATAACTGTTTCAGCACACTCGCCTTGTTCGTCGTCAGAGCGTGTACAGCGGCCCGAGGTGTCTCAAAAATCGTCAGAAGACGGTCCACGAGATCCCCAAAAGACCACCACGAAGGCCCACGCGGGCCCTAAGACGGCCTCAAGTACCCCCAGGACGGCCCAAGGGAGTCCCAGGAGGGCACCAAACAAACTCAAGACAAGGAATACGAACTTACATTTCGAGCCTTTCCCCTCAAGACGGCCCCCAAAGTCCCCCAGAGGCCCCAAAGGCGCCCCCAACAGTCCCCAAGAGGCCTCCAAGACGTCCACCAGAAGCCCCCAAGAAGCCCCCAAGAGGCATCAAAACGCCTCCCGGAAGCCCCCGAATAGCCACGTGACCTTATCCTCGTCCTGCCCCTCATTATCTTCTCCTCCTCCTCCTCCTCCTCCTCATCATCAGCATCATCATCATCATCATCCCCCTCCTCCTCCGCTTCATTATTCGCATTCTCTCTCATTCTCCACCTCCTCCTCCTCCTCCTCCTCCCCCTCCTCCCCATGCACCCAACAGCTCTCCAAAAGGCCACTGAGAGGCATCCCAAGAGACCCTCACACTGGAGAACTCCAACCAACCCTCCAGCGGCCCCGTGCAACAGCCCAACAAACCACCCCGGGTCACCCCTGCTAGCTTCGAAGAAGCCCGCAAACATTACCATGACAAGCCTCATCCTCCTCCTGCCCCTCATTCCCGCTCTTCGTCCAACAGAACCCCTCCCTTGCTACTTCGAGAGCTCACGAACAGCGCCGTGCCATCATTCTCTTCTCCTCTCTTCCCCCGTCCTCCGTCCCCCCTCCCTCCTCCTCTCCTCCTCCCCTCCCTTTTCCTCCTCCTCTACTCCCCCTCCACCTCCCCCTCCTCCTCCTCCTCCTCCTCTTTCCTGCCTTATCCTCCTCCTCCTCCTCCTCCTCCTCCTCCTCCTCCCCCTCCTCCTGATCCACCTGTGCCCCCACCTGCTAACTGCAGCTTCTTCCACGAGCGGCGCAGGCTCTCTCTCTCTCTCTCTCTCTCTCTCTCTCTCTCTCTGGGGGCCGGCGGCAAGGCGTAAGCCAATTGTCCGAAAGTGGCTCCTGTTCAGAAGTGGCGAACAGGACAAAAGGTTTCAGCGCAGAGCTCCTATCGCCGTCAGCAGAGAATCGCCGACGCTATCAAGCCAACGACGCGATTCCAACAGACGTCATGGAAATAATAGGATCGTCCACGTACGCAGACTTCTGGAGCTCCGTATACGTCGCGCACCCATCAGGAGGACTGATGACGTCTTCTTGGTCGTCCTCCCCCAACAGACCTCCGACGGCAAAACCTGCTCGCCCTAAGTGCTTCACATACACGTTCAGATACAGGAAACCGCTGTCAGTGTGTCCACGAACGACTTTCAACTGAACTGGGCCGAATGAGAGCCACTCCGGGGTCTCGGCTGAACTTTGCGAAACGCTGTAGTGATACCCTCCAACGTGTTTGACCTCGGCCCATGCCCCTGTAACGTTCACCGCTTGGAAGTACATGTCCGCACAATGCCCACCCAATCGGCGCGCGTCGGCCTGCAACCGAAGCAATGCGCTGTCAGCGCTCATTCCACGAGGGATGTTTATCAGAACGTGAATGCCCGCCTTCATCAGATCGAACCGCTCGCCATGAGCGTTTTGGAGGTGGGGGTCGCCAGTGGCAGCCACGCCTCCAGCGGACCCGGCCGCGGGAGCCGTGGGGGGAAACGTCGGCTGCGGCGTCGGCCAACCCTGGGGATACGTCGGGCTGGGCGTCGGGCTGGGCGTCGGGAAAGGCGTCGGGTATGCTGTGGGGGAGGCTGTCGGGCTGGGCGTCGGGCTGGGCGTCGGGAAAGGCGTCGGGAAGGCCGTCGGGAACGGCGTCGGGTAGGCCGTCGGGAAAAGCGTCGGGTAGGCCGTCGGGAAAGGCGTCGGGCTGGGCGTCGGGAAGGCCGTCGGGAATGGCGTCGGGTAGGCCGTCGGGAAAGGCGTCGGGTAGGCCGTCGGGAATGGCGTCGGGTAGGCCGTCGGGAAAGGCGTTGGGTAGGGCGTCGGGTTGGGTGTCCCCCCCCGAAGTTGTACCGATAAGCTCCGTGCTGCGAGCAACCTCCGATTTTGGGCGACCCTGACTTGTAGGGCAAATAAAAACCGCTTGCCGAACCGGAAGGAGAGCCCCACGAACTCCCACCACCCGTTTGGTGACTGTAATCAATGGTGCTGCCGCTGCTGTAAACCTGCCAGCCTGAATTCCCATTCACACCATTGGTGCACTCGATAGCGAAACCACCAGTCGTGCACATAGTTCCCTCCTGGTCGTTACCAGAGATTGTCAAATAATTCCCATCAGGGGTGAACGTGACAGTCTTGGTTGCCTCCCAGACGGCCCAATTTCCGCTGGTGCTGAGGGCAATGCTGCCCAAATATACACCGTATACATAGTTGTCGATTGTAAAGTAGCACGTGACGGAACTCTTGTTCGTCACAAGCTGCGTCTGGCCCACCGCGGCCAACTGCATAAGGTTGGAATCGACGTCGTCCTCATGGTGCCTGGCTGCTACGAGGAGCGCGAAGACGACTTGTGCCGCGCGATCAGCAGTCCGATCTGCACCCTTGCATGGAAATAGGCGCTGCGATGACCAAAGGATGTGTGTCCTGTACTGCTTCCCCTGATGGAAAACAGCTCGAGCCCATGGTGGCCGTGGGCCAACGCAACTGTCCGCTATGGGCACATCAAAGTGTACTTTCGTTGGCTTCGGCTAGCTCTGCGCTGGCGGAAATGAAGGACGGAAAGAACAAGTAGCAATGAAGGGGGTCCCTTCGGGGCAGCTATGAGACGCAGCTCCGAAGAACGCAACGAGCCTATGTGAAGACGGATGTGTTTTCGTACAGACAACGCTTGAGGCAGGACTCCGGTCGAGCTTTACGATGTGGACCCCAACCTTGGACGAGCAGAGCAAGTGGGCCCGATTATCCTGTCCCAACCCCCTCTGCCTAAATGTGATGGCTACAAGAGGGGTGATCCGTGGCTTGGTGCACGTTCCCATCCGCCAGTCCCTTGGGGCCCTCGGTCCTGCGAGGGTGATGTGCCCCCCTTTTTTCCGGCCGCCGAATGCTCGAACATTTCTGGCGTCTGTGGCACACCGGATTGGCGGCGAAGCGCTGGGGTGAAAGCCTGAGGAGACTGCCTTCTCAGAAGGCTCGGAAGTCCCCCTGGCCTTCCGAGAAGAAGTCGTCTGAGCCTTCCCCGAGCGCACAGGAAGACCTCTCAGAAGGCGCGAGGGCTTCTGAGGAGTGCCGCCGCCTTCCGAGAAGGCCTTCTCCTTCTCGCTTCCCCCCCCGTGCCCGCCGCCGACCGAGGCTGCGCTGGTCGACGAACGCGGGACAACGCCAGGCCGAAGAACGCTCCACTGCCACTCCAGGTTTCGCATCCTCCGAGTGGTGAGGGGCCCTGGCACATGCGAAGATACCGCGCAGTCTCAGGTCGGGCACGTCCTCCTGCAGGCGCATTGTGCGCATTGCGCAAGACGAATCAAACATGGCCAAACAACTACCGCAAACATAAAACAACGTACCATTGTTTGCCTAGGTTTGGAGATTCCTCCTGTGGAGGGACGTGCCCGACTCGAGCATCATCGCGTTCCCGAGAGGCCACGGCCCCCGGTGCAGCGCGCCCCGCCGGCATCCCCGAGGCGCAAGGGCCCTGTGGTGTACCGCGGGCCCATGCTCCACACGCCACACCCCCTGGCAAACGGATGCAAGCTCGATGGGCCGATTCTCCACCCCCACTACCACAGGTAGGCGAGGGAGGAGGAGGAGGAGGAGGAGGAGGAGGAGGAGGAGGAGGAGGAGGAGGACCTCCCCATCCCCGTCCCAGCCGTGGAAGAAGTGGTGGAACAGCGGCCCATCAAAGTTCGCGCTCCCGAAGCCGCAGCCCCTGCTTTGCGTCCGTCCCCGAAGCCGTAATCGCTTGCAGATAGCGACGAGGTCGCCCTTTCGGCGCCAACAACAACGTGGTACATTCCTTGCAAATATTGGCGCGCTCGCGCTCCCGAGGGCACAACCGTTTCAAACCACCTGGGGCAAGGTTGCCCCTTCGAAACCACAATGCCTTTCAAATCACGGCGCGCTCGCGTTCCCGAGGCCATTGCCGCGCGCTCGCGTTTCCGAAGCCTCTCATCTTTAGGCAACCTACCATGCCGTAACATCTGGCTCTCGAGGTACAACATCTGTGCAGAGTCGTCGATGTTAGATAAGGATCTCCTGTGCATTGGTTGTGCATTGGCCTACGGTAGGCCTATGCATAGCCTGCGCATAGGCCTACCTGTGCTTCGCCCGATAGGCCCTGCAATACCATATACGTAGGCCTATTCCTCCTCTGCCTCCTCCGCCTCCTCCTCGCCGCCTCCTCCTGCCCCTTCTGCTCGCCCTCGTCTTCCTACTCGACCTCGTCGTCGAGGGCATGATGAAGCAAAACACCCTGACTTGGCCCTCCCAGTTCTCGAACAGTGTTGGCAGAAGCGGAGCCTCCACGAGTTTGATACTGAGCTTACTTCGTCGCCCCTGCTGCTGGCCGCTGGGAAAGAGAGTACGGAACATAACTACTAAACCAGCAGGGCATGTGCCTACGCACGCGCGCACAGGTTGTACGCAAAAAGCTGCCGGACAAGCACCATACAGACGATCTGATCGGTCCGTTCGGCGCCGTGGGCCTGGCTGGGCCTGGGTCCACAGACGACGCGGGCGTAGTCTTCCAAGAGAGATGGAGCCGACCTTTGCAGGGTGGCACCCGGGACACCACCACGAGATCAGCCTCGTTGTGACAGTAGGGGCTCGACAACAGGGAAACTTCCACAAGAAACTCAACCCTAATACCCCAAGTCGTGCATTGGTTTTTGGTGAGGGAACGTCGCGCCTTCTATGGCAAAAAATCATCGAAGCCCAAGAAAACCAGGGCACCCCGGAGGCAAGCGGGGTGTCTCTTGGCATGGGTTTCCACTGTGACCCCGCGTGCTGCTTGACTGCTGTCGCGAGG
>CAUYUJ010015475.1:62500-103900 GCA_963575745.1 Prorocentrum cordatum | reverse complement strand
CTGCTCCTCACTGAGCACCACGGCGCCTCCAGCGTCACGGCCGCCACCTTCTCCCCCACGCCACCACGGGGCACGAGTGGGAGGCTTGCCGCCGCCAGCCCCACGCCCGCCGAGCCCGCCGCCAGCGCCGCCAGGAGCACCACCACCGCCGCCGCCTGCATGCCACCCACGCAGCGGAGGAAAGGCGCCCAGCTGCCGCGGCGCTGGCCACCCCGCAGGTTGGCACCCCTTGCGACAGCACGTCCTCTCGGCGAAGTTGTAGTAGCCGCACACCGAGCACTTCCACTTCGCAGGCCACGCCGCACGGCCGCCTCCCCCACGCCCAGCACCCACACCGCCGCTCCCCGCCATGGCGCGCGTGAGTTTGGAAGGAGGCCGCCCGACTGCCAGAGTGCACACACTCTTGCCTGCGCACGGTAGTGCGATCCAGTGAAGCACGGAGGCTGAAAGCCCCCCGAGCAACCCATCTTGAGCCAAAATGGCTACGGAGAGGAGGCGGAGGAAGGAGAGGAGGCGGAGGAGTGAGGAGAGGGAGGTGGGGGACGGGAGGAGGGGAAGGCGGGGGGAGGAGGGGGAGGAGGGGAGGAGGTAGGGAGGATAGAGGAGGAGAGGAGGAGGAGAAGGAGGAGGAGGAGGAGGCGGAGGAGGAGGAGGATGAGGAGGAGGAGAAGGAGGAGACGGTGGAGGAGGAGGCGAAGGCGGAGGAGGAGGAGGAGGAGGAGGGAGGAGGGGGAGGAGGAGGCGCAGGAGGGGAGGAGGAGGAGGAGGAGGAGCAGGAGAAGGAGGAGGAGGAGGAGGAGGAGGAGGAGGAGGAGGAAGAGGAATTGACCTCGCCCCACCATCGACCCGCAATCGGCGCCGAAGCACTGAAGCGACAGACACAATGAGACGGCCGCAGTTCGCACGACAGACAAGGCCCCCTCGAAGCTGCAACGCATGCACGTGGGCGAGATGACACAGCGACCTTGCGCGGTGGCTTACGCGGGCCGCCCGTGCGGCACGCCACATCGGAGACCAGGGCGCTCACGCGCGACTTTACTCGGGCAACTTACGCGCCAACGTCGGCGCCGACGACCCGTTTTTTTTTTGTTGCGTCGCTCACATGTCCCACACCCAATATCTGTAGGTCGGGCATGTCCTCCTATACGTGGGTTTTGGAAATGAAATGTAAACAAATCAGAGAATGCTCAAACATAACGCAACATAACAACATGATATAAACATCGTCCCTCCCCATACAATGTTTCCACTACTTTTGGATATTTTTCTTCAGAAGGATATGTCCGACTTAACACTATCTCCTGCTCGCGTCAACGCGCGAGGGGGGGTTGAGGCGGGTCGCCTCCAGGGCGCCATAGCACGTCATCGCCGCGGACGGCTGGCCCAGGGCGCCGTACCCGCAGGCCCCGCGCAGGCTGGGCACGAGGCCGCGTGCGAAAGACAAGCAGGTCGCCAGGCCTGCAGCAACATGTAATGCACCCAGCGCGACACCAAGTAGGGGAAAACTTCCTATTGCATGGGCGCAATGCTTGCCTTGCTTGGCACTGTCTCGAACACGGGAACCCGGGGAACCCGGAATCCGAAGAACTTGGGGAGCCCGGGGAACCCGAAGAACTCCCGGGAACCCGAAGAACCCCGGGGAACCCGTGGAACCTGGGGCACCCGAGGAATCCCTGGGAGCTGGGGGAGCCTGGTGCACCCGACGACTCTCCAGGGAACGGGCAAACTAAGCTTATGTCGGGCGTGTCCCCCTACATAAGGATTTTCGACAAACATTGAAAACAAAAAAACCCAAATACCCCAGAAAGGCCCAAAAAGAATCCAAAAATAGTCCCCAGACTACTTTGGGACTATTTTTTGACCACTTTTGGGGCATGTCTAATTTTTCGTCGAAACTCCCCCTGTAGGGGGACAGGCCCGACTCAAAACTAAGCGCCCTCGAGGCACCAACCTTGAACAAAAAACAAGAACCCTCTGCAGGCAGGCTCAACGGGGGGAGCAATCCGCGCGCCCACGCAGGCGACCGAGGCGCGGAGGCCCGGGACCCGCGCCGGCCTCGTCGCGTGGAGGCGGCCCACGAGGCGCCGCCCTCGTCGCTCGCTTGCTCAGACAGTCGGCCCGCATCGCAAGGATGCACGATACAGTCGGGCTTGATTGGAGAGGACACGCGAGAGGACACAAGACCCTTTCGAGGGCCACATCGCCACAGGAATGTACGAAGCATGGGTCGCGAGACACAGGACACGAGGGTACCCTTGATCTGGCAGGGTCGACCTACTAAGCCGGGCCGCCTGTACGGACGCAAGGGCCTTGGACGCCCATCTCGGGGGGGAAGGAAGGGGGGGGATAGAAAAGGGTAGGTTAGAGAATCAACTCACGCAGCTGACGTTCCCGGCGCCTCCCGGCGCCAGGAGGCGCCTGTGCATCGAGGAATGGGCCCGGCGGCGGGGCCGAAACCAGCTGAATGCAGCAGATTTCGTAACCCCCCTTTCCCTATCCCCTCCATGCCGTCCGGCCCGAAAGGATGCACGATAAGAATGCAAGGGCCTTGGACGCCCATCTCGAAACTTTTCGAGCGGGGCGCGGCCAACGGAAGCGGCCAAGGATGGACCGAGGAGGCAATGCTGCCAGGCTGCCCTTGGTTGGGAAGGTTGCCCATCCTTACCATGCGGGCTGACTGTAACACCTGCCACCGATGAGACCTCGCCAACAATAGGAAAACAAATCAGCAGTACCACCACCGCCTGGTCCCCCTCCAACGGGAATCAGGAAACAACAATGCACCCGCCTGACATTTACGCTGGGCCCCATCGTCGCCCTGAAGTGCGAGCCCGGCGTGTCGCTGCGCCTCGGGACACAAGGAGTCGGTCCTCGACTTCTCTGATTTCGATCTCGCCCCAAAAATCTCTCGGAAACCGATCGCTAGGATGTCTCGCAAAAGCGCTACAGAAAGTATACACCACCACCACCACCACCACCTGGCACCCCCCTCCTCGGACTGCTGACTCCCTGGCTGGGGCCTGAGGATCCTGGGGGGGAGGTGCGCTGAGCTGGACTGGGCAAAGATGAACTGGACTGGCTCTGAACATGCTGTCAGACGCGTAAGCCGTGACATGTTCGGTGTGGGGGGGGGGCCAGGAAGTGGTGGTGGTGGTGGTGTGCTATCACTCTCCAAATCCGTGGCTGCTGCTCTGGCCATCGCTCGGACGTCCATTCCCTGTGTTTGTGGGGTTTCGTGCGTGGCTTTTTCGCCAAATCATCAAGGATGCTCCTCGATGGTCCTCGCTGGAGGAACAATGCACACGTCCCAGCGATGCCAAGTGCGACGTCTCGCACGAGGGCTGTAGCCCCCCACCCCGAGCATCCCGCCCACCTCCCCCGCGGCCGTGCACGACCTCCCTCGAGGTGGTGCCAAGAAGTGGTGGTGGTGGTGGCGTGCTATCACTCCTCAGATCCGTGGCTGCTGCTACGTCTCGTACGAAGGGTGTAGCCCCCCACCCTGGGCACAGCCCGCCCACCTCCCCCGCGGCCGTGCACGACCTCCCTCTCGAGGCCGGGGGCGCACTCCGTCGACCCTCAAGATCTGCCCGAGAAGCATCGAACGCAGCTGCTCCGGATCTTACCAGCCTCGAACGTATACCTATCCCGAAGATGGACACGCCAAAAGGCGATGACAATCTTAGGGATTCGCCCTCAAAAAATTCGCCGGCCCAACGGGCCAGAGGCGTGCTAAAATCTCCGGTAACTACTTAACAGTATTTCTAGTTCGCGCGCGCGGGGCGGCCCCTGGGGGTCCCCTGGCGAAAAGTACCCTGACCGCAGCCCGGAAAGGTCTACTCAGAGATGGTTTTCCTCCTGGGTACGGCCTCTCAGGCCCCCCAGAGCGCGCCAAGAGGGCCCCAAGAGGCCCCCAAGACTGCCCAAGAGGCCCCCGAGACGCCCAAAGGACGCTCCAAGACGCCGAAGATGATCCCAAGACGGCCCAAGAAGCCGCCAAGACGCTCCAAGTGGCCTCCAAGAGGCCTCACAAGAGCGCCCGGAGAGGTCAAAATCATAAAGTTTACGATGGTTTGGGAAGGATTTTGGCCTTGTCGCATTTTCGGCTTTCCGATGCTCCAAGACGACCCAAGAGGCCCCCAAGAGCGCACGAAGACTGCTCAAGAGGCCCCCAAGAAGGCTCCCAGAGAGCCCAAACGGGCCCCGAGACAGCCCAAGAGACGCCCAAGACGGCCCAAGAGAGCCCCAAGACGGCCCCAAGAGGGGCCCAATATGGGGATCACGAACCGAAACCTCAAACCTTCCGCCCCAAGAGGGCCCCAGGAGGCCCCGAGAGGCCCACAAGATGGCCCAATATGCCGCCAAGAGGCCCCCAAGAAACCCAAGGAGGCTCCAAGGAGGCTCAAACGAGGCCCTAGAAGGCTTCAAAAATGTCTCCCAGGCGCCCCCGAACGGCCTCTCAACAGACCCCAGGGCCTCCTAAAGAAGCATATGGACGACGGCCCTGTTTGGCCCGAAGAGCGCCGCAAGATGCCATCGAGAGGCTTCCTCCTCCGCCCTTTTCTCTTCCTCCTCCTCCTCCTCATATTTGTTTTCATTATCCTCCGTTCCTTCTCATCCTCTTCTCCTCCTCCCCTCCCCCTCCCCATCCTCATCTTCCTCCTTCCGGCGGCGCCGAAATGGCCCCGAGCCCGCGCCGAAGCAGTAGCGATCATGCAATACGGGCCGGCGGAGTGAGCGAAGCGATTGAATAAGGGAATCCCTCAGATTGGCATCGTGATGAGGAGGTGCCCAACATAGGGATGGGGATATGTTCCAGGCTGGTAGGGGTCTCTGGCCACCCGGGCTCAGTCTGGTCGCCGAAGTGCGAGCAGCGCGTGGAAGCCATACAGTCAAAAACCCTAATAAGGACGCGCGGTAAGGACGCAAGACCCTTGGAAGCCGAAGTTGGGACTTTTGGGGCGGCGGGCGACGGAAACCCCAAGGACGCAAGAGCAAGGAAGAGCAAAGACGCAAGGGTACCCTGAGCAAAGTCGCGCGTCCTTATTAGGTTTTTGACTGTGCGCAATGCGCGAACCTGAAATCTTAAAACAACTTTCTCGACTGCCAGAACACCCCTCCGTCGCTGACAATGGACATCTCATCGTGTCACGGGTGGAAATGCGGGGCGTTCTCGGCCAACCGTGACCTTCAACATCTTCTTGCGTGAGCCCCTCGGAACACTTTCACGAAAGAAACAACATCCCTGTCCAGCGCAGCTCAAACAACAACCTGTTTCCAGGAGCGGAAGTTTGCGAAAGAAGGGGCGGGTGGGCTAGAGTGTCCCGAGGTAAACAAGTATGATCCCCAAAACAGGCATGGCACCTCCAAGTGCGTGATACAGTCAACCCGTGTAAGAAGGGTACGCGGTAATGATGCACGGGCCTTGGAGGGTCATGCCGACACTTTGCCAGCGGGGCGCGGCCCGCGAGCGCGGCACGGATGGGCCGAAGGGGGGAGATGCAAGGGTGGTTTTGGACAATTGTTCATCCTTGTTATGTGGGATGACAGCATTTTGGTCGCAGCGACAATGAATTCGTCGCGGTCAAAGCCACGGCAGGCAGCGCAGTAGCGAGTTGTAGCTACACGAGTAGCTCAGTTCGGTGGCAACTCATGTGAGCCTCCCATACTATACTGTCGGCTCTGAAGAATCGAGGCTTGCCGACGCAATATCGAAGCTGATCAACGCTAAGCGACGCTAGATCGGCGCTATCCCATCGACTCCCATACGCTTATCGACGCTAAAGACGGAAAAAAAGGAGAAGATGGTGAAAGTGAAATGCCCGAACTCTGGAGTAACCTCACTTTGAGGAGAGTTAGCCACCTGAGACCCGAAACCCACCAGGAGGCTCGTGGTCGAGTGGATGTGGCCTTGTGCTGGGGCGCGGTCCCATGACGACCAGCGCCATAGCCACAGCGGCGGTCAGCATGACGGCACGTGTCGAAGAGGGTATATTGAGCAAGGGCCGACCGTCCCAGCATTCCTATAGTCCTTCCACGAGGCGTTCTTAGAACCCACGAATGTTCCAAGAACATAAACCAACGTCCTTAGAACATTAAAACCTGATGTGTTGAAACAGGACAGACTCCGCAAGACATGTTCTAAGAACACTTCGTGGAAACCACAAAAGGTTACTCCAGATCTCGTAATAAAAGGGAGGGGGTCTGGACCCTCCAAGACAAGCCATTTCAGACCCCCCCCCGTGGGAGAACCCTCCAAAACATCGTTCCCAGACCCCCCCAGGCCCTCCAAGATAGCCTGGAAGAGACACCCCCCCGAAGTGAGACCCCCCTCCCTTTATTACGAAATCTGGAGTATTGGAACATTGTCTGGTAGGGCTCTAGGCGAGCCAAGACGCTTCGCCACTGCTTGAACCAGGCTCCCATGATCTGCTGCCGGAGCTCAGGGCAGGACGCGGCCGCGGAGGCAGGCACGAACGGGGGAGGCCCGCGCAGACTGCGCTGAGGTCGGGCCTGTCCCCCCCCCCCTCCCTGCAGGGGGATTTTTGGACGAAGCAATACAAATACCCCGCAAATGCTCAAAAGATGCCACATGGGCCCCGGACCAATGCTTTACTATTTTCGAATACTCCCCCCGTAGAGGGCCAGGCCCGACCGAAGACTGCACCACGCCCTCCTGAGCGGCACTGGCGGCCTCGGGCTCCCGTGGAGTCGGGCAGACAGGGCGCCCAGAAAACATACAGAGGCTCCTACAACCATGCCTCTCCACGTCCTCCTCCTCCTCCTCTTCCTCCCCCTCCTCCTCTTCCTCCCCCTCCCCCTCCTCTCCCTCCTCCCTTCCTCCTCCTCCTCCTCCTCCTCCTCCTCCTCCTCGTCCTCCTCCTCCTCCTCCTCCTCCTCCTCCTTCCACAATTACTTAATATGAAAATACTCCCCCTCTTCCCCTGATGGCGTCCGGGTGATGGCCGCGCACCCTCCGCGTACTGTTTTTTTTACACACAAGATTCCCGGGAATCCCGGGAAACGACTCTCGCTGAGGCGCCGGCCTCATTTCTGCTCCCGAATCGTTCCGAATCGTGCTCCCGCTGCAGCGTGGGCCTCATTTTCGGATCGGTGTTTGGCCTCCGTCGTTCAGGATGGCGTTCTCGCCCCAGCGCGGGCCTTTTTCTCGCGCGCCCATCCGCCCGCCACCACCGCGCCGCACCGCCACCACCACCACCACCACCACCACCACCAACCACCACCAGCACCAGCACCAGTACCAACACCACCACCACCAGCACCACCACCACCACCACCAGCACCACCACCACCACCATCACCACCACCACCACCACCACTACCACCACCACCACCACCACCACCACGACAACCACGCACACACGCATGCACGCACGCACGTGCACCACCACCCACTACGCACGCGCGCGCGGAGCCACAGGTCCGCTACGACACGCGTCCGCGGATAGAGAAAATCAGCGCCATGGTAAGGGATGGGAGGGAGGGGTAGGACGTCAGATATGACGCGAGCGCACCTAGCTTGCCCCCTCCCCCTCCCCCTCTCCCTCCTCCCCTCCCTCCTCCTCTCCCTCCTCCCCCTCCTCCCCCCGATGCGATGATCATCTGCCTCTCCTCCTCCTCCTCCTCCGCCTCCACGACTCTGGCCCTCCGACAGCCATCGGAAGCACCCTCGCAGTACCAGACGGTTGGGGGCACGGATGACAACAGCGACGCCGGCGCGCTGCCGATGACAGTGCATGCCGTGCATGTTCCACGGTGCGAGCGCCAACATGGGGCGCACAGGGCACCGACACCGCCATCTGCATCGCGTGCCGCGTGGCATCTACTTTAGTTCTTGATGTTGGATCCCTTGGCTAAGAATTCCATCCACGTGTTGGATAACATAAATGACTTGGTAAGTCTATGTTTGCCATTTTTTCATTCTTTTTTGAGATCCTCCAAGAAAATCCATCAACGCCATCCTTCACACTTCGACGTTCCACTCCGCTACTTGATGGGGGGCGATGAATAGGGGGGAGACACGTGCGCCCCTCGTGCCCCAGTGGGCCCCTCTAGTGCACAGAGGTTGTGCTGTTCCCATCGCGCTCGAGGACCACATCCCAAAAATAATTTCGAGCACCCAGAAAAGCATCGGCACAGTGTCGAGCGAATATCGCCTCCCAGGGCCCGACACGCGGAAACCCTCCAGTTTCGCTGCTTTCTCGGTGCTCGAAATTCTTTCTGATGGGCATTGCTCAAATAGATTAGAACATCAAGCACAAACAAGTGCACCTTTCCTTACCCAACCCCATACATCCCCCCCATTACGCAACGCCCAAATGGGGGGCATGCAATGGGAAACCGGACAGGCATGTCGGACATCAAAACGAGCAGCACCCGGAAGTGGAACACGTGCGGCGATCCAGCCAAGCCCTTCACGGCAAGGGCCATGGCATCCACCTCCCCTCGAAGCGAGGACAAGAAGGCTGGTGGCATGATGTCCGCCGACTCCCGCTCGCCGGGGATGGAAAAGAGTGAGGTACGGCAGGCTCGTGTCGTACCGACTTCGGCGTTGGTTTCTGACATCGCGTGGATCGTTCAACCTCGAACGATCGGCGGCTTCTCCATCGCAAGATCTTTCCATGTGGGCCGATTCTGCGCCACTGGCGGCGTTCAATCTTGAACGCCCACGGCGAGGTCGCTGCCGCGTCGGCACGACACGAAGCTACCGTACTTGGCTGCCCGCCTCCCCCTTGGTTCCCCAGTGCCCAAGGTCCAGAAGTCCGCTGAAGGGGGGTTGGGGGGGTCGAGCTCATCAACGCACTCCCTGGGCTCCAGGGGCCTTCACATGCACCCTCCGAAGCTCAAAGACGTCTAACATGCCTTCCAAGACGCTCAAGAACGTCTCCCGCGAGCCGAAGAACCTTCGAGCAGAGGCCTCAAAACGTCTCAAGAGGAGCCCGAGACGACCATTGAGAACCTGAAGAAAAAACCAAAAGGTCTCTCGAGGCAAGCGGCTTGTCAGATTTCCGAGTTCTCACCTTTTTGGCCTCCCAGAAGCCCCAGACGGCCCAAGAGACCGCTAGACTGATCCACGACAGAGGCTCACAAGAGAGCCCCACGACTGCCCAAGAGGGCCCAAAGACGGCCCACGAGACCTCCAACGCGACCCAAGACAGCCGAAAAGGCCCCCAAGATATCCCCAAGATGGCCCCAAGAGGGGTTTCAAAAGGGGGAGCTCGAAGGAGCTTCAGGAGCCCAACGTGATTATGACCCGACATGCCCCCCAACATGCTCCCAAGGGGCCTCAGAGAGGCCGACAATAGACCCCCAGAGAGACACAAGAGGTCCCAAAATGGCCCCAAGATGTTTCAAGATAGTATAGAAAGCTACCCAAATGGCCTCGCGAACGCCACAATATGTCCCCAAGAGGCTACCAAAGAAAACAACGACAACATGTCCTGAAGCGCCTCCTCCCTTTCCTCCCGGCCACAATGCGAACAAATAACTATGTGACCCCTAAAAGGCCCCCAGGAGGTCAACCATCAGCCCCCCCCAAAAACAATAACAATAACCTCTGCAAAACGACCAGAACGTAACCGCAAACGTCTCTCAAAATCACGAATTTGCTCGGCTTGGGGGTCGGCGGAATGGCGCAAATCCCTAGAATAGCCCCTGATCCACGCAACCTCACTTCCACCACTGCTCGGGGACCTGCTGACCGGGGTCAATCCAGACCCGGGTCAGTCAGGCCTTGCAGAGTCCTGCAAGATCCTGCAAAATCCTGCACCCAAACCCGGGTCAATGCGAAGGATCCTGCAAGATCCTGCAGGATCCTGCACCCAAACCCGGGTCAATGCGACCCTGGCCCTGCAGGATCCTGCAAGGTCGGGGCGCTCTGGCTGACCCCCGATTGCACTGCCCCCCGTCTCGAGGCTCCCGAACTGCCACCGGCTCCTCTTCCCCGCCTCTCCTTCACGGGTAAGCTGCCGCATGCGGACCTTCGCAGCTCTCCAAAGAAGGTCCTGCCCCAAGCCTGGATTACTAAACCCATCGGTACTTCCGCGCGGGCCACTGCAGTCAACCAGATGCGCGAGCAGGATGCAGGGGCCTCGGACGGCAACTTCGAGGCTCTGCGGGCGGGGCGCGGCCAACAAACGTGGCCAAAGATGGGCCGAGGAGGCAAGGATGCAAGGGTGCTGTGCGGGCTGACTGCACGTGTCGTTTATGGGACAGCCGACTCTTTCCCAACCATCCTGTGGTGCGTGGTCAAAGCTCTGACGAGAGAGCGCTCCGCATCCCTCCCTCCTCTCCCCCTCCTCGTCCTCCTCCTCCACCTCATCCTCCTCCTCACTCTTCCTCCTCCTCCTCCTCCTCCTCCTCCCACTCCCCCTCCCCCTCCTCCTCTTCCTCCTCCTCCATCTCCTCCTCCTCCTCCTCTTCCTTCTCACTCCTCCTCCTCCTCCTCCTCCTGCTCCTCCTCCTCCCCCTCCCCCTCCCCCTCCTCCTCCTCCTCCTCCTCCTCCTCCTCCTCCTCCTCCTCCTCACTCCTGCTCCTGCTGCTGCTGCTCCTCACAGCCCTGCCAGTCCTGCTTCTGCCCTCCGCCTGCCCCTGTTTCGGCACACACCCTTCGCACGCCTCGTGGCGCAACAGGTAAGGCCGTGGATGCCGTGACAATGGGCACTCCAACAATTCTGTCACTGAACTGTGAGCGTTTTTGTATTCTGCGTTTCGGCATTGCGCGGACAGGGGGGGGGAAGGGGGGGGTCTGGCTCCAGACATCTGCCTAGTGCGACTGTTTGCAAGAGTGCTGCCTCTGGGGGGACTCCGCCCGCTCGAAACAGGCGCCCAAACAGCCAAGATCTACTCCATGGCGGGGGAGGGGGGGGGGGCGGGGCGAGGGCCCGCGCCGATCGGCAACACAACGAATGAGATACCAGTCGCATTATACATGGGTTTGAGATGTTTGAAACATGCCCTAATAAAGTGCAAGTCGTGCTTTTTTTACATGATTAAGATATGTTGGACACATATTTTAGACACCTGGAAATGCTTTGGCACCACGCTTCCTCTCCATTGATCGCCCTCCGCAAATTCAACGGAACCCCACCGAAAGCCCCCCATGGCTGCGCTCGCACGGCGCCGCCGCACCCGTCTCTACACACCCCTCACACGGTGCGTGCTCCCATCGGGACCTCCACCGAAGACCCCAATGGCTGCGTTCGCATGGCGCCGCCGCACCCATGTCGGCACACCTCTCAAACGTCTCGTGGCCCCATACGACCCTCCACCGAAAGCCCCAATGGCTGCGTTCGCATGGCGCCGCCGCAGCCGCGTCGGCACACCCCTCACACGTTTCGTGGCCCCCATCAGGAGCTCCACCGAAGGCCCCGACGGCTCCGCTCGCATGGCGCCGCCGGGAGGCGCCCGGCCAGTCCCCGAGAAATCTGAAGACCCGAGAGCCCCCGCCCCCCCCCGCTCGTCCACCTGTTCCGTCCCCCTGTCCTCCTCGCCAGGGCTGAACCTACACGGTGTGCTTCGTTTTGTTTTCGTGTTGTTTTCGTGTTCCCCCGTCTTGTCTTCAGTCCACCTCTGCCGCAAAACGACGTCGAAACGAAAACGGCCCACGAAGTCGCCAAAACACCGTGTAGGTCCGGCCCTGCTCCTCGCATATGCACAGGGCAGGCGGCAACGGCCGCACGGCCTTCACAATCCTCCGACTTGGGTGGGCGGGTGGCGTCCCGGGGCGGCGGGGCGGTGACTGCCAAGCGTTTCCCGACTCCGAACGCCCAGGAGGGGCAGAGAGCGAGGAGCGAGGAGGACAACTGGGAGCGAGAAAGACGTTAATGACGAAAAGGAAGATGGGGGGCAACGATAGGGGGGGGGACTGGCATAGGGGGGGACACATCGACCTGGAATCGACGATGCATCGCCGATAGATCGGCGACAGGCCCCTGATCGTGAATCCGCACCTTCCTGGGCGGGTTGGGGCTATCAGACCCCTGTCGGCGATCAGAAGGCGATTGCGATTGGGGGTCGATGCGTCCCCCCCTATGCCTATCCCCCCCTATCGCTGCCCCTGAGAAGATGGGCGGAGAGAGGGAAGAATGTGGGGTATGAGGCAGGGCGAGGCATGCTGCCCCGCTGCAGCGCACGCGCACCCGCGCCCGCAGCCCACGCACGTCGGGCGCCGGAGCCCACGCACCCTCGCAAGGGAGAGGGGGGGGGAGCCGCCGGAACGCAGGACAGCGATGAAGGGGCCTACGGACACACAAACAAATACACACAAATAAAAGGATTCCCCATATTTTCCAATATTTTCTGGGTTTTTGTCTCCCCGCCCAATCCCCATGTCTTTCCATATTTTCATGGGGATCCACGATCAATTGTGTCTGTGTGTTTCTTCCCCTCCTGAAGCGAGGAGCACGAGGGGCGGCAGGGGGGGCGGCAGGCTGCACAGGGGCCACCAGCCGGTGCAGCCGAGGCGCGCGAGGGACGAGGAGGGCAGGAAGCGCCGCCCCGCGAGGCCCGCCGACGGCCAAGGCGCCAGGCGAGCGGCCCGGCCCAAGCGCGCAGCCCTTCGGGGAGCGAAGGATGGCACAAATTTCTAATGTTTTAGAAGGCTCGGCATGCTGACCGCGGACTGCTCGGATCCGCGCTGACCCCCCTGGCATGCTCCGCGCGCCGGGGAGGGGGGTCCAGCGCCGACCTCCCGTCGGGCCATCCCCAGTGCCCTGAACCCGCATCGTGCGTCTCCCCAAACTAGTGGGGCATATCTCGGCGGGGGCCATGAGATCCCCCGAGATGTCGTGGCGCCTCTTCTTTTGTTGAGGCGTCCCCGCCGCCCCCCCTGGGCCGCACGATGAGATCCAACCCAAAATTTGACGCGGGCTCCCGATGCAGACGTCCCACGAAAACTGGACCGTCAAAACCTAGCACGCGCTCGCCAACGAAACGTGGGCGAACCCGAGTTCCGCCGCACTCGAGTCTTACGTTTCCCCGAAAGATCTCCACCCCCCTTATCGGCGGCGAGCGAGGGGGGAAATGAGAAGGAGCAGGCCTTCTCAGAAGTCGGCGGGACTTCTGAGAAGCCCTCGCGCCTTCCTAGAGTGCCTTTCGGTCTTCGGGGAAGGCTCAGAAAACTACCTTCCCAGAAGGCCAGGGGGCTTCCGAGCCCTCTGAAAGGGCCGTCTCCTTCTCGCTTCCCCCCCCCCCGCTCGCCGCCGACCTTGGTCATCACCCCCCCTCTTGGCCGCCCCCGAGCAAAGCCCTCCCCCCCTCCAGGTGCGGTCGGCCGGGGCTCCCGCCAGCGCAGCAGGCCTCCGGCGGCGGGGGCGGCGGGGAGCGGCGCAGAGGAGGCCGAGCGAGGGGGGCGGGGCCATGTGGCAAACGGGCTGCAGGGCCCGTGACACGCAGCCCTCCTCCTCCTCCTCCTCCTCCTCCTCCTCCTCTCCTCCTCCTCCTCTCTCCTCCCCTCCTCCTCCTCCTCCTCCTCCTCCTCCTCCTCCTCCTCCTCCTCCTCCTCCTCTCCTCCTCCTCCTCCTCCTCTCCTCCTCCCTCCTCCTCCTCACTCACTCCTTCTCCTCCTCCTCCTCCTCCTCCTCCTCCTCCTCCTCCCCCTCCTCCCTCTCCCTCGTCCTCGTCCTCCTCTTCCTCATCCTCCCGGTTGAAGGGCAGAAGAAGGTGGCGGGAGTAAAGCAATGCGTCCACAAGAGATGACAACACTTCTCGGTTCAGGGTTTCCTCAATCCGCCACATGTTATCCACTGCCCTCTGGTCGGGCCTGAGTGTGTATGTGTGTGTGTGTGTGCGTGTGTGGTGTGTGTGTGTGTGGTGTGTGTATGTTTGCGTGGGTGCGTGCGCGCGTGTGCGTGTGTGTGTGTGTGTGTGAAGCGTGCGTGCACACAACACACACGCACAATACCAACTGCTACAATGCCAACGATGCTTCGATACCGGCGATGCTGCTGCTGTTGCTCCTCAGTCTGCTTCCTGCTGCTGCTCTTCATCACCGGGCAGACGCTAAAACGGATTACGCATCTGCGGATCTGGGAAGGTGCCCCTCGAAACATGAGGCCAATGCCGCCTGATCTGGTGACGAGGCGCGTCGGCTTTGCAAGGAAGCGGGACCCACCGCCAATCCACACTTTTTAGTCCATGTTTGCGTCTCCTCTCCTCCTCCGTCTCCTCCTCCTCCTCTTCCTCCTCCTCTTCCTCCTCCTCTTCCTCCTCCTCTTCCTCCTCCTCGGCCATCCCACACCTGATTGTTCTCCCCCATCAAACTGGTCATCGCTGCCAGCCTCCTCGTCCCCACCCTCCTCCTCCTCTTCCTCCTCTGCCCCCTCGTGACGAGGGGCTGATGAGGAAGAGGAGGATTCTCGCCGACGCGCTGCTGCGGTAGCAGGGCCTGACTTTCAAGCAAACCAACGCTTGTCCAACGTAAGATGAGACCGAAGGCGAGGGCAACGTCCCCATCATCAGAATTCCTCGTCCTGTCGTCGGCCACGCCTCCGCCTCCGCCTTTTCGTCCTCGTCGTTCCTCGTCCTCCTCCTCGTCGCTCCACGTATCCGCGTCCATAACCTTGCCCACATCGTCGTGATCGTCGTCGTCGTCGTCAACCTCCTCTTTCTCATCCTCCTCTTCTTCTTCCACCTCGCGGCGGCGAGCGAGGGGGGTAATGAAGTGAGAAGGAGCAGGCCTTTTTTTCAGAAGGCCGCGGGGCTTCTCAGAAACCCTCCAGCCTTCTGAGAGGTGTTCGGCATCTTCGGGGGAGGCTTGGGACACTGCTCAGAAGGCTGGGGGACCTCCGAGCCTTCTGACAAGGCCCGCCCCTTCCCGCTTCCCTCCCAAGTTCGCCGCCGACCCTCCCTCCTCGACCTCCTCCTGGCTCTCGGCTCGTCAACGCTCCCTGCAGCTCCCAGCGCGCCCTCGCCTCCCGGTCCGCGTCTATCAGCGCGGCCACCGCGAGCACGAGATGGTCCTGTGCGAAGTGTCGCGGTCGCTCGGGGCGGGCGGAAGGGCGAGGATTAGCAACGAGGGGGCCGAGGATGAGACGGGATGAACGAGGCGGAGGAGAAGAACTACCCCAATGCTCGACGCCCCCTATACTGCCCGTTGTCACATGTGTAATTAATACATGCCGCAAGGGGGAATGTGCCTACCGGTACCGCTTGCACCCACACAAGAAGTGATTCACTCCCCTGGGGGATGAGGGAACAGCGAACTCTGATGAATCTTTGGGGGTCTTTCAAGGGTCCTGCAGGAATCCTCAGGAATGGTTTGGGGCTCTTTCAGAACGTTCAGAACCCAGAGGAATTTGAAAGGACCCATCGAAAGCCTTGAGAGAATCTTCAGAACCCCCGACTCTTCCAACGAATCCTCCACGAGTCGGCAAAAACCTGCAGGAACCCGTCAGTCAAGAGTCTTTCGGGAACCCAGCAGCAAGCCTCAGGACTGTTCGAGCATCCGAAAAAAATCCGGTGGAATCGTCAGACGTCCCCCCGGATCTCCCAGCTATCCCACAAGTCCTCATGGGTATCCTGGGATCTTTCAACAGCTTCATTCGGGCCGGGCGAAAGGGGGGGATAGCTAAGGGGGGGTTTGAGAATCGGCTCGCGTATAGATGATTTCCCCGGCGCCTCCCGGCGCCGGAGGCGGCCATGCATCGAGGAGTGGGCCCCTCGGTGGGGCCGCAACCAGCTGCATGCAGCAGATTTCGTACCCCCCCCTTTCCCAATCCCCCCCTTCCGTTCGGCCCGATTCGTGGACGGAGGGCGCCTTCTTGTGCAGACGCACGTGCCCCGCGCCCTCCGCGCCGCGCGCACTCGAATCACACAAGAGGGTGGCAGACCTTCGCCGGTGGAGGGCGGCTCGGGCGCGCAGTCCGCGCGCCCGCGCAGTCCGCGGCGCGCTCGCGCGCGCAAGCGCCCAGGCGGCGCGCGACGAAGGGCGGCCGCGCCCCTGCTGTGGAGGCCTGGATACGGGCACCGACACCAACACAGGGGGCCGCCTCCACAGGAGGGAGGTGATCCTAGACTTCGGCGCCGGTGGTGATGTTTCGGCCGCCTTGGAAGCCAGAACATTACCGCCATCACTGGGATCGGGATCTGCTTCCCTCGATGGAGGCACACCGCCGATATTGGTGTTGGTGTCAACCTCTAGGCCTGCGACCTTGGCGGATGAACGCGCGTGGGCCACCGACCCTAAGGAGCCGAAAACCGCTGATCGTTCCAAACTGCACAAAACAATACTGCCTCCCAACAGGAGCAGACTCGAGGCGGCCTCCAGGCGGGTGGTTCCATTTCGAAATGTGGCCCCCGGCCGTAATGCCGCGCACACTCGCATTTACAATTCGCAAGAGCTTCACGGAGTGAGGGCGGGTACTCAGTGTCGCTCTCGCCTCAGCGCCGCGCGCAGTTTGCAAGCACAAATAGAGGTTGGAGGGCAGGCCCTTTCCAATGTGTGCGCGTTCTCGCCTTAGCGCCGCGGGAATCCTAGGGAACCTCTGGGAATCTCATTGCAATGTTCAAAAGCCCTAGAGGATTTCTGGGATATGAGAGAATCCCTCTGGAATTTTCTCTCAACACTCTTCCCTCTTCCGCTCCGCGCGTCAATTTGGTTCCAGGGGATTTTAGCAACGGTGCCTTCGGACACACAATGAGTAAAACCCCCAGGAGGCTACCGAGAGGCTCCCAAGATACCCCCAATACGCTCCAAGAGGCCCCCAAGAGCCCCCCCCCGGGGCACCTAGGACGCTCCAAGAGTCCTCGGCTAGGTGGCCAACATCACTGAATTTCTGGAAAAGGTTTTGGCAACATGTTGGCCTCCGGGGGGGGGGGGGACCCTAAGTCAGGAGCCCCCTTCCTTTGATCCGTCTCCTCACAGGTGGCCTCAAGATGGCCCCCGAGGCTCCCAAGGGTGCTCTAAGAGGCCCAAAGAGGTGCCCAGGAGGCCCCAATGGGCCCCCAAGATTCCCCCAAGAGGCTCCCAAGAGACCCCCAAGAGGCTCAAAGAGGCCCCCCATGGGCACCTAAGACGCCCCAAAAGGCCCCCAGGACTGCAAGAGACGCCCAAGACGCCCCAAAAGGACTCCGAGAAGCGCTCGAAAAGAATCCTGCGAGACTCCGGAAGACATCGAAGAGGCCTCTGGCCTCTGGCCTTCCTGCTCGCCCTCCTCCTCCTCATCCTCCTCCTCTTCCTTATCCGCCTGTTCCTCCTCCTCATTCCTCGTCACTCCTCCACTCCCCTCTCCCTGCTCCTCCTGCTCCTTCTCCTCTTGCTCCTCCTCCGATTCCTCCTCTATCCTCCTCTTCTTGGGGCACGACGTCTTACCCAGCCCTCTATTCCACTGTGTTCTCCTTCACATCCCTAATCAGGGCAACTCGTCTGGGCATCGTTTCTGGATGGGCTGGTGGGGTTACGCGACGCGTCTAGAATCCTAGCATCCCCTGGCAAGATGTCTGAACAACTAGACAGAACCCACATGCACCTTTCAATCCCAATCGCAGTTCTCGTTCTGCTGTGGCTACTGCTGCTAATCCGCCGACCCTGTCGGCGTGTGGAAGATGCTTTTCCGTTCGTCGTGAACGTCGTCGTCGTCGTCGTCGTCGTCGTCGCCGCCGCCGCCGCCGCCGTCGTCGTCGTCGTCGTCGTCGTCGTCGTCGTCGTCGTCGTCGTCGTCGATGCTCTTCCGTTCGTCGTCGTCGTCGTCGTCGACGTCGTCGTCGTCGTCGCCCTCCCCTCAGGCGCGCCAGCCAAAGCGAAACCAAAGCGAAATCGAGCAACTCGTAGCTGAGTCGAAAGCAAAACAAAATTGAGCAACGTCGTAGCTGAGTCGAAGGGAAGCCCCTTCCCTTTGATCCCTTCCCCGTCGGGGGGGGGGTCCCGGGGGGCGGTCCTGGAGGGGGGGGGGAGGGGGGAGGGGGGGGCAGATACGCATCCCCCCGGGGTGTCCCGGGACCTAGAAAAGCCCCCAGACTGGCCAAGAGTGCCCCAAGAGGTTTCCAAGACGGCTCCAGAGGGTCCCGAATCGCCGAACCATCGGTCGAAGACGCCAAAGTAGCCTCCAGACGGCCCAAGAGATTGCCAAGACGCTCCAACAAGTCTCCAAGAGCACTCCCAAGAGGGCACGAAGAGGAAAAAATCAATGATTTCCTTAAGTTTTTGACAGATTTTGGCGTTCTCGCCGTTTCAACTTGCCGACGCTCCAAGACGGCCCAGATGCCCCCAAGATTGCCCCAAGATAACCCAAGAGGCCTCAAGAGAGCCCCAAAATGACCCAAGAGAGCCTCAAGACCGCCCGAGATGCCTCCAAGATGGCCCCAAAGGCTCCCCAAACGGCTCCAACAGGGTGCCCAGACGGGGGGCCCGACGAGCCCTCGGCGACAGAGACTCCCAGGAAGCCCCAAGATGCCCCCAAGAGGCCACCACGAGACCCCCAAGAGGCCCCCAGGAAGCCCCAAGAGGCCCCCCCCGCCACATTAGAGAACGCATGGGTCGCCCTCCAGGGTCGGCGGCACCGGCCGTGAGGCCTTCGCAGTAGTGTGACTCCTCCTGCTTAGTGGTCTTCTCCCCATTGCACTCCTCCCCCTCCTCCTCCTCCTCCTCCTCCTCCTCCTCCTCCTCCTCCTCCTCCTCCTCCTCCTCCTCCTCCTCCTCCTCCCGCGCCCTCCTCTTTGTCCTTCTGCTCCCACTGGTCCTGCATTCTGTCTGACGTACACTCCTCCCCTCAAGAAGCCAAACCACTGCGTGAAGATAGACTGTCCGAGGTCGGCGCGGAATTCCAGGACCTGCGCTGGAATTGGAAGCCCCCCTCCCTGGCGCGCGCCGCGCGCCAGGGGCGCCGCCGTGGTGGCCGAGGCGCCGATCCGAGAAATCAGCGCGGAGCTCCACGTGATTATGACTACACCCTGCGAAATGCTTAAGAAATCATGGGTTAAGAAATTCACAGTCTCAGAACTTGAATAAAACCCCATCATTTCTATTAAATTCTTAAGATTTACATTGAAACGTTAAGAATAATCGAGACTCTGGCAGAAAACTTAGGTTTTCTTAAGCATCGCCTAAGGTGTATGCACTATCCAGGCTCGTCTTCTTCGCCTGACACGACACGTCCTCGATCCCACCCTCCTTCGCTGCTGGAGGGGCAATGTTGGGTGAGGACCAGCTCAGGGGGGCCTAGGCCTGGAATCGGCGACACATCGCCGATAGGCCCCCGCTATCGAAACCGCAAGTTCCTGGGCGGGGTGGGCTACCAGGCCCCTGTCGGCCAATCAACGGGCGATGTGGGGGTCGATGCATCTCGCCCCGACTCTATCCCCCCCCTAACGTTGCCCTGGACTCAGAACCCCGACGTCGTGATTTTCTCACGACGTGACCCCCAAGAGCCTGGACCCCTTCCTGGGGACCGGTTGTTCCTTCTGGATGGTTTCCTGACCGTCCCGAGGCCCGGCGAGGGCCCCCAGCGACGATAGGGGCGAATAGCCCAGGGGCGGGCATTACACGTATTCGCCCAGGAGCCTTTTCGAAGACATAGATCATCGACGCCCCTGGATACATGTATTGCTCTCCCCTGGGCTATTCGCCCCGAGCATCGCCTCTGATTCATTCTGAATCGTTTTCTGACCGTCCCGAGGCCCGGCGAGGGCCCCCCGGAGGGTGAAAGTAGCGAAAGAAACCTCCCGCCGCGACCTCCTTCCACCACGCGAGGGGGCCCGCCCCGAGGCCCGGCGAGGGCCCCCCGGAGGGTGCGAAAGAAACCTCCCGCCGCGACCTCCTTCCACCACGCGAGGGGGCCCGCCCCGAGGCCCGGCGAGGGCCCCTCCGGATAGCGAGAACCCCCCCGCCGCGACTTCCTTTCCCCACGCGCGGGGGCCTGGGGCGCTCTCGCCTTCTCTCTCTCTCTCTCTGTGGGAAAAAGCACACACGTGTGGGGGGGGAAACATGTGTGTTTTTGTCCCACACACGTGTGTTTTTTTCCCGCAGACGTGTTTTTTTTTTGTTGTCCCACAGTGTGTGTTTTGTTTCCCACTGTGTGTGTTTTCCCACAGACGTGTGTGTTTTGTGTTATTTTGTTGTTGTTGTTGTTGTTGTTGTTGTTGGTGGTGGTGGTGGTGGTGGTGGTGGTGGTGGTGGTGGTGGTGGTGGTGGTGGTGGTGGTGGTGGTGGTGGTGGTGGTGTGTGTGTGTGTGTGTGTGTTCGTGTGTGTGTGTGTGTGTGTTCTCTCCTGCCGGCGGCGCGGCGAGGCGCCAGGGTCCGCGTCGGAGCTCCCGGTGGTCTCCCAGGCCTCCAGCAGCGTCCGCACCTCCTGCGCGGCGGGGGCCGCGGCCGCAGTCTCAAGGCCGGGCGCGTGCTCCTGCAGGGGGACTTTCGAAGACAAAAACGAAATACCCCCCAAATAATAAAAAAACAGTCCAAAAATAGTCTTGGGACTCGTTTTTGCATATGTTTTGACCTTTTTGGAATATCTTTGGGGAACGAGCTCTATACACCGACGCTTTATCTGGTCCTGCGCCGAGATGCGCACAGGAACGCGGGTCCGGGTGTAGACGGGATCCTGGTGTACACATTTTCCGTCGTTCCGCTTGGAAGACGGGGGACGCGTATACACCACACCACCCCGACGTCGTCCCCGACCCAAAAAAAAAGTCTTGGGATCGAGAAAACAGCCCGCCCCTGGCAATGTATAGGTTCCGGTTTCCGACAGTAGTTGAAAAATAAGCAATAATGCTCAAACATATGCAGAACATGGCATCCAAACGACTTGTTGAACTTTTTTTTTTCGCGAATCTCTGACGAAAGTGGAGCACGAACATGACGGCCCCAACATGGAGCACTGTATATCTCCACAGCAGAGCTGCGCCGCAACTTGAGATGGAGGAGCGGGCAAGGAAACGTCCTCCAGAGGCCGAAGACGTCTGACAAATCCTCAGTCGCGAACAGTATATGGAAGTGCTATATATTACATATACTTGAATTTACTATTAGACAACACGCAAGCAGGCACGCTCAGAAAACGCGCCCGACTGAACCGCAACTCCAGGGCGCGGGGGCGAGGGCCGACACGGAGGCTCCCGGCGCAGAGGCCTGCGACCCCACAGGCAGACTTGACTGGATCCTGCGCAGTCAAGTCTGCGCAGATCCTCCTCCTCCTCCTCCTCCTCCTCCTCCTCCTCCTCCTCCTCCTCCTTCCCCCACAGAGGCCTGCGACCCCACAAGCAAAGGCCTGGGACACACAAATAGATACGAACACAACACCCCGGATCCCCCCTATTTTTGTTATTCCATCCCACGGTCGTCCGTGGATTTTGCACTTCCAGCTCCGGAACCGAAAAGGATCAATGCGGGAGTCCAATATTGAACTCCCAAGCCCACAAGTTGAATGTTCCGAAACATGGACTTTGCAAGCCGAAAATTAAACGATTGAAAATATGGAACGGCTCGGTTCAATATTGAAGTGTTGGTTCAACATTGGATTACAAACTTCAATATTGAACGTTCCGACTGTGAGGAGGACTCGGAGAACGAGGAGGAGGAGGAGAAAAAGGAGAAAGATGATGAGAAAGAGGATCAAGATGATGAAAAAAAAGATAAGGAGAGGATCTCCAGGGACCTCTTTCTAATTGTTGCGTGAGACACTCGGAATAAAGTTGACGAGACACCTACATGCCCGCGCGGGCCCCGGGAAGATCCACGGAAGATCCCAGCGATCAACGCAAAGAGAGGAACCAGGACGGCGCTCTGCGCACATGACGAGCCGTTGCGGCATAGTGGCGTCTCTTCGCCGGTGCTCACTTCTCAACTTCCCTTGACCTGCAGGGGCCCGATGCTGAACACCATCCGAAAGCGACCCCTCGACCCTGGACCCTTGGCCGACCCTCGACCCCTTCGAGCCCACTTCAGGGGCCGGCTCCTCCCCGACCTTGGAGCTCTCAGACCCGCTGGGAAGGGCGCGGACGCTGGCAGAGGCTCGGGCGGGTGGCACCGGGGGATGCCCCACACGGGGGGGGTGAAGAGAAGGAGGAGGAGGAGGAGGAGGAGGAGGAGGAGGAGGGGCAGGAGGAGCAGGAGGAGGAGGAGGAGGAGGAGGGAGGAGGAGGAGGAGGAGCAGGAGGAGGAGGAGCAGGAGGAGGAGGAGAGGAGAGGAGGAGGAGGAGGAGGAGCAGGAGGAGGAGGAGGAGGAGGAGGAGGAGGGGGGGGGGGCGAAGAGAAGGGCCCCGAAGGGGCCCCCTCAGGGCCCCGAGCGGGCACCGCCTGCCTCCCACAGGGGCCCTAGAGAGGGCCCCGTCTTCGGGGCCCCTGTCTGCACTTGTGGATGTCATGGGCAGTGGACGCTCTAAGGATCCTAGCATTGAAGTCAAGATGTGTTTACAATGTGTAAAACATGTTCTAAAAATGTTTCCCACATGTCTTTTTTTTACAGATTCGATACATGTTTGAACCATGGTTTAGACATTTGGGAATTCTTTGGCAACATGCTTCCTCTCCATTTAGTCGACTTCCGCTAGTCGTAATCTCCCGTGTGGGTCACCCCCCCCCCAGTGCCACCCGCCCGAAGAGCGCGGCCGCTGGCGGAGACGCCTCCGCCCAGAGCCCCTCAGAGGTCCGACACTCCAGCGCCATCAAGACACGGGGGCCCATCGGGTCGCGGGGGGTACAATTGAAGGGGCCCCGGGACACACACACACACACACACACACACACACACACACACACACACACACACATAAATCGACACAAATAAAAAGATTCCCTGTATTTTCTCATATTCTCTGGGTTTTCATCCCCCCCCCCACTTCCCATATTTTCCTACATTTTCCTGGGAGTCGACGATTAATTGTGTCTGTGTGTGTTTTTCCCCTCCTGAACAATGGAGGCCCATGCCAAGAACCACCCTGCTTGCCTCCAGGGTGCCCTGGGATCCTCGGGCTACGATGGGTTGGCCGGGAAAGGCGTGACGTCCCCGCACCAAACATCCGTGGACGTCCTGGGGCCTCGGGGTTGGGCTTCCAGTGGAAGGTTTCTTGTGTGAAGGGGCCCTGGGACACACAAATAAATACACACGAATAAACAGAGTCCCCATATTTGTCACATCTGTTATAGGTTTTTGTCTTTCCCCCACTTCCCATATTTTCCAATATCTTCTGGGGAATCGCCGATTAATTGTGACTGTGTGTTTCTTTCCCTTATGATTGTGGCCGAGCCCTCTGCAGCCTGAAGCTCCAGAGGGGGTGCGCAGTTCACATTGACAGGGGGGGACTCTGGAGCGAGATCTGCGGCTGGGCATCGCGCGTCTCGGTGGCTCCTGAGAGGTGCCTGCCGCCTGTGGGGGGCGTCTGCTCTTCCCCAAGGGCTCCCAACTTCGCGCTTCGCGCTGCGCCAAGCGCGAAGTGCGAAGAACTCCGCGCTCTCGCGCCGCCTCCCAAACGGAGAACAGGAGGAGGAGGAGGAATCGGAGCCGAACCGCGAAGCGCGAATCACTTCGCGACCTCGAGGGCGCCCTTGTCTTCCCCCCTCCTCCGCCTCCGTGGCCGCCCTCTGCTCTTCCCACCCGCTCAGGCCCCCCCACCCCCGCCTTCCCGCACGGGCTAGGCAGCCGCGCTGGCGAGCCCGCCGGCGCTGCCCACAGAAACAGAAGCTCGCCATCGCTGGGACGTCCATGCCCTGTGTTTCTGTTTTTCAATTTCGTGCGCGGCTTTTTCGCTAGATGATCAAGGATGCTCCTCGATGGCCCTCGCCGAAGGAAAAAAGTGCACACGTCCGAGCGATGCCAAGGAGCACGGGGCGTCTGTGGGATTTGGACGCCCGAAATGGGTACGGAAATTACCCCGGCGACGTACCCAACCCCTGCGCAATGCGGGGCATGAGTAGTTTGGTAGACGTTATACGGAAGTGATGACGTGACATGGGCTCATGTATTTCTGCGAGCGGCATTCGTGAGGCTCGCAGATCTTCAAGGATTGCGAGGTCCCGCTCAGATCTGCGTGGTGCCTCACTCCGCTGGACCCGCCACCAGCCTTTGAAAGTGGCGACGGTTTCGCAGATCGCAGCCCCGCAGGGACGGCGAGATCCCTCTCAGATCTGCGCGGTGCCTCACTCCGCTGGACCCACCAGCAGCCCTCGAAAGTGGCGACGGTTTCGCAGATCGTAGCCCCCCAGGGACGGCGAGGTCCCGCTCAGATTTGCGCGGTCTCACTCCGCTGGACGCCCTCGAAAGTGGTGTCAGTTTCGCAGATCGCTATGCTGGCTAGCCAAGCAGCCCTCGAAAGTGGCGACAGTTTGACAGATCGCAGCCCGCAGCCCCCCAGGGACGGCGAGGTCCCGCTCAGATCTGCGTGGTGCCTCACTCCGCTGGACCCACCAGCAGCCCTCGAAAGTGGCGACAGCTTCGCAGATCGCAGCCCACAGGGACGGCGAGGTCCCGCCCAGATCTGCGCGGTGCCTCACTCCACTCCGCTGGACCCACCACCAGCCCTCGAAAGTGGCGACGGTTTCACAGATCGCAGCCCCCCCCAGGGACGGCGATGTCCCGCTCAGATCTGTGCAGCGCCTCACTCCGCAGGACCCACCAGCAGCCCTCGAAAAAGGCGACAATTTCGCAGATCGCAGCCCCCCCCAGGGACGGCGAGGTCCCGCTCAGATCTGCGCGGTGCCTCGCTCCGCTGGACCCACCACCAGCCCTCGAAAGTGGCGACAGCTTCGCAGATCGCAGCCCCCCAGGCACGGCGAGGTCCCGCTCAGATCCGCGCGGTGCCTCAGACCGCTGGACCCACCAGCAGCCCTCGAAAGTGGCGACGGTTTCGCAGATCGCAGCCCCCCAGGCACGGCGAGGTCCCGCTCAGATCCGCGCGGTGCCTCAGACCGCTGGACCCACCAGCAGCCCTCGAAAGTGGCGACGGTTTCGCAGATCGCAGCCCCCCAGGCACGGCGAAGTCCCGCTCAGATCCGCGCGGTGCCTCAGACCGCTGGACCCACCAGCAGCCCTCGAAAGTGGCGACGGTTTCGCAGATCGCAGCCCCCCAGGCACGGCGAAGTCCCGCTCAGATCCGCGCGGTGCCTCAGACCGCTGGACCCACCAGCAGCCCTCGAAAGTGGCGACGGTTTCGCAGATCGCAGCCCCCCAGGGACGGCGAGGTCCCGCTCAGATCTGCGCGATGCCTCACTCCGCTGGACCCACCACCAGCCCTCGAAAGTGGCGACGGTTTCACAGATCGCAGCCCCCAGGGACGGCGAGGTCCCGCTCAGATCGGCGCGGTGCCTCGCTCCGCAGGACCCACCAGCAGCCTTCGAAAATGGCGACAAATTCGCATATCTCAGCCCCCCAGGGACGGCGAGGTCCCGCTCAGATTTGCGCGGCGCCTCGCTCCGCAGGACCCACCAGCAGCCCTCGAAAGTGGTGACAGTTTCGCAGGTCGCAGCCCCCCAGGCACGGCGAGGTCCCGCTCAGATCTGCGCGGTGCCTCACTCCGCAGGACCCACCAGCAGCCTTCGAAAGTGGCGACAGTTTCGCAGATCGCAGCCCCCATCGACGACAAAGAGAGGGCAGGAGGAGGCGGGAGGCGGGAGGAGAAGGGACGCGACCACAGTGCTCTATTCAAAACGAATACCCAACCAAGGAGGGTTGGGAAAAATTGACACAATGCCCAACAGCAAGTGTTGCCCCAAACCATCAGCGGCCACTGTTGGGCAGGCGGCCTTCTGTCTCGAATGGACACAGGCTGCGGCGGCGTGGACAGCGAATCCTGCTCAAAATGAAAAAGGAACTGCTGATGGGCATTGTACCCATTCTTTCCGTTAAAACAGGGCTAGGATCGGGATAAATCGATCCAGAGCGTTCCGGAGCGCTCTCAGAGCGTTCCGGAACGCTCTGGAGCGGCCGCGGCGCCCAATACATCCTCCAAACCCGCCGATTCTCAGAGATTTCGAATTATCCCGATCCGATTGTTTCCCGATCTTCGCGTCGTTTTACATTCTTTCCGTACCCATTTCGGGCGTCCAAATGTGAGCGCTTCTGCCCGTGCCGCGGTGCTGGCTGGCCGGCCGGCTGGAGCCCCAGCCGCTGCCGAAGGTTCTCTGCGGGCGGGGGAGGGCCCGCAGGCCCGCGGGAGGAGACGCGGCTCGCCCAGGAGCTCCGGGAGCTCGCGCACCCGTCCGAGGCCGACGCGCTCGGAACACCCACTGAGGGGCGAGGTCCCTGGCGTGGATGAGGAGGAATTGGAGGATGAGGATGAGGAGGAGGAAGATGAGGAGGAGGAGGAGGAAGAGGAGGAGGTGCGCTACCGGTGCCGTCCCACCTCCATGACGGAAGCACGGCCTGGCGCATCATGCAATCATCGCAGAGCCATCGCCCGAGCGGCCAGACCACTGGGGGCCAATCCACATCCCGCGAGACGCCGAGGACCTCCTGCCCAAACCAACCATAACATGTAAAAGGGCGGTGATGGTGATTTGGTTTTGCGTGCGGCAATGTTCCAGGCTCATCTGCGCTCTACAAGCATCTGGCGATCGAGCCTCGCTGCACTTCGCATTACCCCAACCATTGCTGGCGTGCCTTGACCCATCGCGACTGGTCCACATCAAGCGGTGCACCTGGGTTTATGAGATTCGATGCTGGCTAGACCAGGAGATCCGCGATTTTGGCAAAGTACAGGAAGAGTACAAGTACGCGTATGACACGATGTCACGAGAGTAAAATAAGTGCGGATCGAAAGAACGAGCCAGGCAAGGTCCGCGAACCGCCAGTGTGAACGATGTGCAACCCGGATGTACTAGGTGTGAAACAAGTGTGAACAAGTACGACCGAACATGTCAAGTGTGAAACACGTGTGGAACAAGCGCGAAACAAGTACGAAGCATGACACAAGTCGGACAAACGTATCTCTCTCTCTCTCTACGCAGGCCCTGGGCCTTGTCGAGTGCAACGACTGTGCAACAGACACCTACCCCGCGCTCCCCGAGCCGCCTCCCCCGTGCCAGCCTCCCCTCTTCTGCCTCCCTCGCGTCTCAGAAAGTGGGGCAATGTGCCGATCTCGACGACTCCCGTGTGAAGGTTGGGGGGCTTTCCCATCCCCTCCAGAACAGAATGCCCGAGAGGCTACACGAGGGGCTCGACCACAAGAAACCATCCACAAGAAACCCAACCCTGAGACCCCAGGACGTCAATTGATTCTGGGTGTGGGAACGTCACGCCTTCCTCAGCAGAACCATCGAAACCCACGAATCCCAGCGCACCTAGGAGGTGAGCAAAGTGTTTCTGAACATGGGGTTCCACTGTGTGCCGATCTCAACATCTCCCGTGAAGGTTGGGTGCCTTTCCCATCCCCTCCAGACTAGAATACCCGAGAAGCTACCCTCCGAGCGACATCCATCACGACGCCAAGCGCACAGAGACGTCGGGCCGAATCCACGCTCTAGAGCAGGACCCTCCAAAAGCATCGACTGGCATCCCGCACTGGGCAACGACAAATCGGCACGATGCCGAACAGCTAGTGCCGTCCACAAGCAGCAGCGGACGCCGTGAAGCAGGCGAGGTCAACGCCCGCGGCGACGCCGACGGCGAACCCTGTTCAAACTGGGCGGTAGCGTTAGGTCGGGCCTGTCTCCCTACTGGGGGATTTTGGGCGAAAAATTTACAAAATTCCCCCAAACATGCTCCCAGAATGGAAACAATAGTCAACACATCGTGCCCCGACTATTTACCATTTTTGAATTTCCCCCTTGTAGAGGAGGGATAGCCCCGACGGAAGGGTAGCCCCACAGAGGATGTCAGGCAGAGCTCTCGGCAGACGGGCCCAGGCACCTCCGGACGCAGGGAGCCGCACACGCTGGCCGAAGGTGATCTGGGAACTGCGTCAGGGCGGTGCGGGACAGTCGAGAAGTGCTCGGCCTGGCCTGGGCAGCGCGGGTCTGAAAACGGCCACCCGCCCAGATGAGCTCCTACACTGGGGAATCGATCAGACTCTCTATCTCTCTATCTCTCTTTCTCTCTGTCTCTCTCTCTCTCTCTCTCCCTGAGGGGAACCAAGAAGGTACCGCTAACGCTACTCCCCGGACCTCTCCGGGGGTGCGTTATGACCAGGCTTTCGGGGCGAATCCGGCGGCGGCGACGCGGGGATCCCAGAATGCCGGAAACGGGAAGACGGGCAAAACGTAGCTGTATGTGTACCCTTTCCTCCTCTGACCTCTCTCCCTCTCTCTTTCACTCTCTCTCCTTCTCTCTCTCTCTCTCTCCCACTGGCTTCGGCGAGGCAAGGCAGAGAGTCCCTGCATCCTGCAGATCGGCGCCCGAGCGCTGGAATGCTCTCCTCGGGGCCACGTCACAGCGAGCCATCGTACCACCCACAAAGTGTGGGCGACTCTTCACACTAGACGCTTGCTGATCGAAACATCGTCCCCGCTCTTCTCCTGCCATCTGTGGCTTGGCACTCCACCCATCCACACACATTCTCCATAGTGTGCTGCTGCCTCCTGTTCGTATGCTTGCTACAATGTCTAGCGCGTAAATCCGACAACCGATAGTGTAGTACGTGTATTGCCTGTGCCATTTCCAGACGCATACACGCCTGCAGAAGTTTACACAGCAGCCATGCGCTCTGGTCACTCCACGCTCCCTGTCCTTCTCGCGCAAAAAATCGGAGTGCTTGAAACACATGCTGAACTCACTCCCGGATGGGCCACATAGACGTGCACTTGCATGCGGAGGTGGAAGCGGGACCATTTGATGTATCCACATTCGGGTCGCCCGAAGGGGTAAGACAAAACGACATGATCAAGGAAGAGGGCACACTTCACGTACAGTCTGGGTAGTCGAAGCCAATCCGGCGCCAATCTGGCAGGCCCAATCTGGCAAACGGGGGCAATCTGGCGAGGGAGCCAACGCGAATCCAGTCTGGCGAACAACCCAAATCATCCAGTTTGGCCGGGCCAGATTGGCCCTTGGGGCCCAATCCAATCTGACAGTCTGGCCTTCGACTACCCAGACAGTCAGACCTACTGCAGAAGGAACCCCTCCGTCCCTCAAGCACGAAGAGAACAGGAGGGTACCCTCCCCGATCCGACCTCGATGCTATGCGTCGGGCCGACTGTATCTCGTGCTGCCCCCGACACCCGTCAGGGAGTTCGTGTGGACGGCGGCCGGCAGAAACGTTGGATTTGTGCGCTAACGGCACCCATCTCTAAGAGAGGCTCGAACCCTGTGGTGTGATCCGTGCCTTCCGCGCGTGATCCTCGCGTGTGCTCGCCATCAGCAACAGCAACAACAGCATCAGCCTCAACAGCAACGTCAACATGATCAACATTACACTCGGACCCAGGCCAAAATAACATCCTTCAAACACACGAAGCCTTGCGCCGGCCGAAACACACCAACGGTACCAGCCTCCCCCAGGATACACAAGAACATCCAATCCAGCAAACGCGAAAAACACTATGGTACCCTCCCCGAACCGATCTCGATGCTATACCTCGGCCCGATTGTATCATCACTCTGTCATGGTCAAACGACCCTGCTTACGATGCGACTCATCGCCCTGGCTTAGAAATATCAGGCTCTTGCGATTTTGTTGCCAACACCTCGAGCCTCCAGTGACCGACTCGGACGAGAGCAGCGACCCCCCAAAACAACTGCAAGAAGGTGTCGACGGGGGACACGTCACGAGGCCCGTTGCACCCCCAGGCCTCACCAACTTCAGTAGACCCATGCGATAAGAGATTGGCCCATCCTCCTCCTGCCTCCTCCAACTCCTCCTTCTTTTCCTGCCTCCCCAACTCCTCCAACTCCTGCCTCCTTCTTCTCCTCCGTCTCCTCCTCCGCCTCCTCCTCGTCCTCCTGGGGCACATTCTTCGTCTGTGTTTGAAGTCCCAGAGGACCCCAGAGCTGATGCGGGTCCCTGACGCCCTCGGTAGGCCAGCCGATGTCTTGTTTGGGACTTGTTTGGTGTGCCAACTGTCCAGAAAGGAGGAGCGAGCAAACAATATTCGGAGGACTGGGCAATCACGAAGGCGCAACGGAAACTTACGAGCGTCAGCGGCGGAACAAGGCCTCTTGAGCCTGAACTGGGCGTTGGCTGAACCAGGTTGAATGGGACCTGGGTTAATGACGTGCACACGGGGACGCCCCCACGCCCAACTCCACCAAAACTTTCGCCACCCGAAGAATCACCAGGCAATGTCAGCTTGTGAATAACAAATCCGTGGGGGGCGCGTGTTCAAAAAATATTTCCCCTGCTCGGGCGAATCGCGGGGTGGCGCCCGCCAGATTGAAAATCAACGGGCGGCGCCAGTGATTAGCGCCGGCGCCAGGCCGCCAACGAGGGGCAAGGGGGGGGGGTGTTTGGAGGGGCAAAGCAGGCTGGACGAAAGTGGGGCGCAGCAAAGGCCCACATCGCCGGTTTCTCCAAGCGCCCCCTGGCGCCGACAGCAGCCATGCGTCGAGGACTGGCCCTTCGGCGGGGCGACCGAAACCAGCTGCGCGCAGCAGGCTTTGCCACTCCCCCGTTCCTTCCCCAGGCTTTTCTTCCGACCCGAGCAAGGCGGGTAATTCTCCCCCCCCTCTCTGTCGCAATCGTCGCCGCCGTCCCCCGCCCTGACCGCCTGCGCCCCTGGCGCGCGTGATTCTGATTATATGTATATATACACATACACTAAGGAAAACACATCGCGCTCCGCGGGGTCGATTCATCAGCCCTGGGGGGGGGAAGGGGTCGAGTCCTTTGAAGGAGCCCCAGGACACACAAATAAATACACACAAATAAAAGGATTCCCCATATTTTCCTATATAGTTTTGGTTTTTGTCTTCCCCCCACGTCCCATATTTTTGCACATTTTCCTGGGAGTCGACGATTAATTGTGTCTGTGTGTTTCTTTTCCTCCTGATCATTTGATAATCACAAACTTACGTTACGGGAGACCCGGTTTAGCGACACGGGGTCATTTTCGGGGCTTCGGGGCCCAATCAAAGAGCCGAAGCGGCTCCCGTTACCCCGGGGTCCTGGCTATCTCTCGCCCCCTTTCCTTATGTCGGGCGTGTTCCCCCACAAGGGGCTTTTAATAACAAATACACCAGAAGTACCGCAAAAAGGTAGAAAAATAGTCAAAAATGGTCCCCAGACTATTTTTTTACGATTTGTTGATTATGTTTGGGGTATTTCTTACTTGTCGTCGAAAATCCCCCTGTAGGGGGACAGGCCCGACTTAACCCTTTCCCTTGCCCGTTCTGTCATCTCGAGCCGCTCTTGGACACTCCAGGGGCCCAGGGACGGCCCCGGGAGGCCCTGCCTGGCCCCACACCCGCTTGCCGTGGCGGTTCGGAGCGAGACGTCGGCGGCGAGCGACGGGGGGAAGCGAGTCGGGGGCGGCAAAGAGGGGGGCGTCCAAGAGGGGGGGGGGTGCAAATCATGGCCGGCGGCATGTGCGCGGCTCAGCGGGAGGGCGGGGGACATACTAAATAAGAAGAGGCGCCGTGAAATCTGGGAAACATCATGAGAGTGGGGGGTGCAAATCATGGCTGGCGGCATGTGCGCGGCCCAGCGGGAGGGCCAGGGACGTCATAAGATAAGGAGAGGCGCCATGGAATCTGGGAGATACCATGGCCCCCGCCATGAGATCCACCCTCCCCCTAGTCATCACCCCCTTTTTTGCCGCCCCCGAGAGGAGGAAGGCGCTCTCAGAAGGCGGCGGCGGGACTCCTCGGAGGCCCTCGCGCCCTGAGGGAGATGCCCCGCGCCTTCGGGGAAAGCTTCGGAAGCGTCCCCGGCAGAAAGCCGGCGGGCCTCCCCCGCTCACCTCCCCCAGGCTCGCCGCCGATCGCATTTCAAAGCGACGCGAAAACGGGACAAAATCGGATCGGGAGAACTCGACATCTCTGAGAATCGGCGGGTTTGGAGGATGTATCGGGCGGCGCGGCCGCTCTGAGAGCGCTCCGGATCGCTCCGGAGCGATTTACCCCGATCCTAACCCTGTTTACATGTGCGCGAGCAGAGCAGCCGACCGCCCGGACAGCACCCGCAGAGTGAGCACCCCACGGAGGCGCACCCGCACGGCCCAGGCTCGCCCGAGCGGCTCGCCCGAGCGGCTCGCCCGGGCGGCGCGCCCACGCTCGTGCCGCGAACCGACCCGAGCAGCCTCCGAGAGGACCACTGCAGTCCGCGGCCCCAGGGCTCCCGAGCCCGTCCTCTCTCACTTTATATATATATATATATATATATATATATATATATATATATATATAATGTCGGGCGTGTCCCTCCCCCCACAGGGGGATGTCGACGAGAACATAAAAATGTATTCAAAAATGCTCCAAACATGTCATACAAATTCGCTGGACACCCCGCTCACCCGTAGCTGGGTTGCGTCTGCAACCGCAGCGTTGGGCGTGCGCCGAAGCCTGCGCCGCGCCGAGAGGGCGCGGGCGCCGCGAGGGCTCGGTGCTGGTCGCAGCACGACCCAGCAACGGGCGAGAAACGGGGCGGGCACGGGCGGGTCAAATCCCGAGCGCGGGGCGCGCGCCCCAGGCACGCACAAACCTGTGGTACCTGCGCGCGGCCGCGGCGGGCAGCGGCCGCGCGCGGGGGCGCGCGGGCCTGCCCACATCGCCTGCGGCGCGCCGCGGCGCGCGCGAGCCAAGCAGCGGCGCGGCGACTGCTCGCGCCTGCGTCCGCCGCGCGCGCCTGGGGCCAGCGAATGCGCGCGATGGAACCAGGGGCCGAACTCGTTCCATACACGCAAATTCGCTGAGCACCCCGCTCACCCGTAGCTAGGTTGCGTCTGCAACCACAGCGTTGGGTGTGCGCCGAAGCCCGCGCCGCGCCGAGAGGGCGCGGGCGCCGCGAGGCCTCGGTGCCGGTCGCAGCACGACCCAATGCAACGATGCGACCAGCGCCGTGCGCCGCCCACCCGTTGCGCACGCGGAGCGCGGCGCTCGGGCGCGCGCCGGGATGTCGCTCTGAGCTGCTGTCAGAGCTGTCCGAGCAGTCGGACGCGGCGTTGCGCGCGGCCGCTACCCTCTCACTTTCGACCCGGACGCGGTCGATGTAAGCCAGGTAGGCGTTCGACGCCCAGCCTCCACGTTCCTTCGTTACTGCGGTCGGTGCACCCGCGCGATCGACGTCATCGGCGTGCCCCCTTGTGCGCGCGAGAGGGGCGGAGGAATGTGCGCGCCGAGCCGCGTGGGCGGTCGCGGGTCGCGACCTTCGTATGTCGTGGGTGCCGAATAGGTCGGCACTGTCCACGCCTATCCTGGACAATAGGGGCCGAAGGATACGCCGGGCATCCGACCCTGAGAACTGCGCGAACGGCTGAGTGCCCACTGCTGTGCCGCGCAGCAACGGAGGCAGCGCGTGCACGGCGCGCGGCGCGGCGCGCGCGCGGCACCAACACCTCCGGCGGAGTACCGACGCGCACGGCTTGTTCTTCCGCCTTGGCAACCAGAGGAGTGCCTCGTCTGCCGATATGGCCAACTCCGCCTAGCGCGTTCGGCGCGTGCGCGGGTGCCCCAGCGCGCGCGCTTCCAGACGGCGCGGCCCGCCGTGCGGCCGCGCGACAGAGTGTTGCCGCGCCGCCGGATGGGTAAACACTCGGATGGTAGGCGAAGCAGGAATATGCACGTAATTAGAAACATGGTGGATGCCACCTGCGCGACCGCTGGGTTGGCTGGCGAATGCCGCGCGGCGGCCCCGCGGCCCCGCCTTTTCTTCTTCGCTGCGACCATGTAGGCCAAGTAATTGCGCAATCATAGCGTCACGAACGAAGCGCGGTTCGCGTGGCGTGTGTCCGCCGCGCCGCACAATGGCTGCCTTGGCCTTCCTGGGCGCGCGACGCGAGGCCTCGCGCGCGCGGCGGCGCGGGGGGCCGACACCGGAGCAGCCGTCTGTTGCCGAAGGCGCTCGTGTCCAGGCGTAGCTCTTCGCACGCTGTCTGCGCGTGCCCGCAATAATTCCGGAACGTGCCCGCGCAAGAGAAAGTGCCCGACCAGCACAACATATCGCCCTGGGCGCACGCCGCAGATTATAGGAGTCCGCGGGCCGCGCAGGAGGGGTTGCGCAGATTGGTCGCGCCTCGCTGGGCGGCAGCGCGAGATGCCGGTCACGTCCGAGTACGTCTATCGCGAAATTGAGACAGCACCGCGCGCCGCTCTTCAAAGATTGGCGGGTGGATGGTATAGTGCTGACCAGGACCTCCAATCGGGCCCGTTCCGCCCATTCGCGCCGCTCCCCCTGCGAGAGCATGCAGCACGCAAGCCACTGCGCGTTGCGACGCGGCCCCCCTGGCACGGGTGGCGAGGGCGGCCCTGGCCGCGCCACCGCCCTTTCGAATGCAGGCGCTATCGCTGTCAGGCGCTCTGGAGAACGGCTCCGCGCATCCCCGCTACGCGCGGAAGAGGGCCCCGCGGTGCACAGGCGATCGAGCTCCGACAGGAGGGGTGCTGGCAGGACATGCAGGTCCGCGATGCACCTCAGCTGCGCCCCGACGAGATCCCGGTGGGTCTCGAACCCTTGCTCCGCCAGTACGCTGGCCGCACGCGCGATATCGGAGGCATCCCCTGCGCGCCGGCGGGCGCGCGCGCGCGCACGCCGCGGGCGCGCCAGCCGAGCAACCTTTTATTCCGCACTGGTGTAAATCGCGGGCGAGGCGAACCGATGCGACACTGCCTGTGCGGCGAAGACGCCGACCCGCGCCCGCGCGCGCCGCTCGCCTAGAAAACGCTTCACGCCTCTTGATATGCCGGTCACCGCGTCGCGCCCAGGGGGCGGCCCCGGGGGCGGTCGGGCCAGCGCGGCCACCCGCGCGAGTCGACGGCGCTCTTCGCTCGTGCCAGCCCGATCGCACCAGCCGGCGGTTTCGCCGCCGCGCCCCTGCAGCTGCATGAGAGAACAGCAGCCATGCCGAACGCATAGAGCCGCGGCCTCGGCCGCCGCCGCATCGCTGAAACGCCCTGGGAAGCTACGGCGAAAGTCGGGCGAGCTCCATCTTGCGCAATGCCGGCTAGCGTGGCAGCCGGTTCCGCTTGCGCGCGCGCGCGCCCCGCGGTGCGCGCGCGCGGGGCAGTCATACTAACATGCAGCACTCGCGGGCGGTGGCCCGCAGCGGAAGGCCTCCGCGAGTTGTGCACGGACCCTCTTTCCCCCCAGACGCGAGAGCAAATCCCGCTCCTCGCGGCTGGGAAGGTCGGCCAGGTTCCTTGCCGACTCCACGCGCTCTATCCACGCGTGGACCTGCCGCGGTGGCGTGGCCGCGCGCGCGCGTCTGGCGGCGCGCGGTTGCCGCGCTGCCTGGAGCGCCACTACCGCCGACCAGAATTGGTGCACGAGAAAATTGTGGTCGCGCGACTTTGCGGCGCCCTTCCTGAAAGTGCACTCAGCGACGCTGTTGTCTGAGAAGAAGACCACGCGGCGGCCGGCGAGCGCGCGTGCCCACGTGGACAGAGCCACGCACTGCGCCAGCATCTCGAGCGCCGCGATCTGCTGATCATTGCGGGCGCGTAATCCGCTGCACCAATCGCGCAACGCCCGACGCGCGCGCGCGCCGCGGACCGTCGCGCTGAGACCTGAGAAATTCTTCTGGCGGGGCCATGTCGGCCCACTCGAACGTGTCTTCTGTGAGTAAAAACTGCGGCGAGTCGCGCCGGGCTGCCGCGGGCGTCCGCCAGCACGAGCACCGGCGGGCGCGTGTCGCGGCATCGCCAGGGCCGCGCGCGGGCGATGTCCCGTGCCAGTGCGTCTCGTCACCAGCGCAGCGCGTCGCTCGCGTGTCCCGCGAGGCGGGGCAGGGAACCGTATGCCTGGTCGAAGAGCGGTCGCACCATCGAGCGCCCGGCGCGCTCGAACACGTGGCAGCATGCCCACGACAGGCGACCCGCCATCTTCGACGCCTCGCCGGCCGTGAGCGCGCTTGACCTCAAGGCGCCGTCGATGACGGCAATCCACTGCTTTACTTTATCGTCGTCGGGCTTGACGTGGGAGCCCGATGCCGACGACCGGACGCGCAGCCCCAGGATCACGATCGACGGGCCCCACGCCATTTTTCGGTCCTGCATGGCGCTGGGCCCGAGGAGAGCGCGCACCAGCCTCGCAAAGCACTTGTCGGCGTGCTCCGCGAGGCCCTTCCTCTCAACCGAGAAGAAGTCGTCAACGTAGCGCAACGCCGGGAGCCACAGCAGCTTGCGCGCCGCGGCCGCCAGGAAGGCGCCCGCGCGCTCCCATCCGTGCACGCAGGCCAGGCCCCCGAAAGGCAGCGTGATGTGCTGGGCGGCCATGACACGCCCGCGCAGGCGGTAGGTTACCCATGCGACCGCGCGGTGCCTAGGCAGGACCGGCACGCGCCTGAAGGCGGAGTCCCGGTCCGCTTTCCAAAATTCGAGGTCAATCGAAATCTGCGCGCGCGCACGGGATTGACGCGCCGCTGCAGGCTGGATTGCGCGCGGCGCACCCCCTCGTGAAAGGCACTTGCCAGTGCAACCAACTGGTCTATCGTGTCGTGGCGCCATTTTTCCTCCGCGCTGGTAGCGCCGTTTACCCTCGCGCGAGAATAATCGTCGACGCATCGCACCTGCGCTGCGGCGCGCGGGCGCGGCCGACGCCAGGCCGCGCGGCGCGCAAGCCTTTGGGGGCCGTCTGGCTCGTTCCCCTGCACTACTGAGAAGCGAGGTGCCAAAATCTTATCGTGCAGCGCCAAATCGTCGATCGGCACTGGCGATGTCATTCGCCCGAGTGCGGCGTCCGCCACTGCCCCAGCCTGCAATTCGGCAGCGTGAGCGTCGTCGCGGAGACTAGCAATGATCGCCGCATTCTGCGCTTCCGCGCGGCCCATTAGATCGCTGACGGGCTCGCGCTCTTCGCGGGCCACGCGACGCTCGGCGACGCCGGAGACTGGCAGCGCGCCCACGAACGGCGCCCCTTCGCGGAATAGGCGCTCAACGTCGTCGGCCCAACCGATCTCGGTCGCGATGGCGCCTAGGGTCGGGCCGTCGACCTCGGAGACTGCGGCTCTGGCCGCCGCGTCCACGCCGTCCAGCCAGGCCCGCTGGGCCCCCGAACGTCTCGACTCGCGGCAGCGCGCCTCTATGGCTGTAATCGCGGCCTCCCTTTCGCTGAAGATCTGCCGCGCGGCGCGTGCGGGGTGGCGCGCGCGAGTTGCGACTGTCGCGCCTGCTGGCAACTGCGCGACTTTGCCCAGTCGACACAGGCGCGGAGATCGTCGTGCAGGGGCGCGGCGTCTTGAAACCACGCCGTGCCCTTCGACGCGGCATTAATGACAAAGTCGATCTTTGCCTTGTCTTCCCCCTGCGACGCTGCGGCGCTGGCGCGCGGAATGCGCGGGGCATCGCGGCCGCGCTCTCCGCCTCGGCGCTGGGCGCCAATTCTTCAAAACGCGGGAGCCACGAGCCCGCCGCGGCACTGCTTGCAGCGTTCCGCCCGTCAGGCACTGGCGCGCCCCGGTCTTCCGACGGGCACATTGCCCCAGAGGTCGTCACTGGCGCCCGCGCCTGCCGGCCGACGGCACCCAAGGATTCGGGGCGCCCGCGCGCGACGGAAGCGCGCCGCGCCTGTGATGCAGAGAGAGAGACCTGCCATCTGGCAAATTCGGCGCGGGTGTGCCCGCGCTCTCGCGCTCCGCCAAGCCCAGGCGCGCTTTCCGCGCGCGAGCGCGCGCTGCCGGCCGCGCGACGGTGCTCGCGCCTCAATCCTCGCGCTTGCGCTTCGGCGTGCGCGGCTGCTCTGTGCCCCGCGCTGCGTCGTGCTTGCCTTTGCCCTTCGCGTGGGCCCGCGATTCCCAGGACTTGCCCCAGCTCTTGGGCTCCCAGGACTTGCCCCAGCCCTTGTCGCTCTCGGCATGCTGGGACTTGCCCTTGCCTTCCCCCTAGGACTCCGCATGGGGGGCGCCCTTGCTGCTGCCCTTCTGCTGCCGATCGGAGAGGTTGGGATGCCCGCGAGCCGTGTGCTCGCTCTCGGCGCGCATGCACAGGCTCTGCTCTTGCTGCAGCGCGTCGCGGTTGACGTTAAAGGAGCTGGAGCCACTGGCGCGATCGGCCCACTCCCGCCTGGCCAGCTCGTCGTAGATGGCCGCCAAGGCTGTGGACTTGTGCACCCCGCGCGCCTGCCCGCAACGCGCGCGGGCGGCGGCCGGCCTCGGCCGCGAGACCAGGGAAGGGAGTTCGCCTGCAGTGCGATCTGCATGACGACGTCCTTGTGCGCCATCGCGGCGGCCAGTTCAATCTGGCCCGCGAAGCTCGCGGCCAGGGCCCACCGGTCGAATGCGACCGACCAGGGCATGAGCGACAGCCCTGGCGAGGCGGCGGCTCCGCCCAGAATGCGCGCGCCGAAAGAGCGCGCCTTCTTTGTTCGCGTCCGCGCCGTCCTGACCGCCGCGCTTCTCCACCGCCCAGTGTGGCAGCCACTTCTTCAAATCGCTGTAAATGAACGGTCTCGCGACCCCCTTCGCTTGGGCCGCTTTGACCTGCGCCGCTCCGAAGCGCCGCGTGCGAACGCTGAGCGATGCACCGCGCGTGCGTAGGCGCCTGGCTGTCGAGCCAGTCGCGCGACGCCGGCGACGGCCAGCAAGCAGACGGCTAATCGCTCAGGCGGACGTCGCCCAGCTTCGCGCCGACGTCGACGTGCGCGGCCGCAGTCGGCTTGCGCGCGAGTGCGTCCACTAGCGCAGCGACAGAGACATTCGACCCCCGCGCCGCCCCGTCGTCGCCGCGGGCGGCGGCCATGCGCCCCGCCTCCGCCCTGGCGGCATTCTCTGCGGCACGCTTGACGGCGCGGTCGAGGAAGGCTACCTTCCCACCGTTGAGGCCGCCCTTGTCGAACGAACACTCATGAATGTTGAGCCCGGCTAGGTCTTGTTCAACCTGGCACGCGCTGTGCGCGACAGACGGACCGAGAAAGCGCGCGGCGCTCGCCGTGACAGAATTCGCGTGAAGTGCTGCAATGACGTCGCGGAGGCATTCCTCGTCGCGCTTTGCGTGCGCGCCGACGCCAGACAGAAAAACTTGCAAATCCGCCATGGGTGCGAGTGGGCGCCGCCTGTTAACGCGCATGGCGCGCTCGTGCGCACTCTGTCCGCGCTCGGCTGCAACTCGCGCGCCGAGGCCGACCGCGTGCACGCGGGCCTCGTTTGGCCACCTAAATGACGCACGCTAAGCGTGCGCGGAGGGGGCGTAAACGTCGAATCGCGTCGGAACAGCCCCCGCTCGGAAGTGCGCTCGCGCGCCACACGTGCGGCGTAGACGTCGAATTGCGTCTTAATCTGACCTCGTTCGGTCGGTCGCTCGCTATCCTCGTTCGGATGCGGCGTAGACGTCGAATTGCGTCTAATCGGACCTAGTTCGGTCGTTCGCTCGCTATCTTCGTTCGGATGCGGCGTAGACGTCAAATTGCGTCTTGGTTTGACCTCGTTCGGTCGTTCGCTCGCTACCCTCGTTCGGATGCGGCGTAGACGTCGAATTGCGTCTGATCGGGCCTTGTTCGGTCGCTTGCTCGCTATCCTCGTCGGATGCGGCGTAGACGTCGAATTGCATATTAATTTGACCTCATTCGGTCGTTCGCTCGCTATCCTCGTTCGGATGCGGCGTAGACGTCGAATTGCGTCTAATCGGACCTAGTTCGGTCGTACGCTTGCTAACGTCGGACGGCTGCGGCGTAGACGTCGAATTGCGTCTAATTTGACCACGTTCGGTCGTTCGCACGCGGCCCGCGCTCGGATGCGGCGTTGGCGTCGAATCGCGCCTGCAACGACCTCGTTAGGCCGAAACGCAGACTGGACCTAAATTAGGTCCCGTAGTCACTAGCAGAGCAACGGGAAGTCGCCCTGGCATCTTTTCGAGCCCGGCAAAACGACGAGGGAATCGGTACCTGCGGGGGGAGAGGAGAGGGAGGAAGGAACCTGACAACGGCGGAGGCACCGCGCGCGGGAGGAAGGGGGAGGGGACCTGCGCGAGGGGCAGGAAGGCAGCGCGGCGAAGACCGGCGCGCGCGCGCGCGGAAGCAGCAAGCAGGGGCAGGCGGCGGCGCAAGGCGAAGCGGCACGCAACGAGCAGGCAGGCGGCGGCAAGCAGCACCGCAGGGCAACGCAGCACGCAGCGAGCAGGCGAGCGGCGGCACGCGGCAGCGACGAGCAGGCGGCGGCGCGCGGGGCGACGGCCAACGCGCGCGGTCGCGCGCGCCCCGCGCTCATATCCCGAGCGCGGGGCGCGCGCCCCAGGCACACACAAACCTGTGGTACCTGCACGCGGCCGCGGCGGGCAGCGGCCGCGCGCGGGGGCGCGCGGGCCTGCCCAAGTCGCCTGCGGCGCGCCGCGGCGCGCGCGAGCCAAGCGGCGGCGCGGCGACTGCTCGCGCCTGCGTCCGCCGCGTTTGCCTGGGGCCAGCGAGTGTGCGCGATGGAACCAGGGGCCGAACTCGTTCCATACAAAAAAATACATTAAAAATCGTCCCCAGGCTATGTTTGGAGCATTTTTCGATAATTTGTGGGGTATCTTCTAATTTTTTCGTCGAAAATCCCCCTGTAGAGGGGGACAGGCCCGACAGAAACGTAGCTCGGCGTCCCGGATCCATGCTTGATGGCCCCGGGGCCCGAGCACGGGCCCCGGAGGCCGCAGTCCACGAAAACGCCAGGACTGCACAATCCATCTCGCCGAAGATCAGAAGTCCCCTGTGGGGGGCCACATGCGAACCCGCGGACGTCAATGCGGTGTCCTGGGGTATCCCCCACTCGCACTGAAATGCCCGCGCAGCCCCCAGTTGTGCCATCACTGCTTCTTATGTTGCGGGAGGGCGGGTGGGAATGGGCATGCCATGCTTGACTCGCTCGAGCTGGCTAGCTTGATGCGAACCCTACCCCTGCCCCCCACGATCTCTGAGGGGGGAGGGTGGGGTTCACTTCGCCCAGGAGTTCCCGAGCGAGGTGAACCCCACCCTCCCCCTCAGAAATCGTGGGGGGCATAGGGGTAATGTTCGCATGTGGCCCCCTGCCCTGAGATCCGGCGTGTCGAGAACCACTGCAGCGCCGCGAGAAACCACGCCCGGAGCGCCAGACCTTACCAGCCTGGAACATATCCCTATACTTATGCTGGGCACCTCCTCATCACGATGCCAATCTTAGGGATTCCCTTATTTTTTGAGGGCGGATCCCTAAGATTGTCATCGCCCTTTGGCGTGTCAATCTTAGGGATAGGGATACGTTCGAGGCTGGCAAAGACCCCAGCTCCCTGCATCATTTCTCGAGCTGGATGGGTCCGTGAGGGTCCCATGGGGTCCCTCCTCCAGCTGCACGCCGCCGCGCGGCCGCTCCTCCAGCGCCCCGCCTCCGCCGACCGCCGGACGGAGGAGCCCGCCGGGCACGCGGCCGCAACCTCCAGCAGCGAGGCCGCGTCGCCTGCACCCGCCCCCTCCTCCTCGACACCCTC
>CAUYUJ010015475.1:17500-47500 GCA_963575745.1 Prorocentrum cordatum | reverse complement strand
AGGTTGCGCGCCCACCCGTAGGAGGCAAGGGAGAAACCCAAGAGGTCGAGGGGGCAATTCGCAAGCTCGGCATAGTCCCTGAGCCTATTCCTGGGCACATGCTCATACAATTGTTTTATATCCCAGAGCAGATTTAAACCATGCAACTTGGCCTCGGTAGCATTTTCGGCCCTCACTAAGGCCCTCCTGACCGAGTCGACAGGGGGCCGCTTCTGGGTGGCCGAGAAATACCCAGCCATCCCGCATTCAGCCTCCCACGGCCGCGTTCGGTGTTTCTGTGCCGCACCGAAAAGTCGGGGGAAACTCTGAAATTGGCCAATGGGTCGGCGCGGATCACCGTCACCGTCCTTCTGCATCAACAACATATCGAGCGAACACACAGCCTGCGGCCGGTGCATTGCCAATGATGCGCGCCACTTGGAACATAAGTGAAACAATATACAGCGCACGGTCGTTCAACAAAGCATAGCGTCTCGGGTGGAACCCATCAGGGCGGCAAGTAGGCTCCTTAAACCTACGTGAGCATTCGCGGATGCGGCCAGCCGAAACAATCGCGGGCACCCTGGTCGGTGGGCCCCGGGGCTCCCATGGGGCCTCAGGGGGCGAAAGACGAGCCTCCCAGGCCACCCTCAAAATGTCCTCCTGGGCCTCTAAACGAGCCTCGACCGAAAGGGGGGTGAGGGTGGGGGCCTGAGGGGCCCCCTGGGGCCCGGGGCCGAAGCTTGGGTTTGCCCTTCAAGAAACGGCGCGCTCATTTAGCACCGCCCTCTAACGCTTTTGCACGCCAGTCGCTCCACCTTCGAGCCGCCGCAGCTCGCGGGGAAAGGTGGACCTGGTCTCTCATGAAATGCACAAAATCAAGCAGATCGGGCAAACTCTCCAGAGCAAGAGTTCTGTCCGCTATAGCCTGGCAAGCGAACTGGCACAAGACGGGGTGCCAAAAAGAGGCCCCTCCTTGCCAAAAGAGCTGGAACGGGCCGCCTCTCAGAGGAAGCTGTACAACTGGTCCACGAGCCTGCCCACGTAGCCGTCGGAGTACCGCTCCTCATTCTTCAAGATGGTCTGCAGCTCCACGAAGCGGTGAGATACCCAACTCACGCACCGATGAGGCTGTTCACAGTGATGGCGCTTAGTCATCAGCACCTCTCTGAGCGGCTTCCACCTCCATCGTCTCGGGCCCCCCCCCTGCCAAACCTGCGCCAGATGCACCAGTTGCCTGGCGCAGCTCCTGCCACGCCTTGCCGCATAACTGGCTGTAGCACATGTCCGGCACCTGCTGCGCATGCTCACGCTCTGCACCGCGTAGCTGCAGATGCTCCGCCTGAACGCCGCCGCACTGGTCCAGCAGCTTCTCGCACTCCGTGGCCTGGGCCTCGTAGCACGGCGGCGCCACGGGAGGGCCCATCATGGCCTTGGTTGGCAGCTGCTCATACTTACCCCAAACTTTCACCATCGTGTCTGTTGTGTTCGGCTTCGCACTCATGGTGACTGGCGCACGCGCTCCGCTCGGCAGGCGGTGGTCAACCGTGATGGCAGGGATTGGCCCGTCCAAGGTTGTGCTGAAAACGAAATAATCAATGTTAGAAGTGACGCCTCCGCTGCTGTATGTGTAGGAGTCCGTACTCTTTACCGTGGCCTTCAGGGTGCCCCAAGGGACTGAATCCAGCAACATCTGCGGCTCGTAGTTGAAGTCGCCTCCACAGATCGCTGGATATCCATGTGATGTCCAGTCTCTGCCAACTGCAGCCCAGATGGCCATGTTGCAAGGCGTGAAACCTTCACCGCTATACAGATATATGGAATATATCGCGATTGCGTCCACCTCTTTGAACTGGACAAACGTTCGTGTGAGGTGGCCTCTTGCCAACTCGCAACTCTTTCCACACCAAGAAGGCAAATGTCCACGCACCAGTATGCAGACCCCTCCTGATGGGCCACCAACCTCTCCTTCAAGAGCTGGTGTCGAGTAAGGTTTCCATCCTTGAGCCTGAATCGACCCATCTGCACTTGTCAATCTGTTCGGTCGAAGTTTGGTCTCCTGAACCAGCAAAATGTCCGCCTGCAGGTGAGGCAGCAAATCCAGCAGAGACCCCCATGATGAAGGGTTGAGGGTAACAATTCGGATTTCCATACGTTCGGGGTGACACGCGGCGGCAGGCTGCGGCGCAGGGGGAGAGCGAATCAGCGCTCCCTGCGCACTCGGAGAGCGAATCATCCGAGCGCCCCGCGCGGCCGCGGCGCGGTAACGGCGGGAGCTACCCACCGTTGGAGTCACCAGCGACTTGTCCCGCACCTGCGGCAGCCTTCTTCTCCACGCGGCGGCGCTGGAACTTATGAAGGATCCGACGGGCCAAATCTCGCTTGACCCCCTGCTCCGGCTCCTTTTGTCTCTTCCTCTTCCAGGAGATCGTCGAAGTCTTCGTCGCCCAAGTCCATGTCATTGGGTGTGCCTGGCGCCGCCGCCGCTGCTGCGCCAGCAGCGGCCTGCGGGGGCTGTGCAAGAGCTCCTGCACCAGCCCCTCCTGCGTCGGCGGGCCCTGGCACACGCTGCCCCAACTTTGCGCGTAGCTGCTGCCAGGGCGCGCCTGCTTCCTGATCAAACTTGCCACCTTGAGCCAAGGCGGACAACTGCCCATCCCATGCCGACAAGGACTGCTTGAACCCCTCGGCTGTGGGCAGGTTGATGGAAGGTTGAGCTTTCGCTGCCGAGACTGCCTCTGCATGCTCCTTCTCAAGTCGTTCCACCAGTTTCTTCTCATCGGCCAACTCTGCTTGTAGTTCATCAGCTGCTTCCTGTAACTCTTGAGCCCGAGCTTTTGCATTCTCGAGCTGCTTTGCTTTCTCATTGACTGCCTGCTCCGCTCGTCAGACCAACGTGCTACATGGAAGGGCCTTGCCACGCTTCGTCTTGACATCATCCAAGACACCGCGTAACTGGGTCACTTGCGCACCGTCGAGCTGATCCGCGAGCTTGGTGGTCGCGCCTTGGAAGAGTTGGTTAAGAGTGTCAACCACCCCTTGTATTGGCTTGGGTCCCGACTTAGGCCCCTTGCCCTTCTTCCAAGAGTCGTTCCACCATACGTCATGGTCGCGCCATACTCCTTGTGTTCGATTCGAGCGTCCACCTCCCACTTGTACTTGTTTAGGGTCTGTGCCACAAGCGTAGCACCACTTGTAATGAGCAGGGTTACGATTGCAGCCGCAACCCGAGCAAATCGTGATTCCCTTGGCCACAACTCACCCTTGCCTGTCATAAGGCAAGCACTCCGTAAATGTGAGGATACAGCGAGAGAGGTATGTACGTTACACAGTGTAATGTGTGAAAGCTGTGGGGCCGCGTCTCCCCTTGCCACAAACCCCAGTCCGCTGCTGACCTTGAGCCGCGCTACGGACTTGAGCCAAAATGGCTACGGACTCCGCCGCCTCCTCCTCCTCTTCCCTCCCCCCTCCTCTGCTACCGCCGCCTCGCCCCTCCTCCCCCTCCCCTCCTCCTCCTCCTCCTCCTCCCTTCCTCCTCCTCCTCCTCCTCCTCCTCCACCTCCTCCTCCTCCTCCTCCTCACTCCTCCTCCCTCTCCTCCTCCTCTCCTCCTCCTCCCCTCCTCCTCTCCTCCCTCCTCCCATCTTCATCCTCCTCCCTCCTCATTATCCTCCTCCGCCTTCGCCTCCGCCTTTTCCCTTTTCCTCTTCTCCTCCTCCTCCTCCTCCCTCCTCCTCCTCCTCCTCCTCTTCCTCCTCCTCCCTCCTCCTCCTCCTCCCTACTCCTCCTCCTCCTCCTCCCCATCCTCCTCCTCCTCCTCCTCCTCCTCCTCCTTTCTCTCCTCCTCCTTCTCCTCCCCCCTGCTCATCCTCCTTCTCCTCCTCCTCCTGCTCCCCTCCTCCTCGTCATCCTCGCCTCCTCGTCCCCCCTCCTCCTCTCCTCCTCCTCCTCCTCCTCCTCCCTCCTCCTCCCTGCCTCCCTCCCTCCCTCCCTCCCCGCCTCCCCTCTCCTCCCCTCCCCCCCTCCCTCCCTCCCGCCCCCTCCCCTCCTCCCTCCGTGTCCCTCCTCCTCCTCCTCCTCCTCCTTCTCCTCCTCCTCCCGTCTGTTCCCTCCTCCTCTCCTCCTCCTCTCCTCCTCCTCGTTCTCCTTGGTTCCTCCTCCTCCTCCTCCTCCTCCTCCTGCTCCTCCTCCTCCTCCTCCTTTTTCCTCCTTCTCCTCCTCCTTCTCCTCCTCGTTGTCCTCGTTGTCCTCGTGTCCTCGTTTCCTCCTCGTTCTCTCCGTCGTACTGTTCGTTCTGCTCGCTGTCCTCAATCTCCTCGTCCTCCTCCTCGTCCTCCTTCTCCTCCTCCTCCTCCTCCCCTCCCTCCGCCTGTCGCTCCTTCCGCCCGCTCCCCTCCCCTCTCCCTCCTCCTCCTCTCCGTTTCCGTTCCTCCTCCCCCTCTCCTCCTCCTCCTCCTCTTCCTCCTCCTCCTGTATCCTCCTCCTGCTCCTCCTTCTCCTCCTCCTCCTCCTCTATGTGTATTATTCGTCGTCTTCTTATTATTCTTATTATTAATATTCTTCTTCTTCGTCTTATTATTAGTATTAGTATTATTATTCTTCTTGGTATTAGTATTAGTCTTCTTATTAGTATTATCATTATTCTTCTTATTACTATTATAATTAGTATTCTTCTTAGTATTATTATTACTATTCTTCGGATTCATATTATTATTATTATTATTATTATTAGTATTATTATTATTATTATTATTATTAGTATTATTATTATTAGCATCATTATTATTAGTATTATGATTATGTTTCTTCTTCCTCCTCCTCCTCCTCCTCCTCCTCTCCTCCTCCGCCCTCCCCCTCCCCCTCCCCTCCCCCTCCCCCCCCTCCCCCTCCTCCTCCTCCTCCTCCTCTCCTCCTCCTCCTCCTCTCCTCGTCCTCCTCCTCCTCCTCCTCCCTCCTCCTCCTCCTCCTCCTCCTCCTCCTCTCTGTCCTCTGTCTCACTCTCCTCTTCTTCTCATCTTCGTTCTCATCCTCCTACTCCTCCTCCTCCTTTCCTCCTCCTCCTCCACCTCCTCCTCCCCTCTCCTCCATCTCCTCCTCCTCCTCCGCCTGCACCTCCTCCCCACTTTTTTCCCTCCCTCCCTCGCTCCCGCCCTCCCCCTCCCTCCCCCCCTGCCTCCCTCTCTCCATCCCTCCCCTTCCTCCTTCTCCTCTTCCTCCTCCTCCGCCTCCTCATCCTCTTCGTTTTTCCTTCCTCCTCCTCCTCCTCCTCCTCCTCCTCCTCCTCCTCCGTCCCTCCTCCGTCCCTCCTCCTCTCCTCCCTCCCATCCTCCTCCCTTCCCTCCTCCTCCTCTTCCTCCTCCTCCTCCTCCTCCGCCTCCTCCTCCTCCTCCTCCTCCTCCTGTTCCTGCTCCTGCATCTGCTCTCTCCTCCTCCTCCTCCTCCTCCTCCTCCTCCTCCTCCTCACCCTCCCTCCCTCCTCCCTCCCCCCTCCCTCCCGCCCTCTCTCCTCCCTCCTCCTCCTCCTCCTCCTCCTTCTCCTCCTCCACCTCCTCCTCCTCATCGTCTTCATCCTCCTCCGTAGCCATTTTGGCTCAAGCCATCTTGGCTCAAGCCGAAGCCTCTCTTGCGACACGTGGCATCTCCAGGGACCGCCAAAGGTCCGACCCGGTGTCACAGATTTTCGGCCTCTCTTACATCCGCTTGTGCACCGCCCTTAGTTCTCTCTGCAGTCATGACGTGGCAATGCTTGCTGTGCGGCCTCCACAATTGGGACACGCGATCCCAGTGCCGCGGATGCCCGCCGGGGACGAAGCCCGGAACCGCTGCCGCGTCGGCAGCCGGGCACAGCGGCAAGGGGCGTCTCGGCAAGGGGCGCCAGGCCAACGACGAGATGAACACGACGCTCTTGTCCGCGAGCTCGACCTCACCAGCGGCTGCCGAGGCCTCGCAAGCTGGGGCGACTGCGCAGGAGGATCGTGCCGCCCTGCAGGCCCAGCTGACATCGCTGGAGTCTGCGATTGCAGCTCTGGGAGAGACTGCCGCACCCGACATTTGGCAGGGCCTCCAGGACAAGGCCGAGCAGGTCAAGCAGCGCCTCCGCGACGGACGCCCCCTAGGCCAGCGACTCGAGGGCCTGCGAGGCGCGATCCAGCGTGGCGAGGCGCGCCTCCTCAAGGCGCAGCTGGCTTTGAAGGAGGCCCAGAAGAGGATCACCGACGAGACCGACCTCCTGGAGCGGCGCCAGAAGGAGATGCGTGCGATGGAGACCGAGCTGATCAAGGACTTGTCGCACACCCCACCGGGGTTTCGGCAGACTTCCGAGGCGACTGTGCCACCATGGGTCGCCTCCAAGCTGCAGTACTTTGCCCAGCAGCTCCGCGCAGGCAACCTCACCAACCCGGCGGCCCTGGCCGACCAGCTACTCCTCCTTGGCCAGCCAGCCAACACGGCTGGGCACAATTGGGAGGAGGAGGAGGAGGAGGAGGAGGAGGAGGAGGACCAGCAGCAGGACGACAGTTGGGAGGAGGAGCAGGACGACGATATGAGCGAGACGCCACCGCTTCAGCTGCCGCCGCTGGAGGATGGTGCTATGGAGTGCACGCGGCAGACGGAGGTCGCGCAGTGGCCCGAGGGCAAGGGCAACCGCAGGCGTCTTCTCGGCAATCACATCGTCGAGACGCCCCAGGTGGGTGCTCCAGGCTCATCCCTGACAACCCCCCCATAGCGCCTCCAGGGGATGCTCACGCAGCCGGGGGCTTCGGAGGACCTGACCCCCATGGTGCTGCGAATGCTGCCTCTGACAAGGCGGCTAGATGCACAAATACCCAAATTAACATGGCCACTGCCAACGTTACTACGGCAGGGCCCATCACCGCCCTGCGGGCTGTGCACGCTCAAATGGGCTTGACGTGCACTGGACGCATGACAGAGCTTGAATGTATGTTTCACCACGCTGGTTTCGCATCGTGGCTGTTCAGGAGGGGCGGATGAGCAGTCAGACCACCCTGAAGGGCGAGCACTACACTATGTACGTGTTCCCTGGTGTTGGGCCCTGCCGCGCTCGAGGCAATGAGATCTGGGTCCGGCACCATCTGGCCAAGCCGGTTCCCTTCGTCACGCAGTTAACTGACCGTATCCACGCACTTTCGCTTGATTTTCAGGCATCGGCCAAGCATCGGCGACTTGTTGTTTGTCAACGTGCACGCGCCTACGCAGCAGGCGCCACCAGAGGCTGAGGATAGGGAGAACTTCTTCGCCAGCCTGGAGGACCTCATTGCATCACAGTGAGCAGGGGTTGATTATGTGATCGCGGGTGACTTCAATGCCTGGCTTGGCCCTTTCGCTTCACCAGGCGTGGGGGCTTCTTCACGTGACCAGGAGAGCGAGTCGGGCACGCGCCTGCGCGAGACAGTGGCCGAGTTCCACATGGATGTGGTCAGCACGACAAGGCAGGACTACCGACCGACATGGCAGGCGACTTCTGGGCACCAGCACCGCATCGACTATCTTATAGTGTCTAAGGATCCTGCTCCCACCGCCAGGGACGTGCACACGCACTTGGAGATGGACATGAGTTTTGCCACCTCCGTCGGCCACTGGCCGGTCAGCGCTTCCCTGGTCGTCAAGAAGCGGCACCGGCCCCGCGAAGCAAAGGCCCCAAAGATTTGCAGAGCCAAGCTGAAAGATCCACATCTGCAACTCGCACTACACCCTGCGAAATGCTTAAGAAATCATGGGTTAAGAAATTCAGAGTCTCAGAACTTGAAAAAAAAACAACTTTTCTGTTAAAATCTTAAGATCTACATTGAAACGTTAAGAATAATCGAGACTCTGGCCGAAAACTTAAGTTTTCTTAAGCATCGCCTAAGGTGTACAGCAGCGGCTTTGGGATCAGAATGTCCCGTTGCGGGGCCGCCCGCGCGAGGAGCTGCAGCAGCTGAACCTGACCATGCCGGAGCTGGTGCAGGACATCTTTGCAGCAGATGGTGCCGCACCTCGCAAGCAGTGGATTAGCCAGCACGCGTGGCAGCTCACGCAGCAGTGCCGGAGTGCGCGCCTGCGTGCGTGCTTCTCTGCCTGGGGATTGCACAGCGCGTCGAAGGCACCACGGGGCGACGAGCGCCGTCATGGACTACATTGCGCCCAGCATCACAGCGCTCGAGTTGTGGAAGCCCGATCACTGCATCAGTTGCGACTCGCCCAAGCCGAGAAGGCCAAAGCGCTGGTCGCTGATCGCGAGCACCAGTGGACTACCCTGGCTTGCGAGGCCGACCAGGCGGCAGCAGCCAGAGACCTCCGCAAGACCTACTCGATCGTTCGTCGACTCGGAGGTTTCTCTCCGTCCACGTTGCCAGGCACTCGCTTGGCCAACGGTGAGCTCGCAGTCTCTGAGGCGCAGGCAAAGGAGCGGTGGGAGACCTTCTTCGCAGAGCTCCTAATTGGCGAGCTGCAGCAGGACGTCCCGCAGCCTTCGCCTCCTCCGCAGCCCGATCCGCAACTTGTTCGTGACGCCTTCGCTGAGGTGGGCGACGTGCGTTACAGAGTGAGCCAACTCCTTCCGACCATCAAGGACAACAAGGCGGTAGGCCCCGACGGCCTGCCGATAGGTGTGGAAGGCTGCCGGCGACCTCGCAGCCGACTACATAGCAGAGATCATCGAAGACGTCATCCAGACGAATGACGTCCCAGTGGCATGGCGCGGGGGACGGTTAGCCAAACTTTTCAAAGGAAAGGGCGACACGGCAGAGTGCGACATGTACCGTGGACTCCTGGTGGGCGATCACACTTCGAAAATCTTCACAGGTGTCCTGTACTCTTCCGTTCAGCGCCGAGTGGAGGAAGCGCTACCTCCGCAGCAGTGCGGTGGGGTGGCGTGCTCTGGGGCCAACCGTGGCCACCACGTCGTGTCGAGCTTCGTCGAGAGGACCGCCATCGAGAAGAGGCCGTCGGCCATTCTGTTCCTTGACCTCACGATGGCGTTCGACAAACTGGTACGCGAAATGGCCTTCCACCTTGAAGCCGGCTCCACCACCGAGGCGGACCTGGCCGCGCAACTAGAGCAGGTAGGGGTTGAAGGCACGGCAGCCTCGCATCTGGCCAACTACCCCATGCAGCAGACCGATGTCTCCGAACACCTCATCAGCTTAGTGGCCAACCTGCACAAAGGCATATGGTTCGCACTCTCCCCAGAGGGCAGGGTCATCCGGACGACGAGGGGATCCCGCCAAGGCTGCCGCTTCGGCGCCTTGATCTTCAATATTGTGTATAGCGTGGCCTTGGGAAAGCTTCGAGCAGCGCTTGACAAGCTCAACCTCACATTCGCTGCGGGAATGCGAGCCAAGCGGCCCGCCATGGGCCCACCAGCCCGACGCCTTCCCAACGCACGCCGTGCCTGTTGGGGAGGTCACGTACGTCGACGACGAGGCCGTGCTGATCGTGGGCGAGGACAACGCGAGCCTCAACCGCAACGTCGCCCTGGTGGCCGAAGCGGCGCACACCACCATGGAGAAGCACGGCATGCAGCTGAATTGAAAGCCCGGCAAGTCAGAGGCCCTCATCATGTGGAGGGGCAAAGGCGTCCGGGCCGCTAAGGCAGAGGCGATGATCGGCGAGCGCCCTGCTTTGACCGTGCTTGGTATCCCAGGCATCGAGTGTTCCGTTGTGAGCGAGTACAAGCACCTAGGAACCATGCAGTCCGGTGTCGCGTCCTCTGCCCTAGACATACGTGCACGCCTGCGGAAAGCATCCGCGGTGTACCATCATAGCTTGGTGCGGAAAGTCTTCGCAGCGCAACACATGAGCGTGCAGCTCAGGCTGCGACTTTTCCAGTCTCTCGTCCTTTCAGTGCTATTCTACAATTCTGAGCTGTGGACGCCTTCGCGCACTCACATACAGTGGTTGCACACATTTTACTTGCGCGCCGTGCGCAGGATAGCCCATGAGAGCCGTTATCCGATCCCTGGGAAACCACGCCTAAGCGATTTGGCGCTTCTGCAGAAATTACAGCTGCCTTCTGTAGACAAGTTACTCAGGCGGCGCCGCCTGTTGTACATATCCAGCTTGATTCGTAAGCCCTTCCCTGCACTGCAGGCCCTCCTCCTGCCTCACTCGGCCTCCCTCTCCTCGTGGTCCCGACGAGTTCTCGCCGACCTCCAGGCGATTCCCAGGCTCGCGCCGCCACCAGCCCGGCGCGACCTAGATGTGCTAGGGGACCCAAGCTCAGCAAAAGGAGCAGCCGCGTGGACAGAATTCATAGCCGCCGACTGGTGGAAGTGGAAACGTCTCGCCCGGGACGTCACGATCGGATCGGCGCCTTTTGCCGACGATTCCACAGAGCCCCTTACAGTTCCGTGCCCGGAGTGTGCCAAACTTTTCAGTAGCAGCAAACCCGTGGCTACGCACAAGATGTGTGTTCACGGCCATCGGAAACCTGTGGCGTCCGTGATCCCAGCAAGGACTACGACTTGCCCTGCCTGTTCAAAGGTTTTCGGGACCACCCGGCAACTGTTAGACCATGCCCAATACAGAGCCCGCGAGTGCCGAGATAAGATTCTCGCACTCTGATGTGTTTGCCAGTTGTTTTCGTTTTATGTGTTTTGCCGCACGGCGTTGGTCTATGGCTTCTGTCTGTCTGTCTTCATCCTCCTCCCTCCTCCTCCTCCTCCTCCTCCTCCTCCTCCTCCTCCGCCTCCGCCTCCGCCTCCTCCTCCTCCTCCTCCTCCTCCTCCTCCTCCTCGTTCTCCTCCTCTCTCTCTCTCGGCGCCACTCCCATGGGCAATCAACGCACAGGGGCCTCTGATCGATACAAGAAGATGGCGCCGTCCTGCCTCGTTCCTCAGGAGCGGTCGCGAGAGGCGAACATGGAGAGATTCCAAGGGGCGCGGTCCCGCGGATACGCGGTCGCATGGGAATGTTCCCCGCGGCGAGTCTCCGAACGAACCTCCCAAATCCGCGGGGTCGCTCCCCATCGCCCGGGCCCGCGAGGCAGTGGACACGGATGTGTGCTTTCTTCGCCCACGGAACTGTTCCTGCAACTGCGGTTCCTGCAGGCACCGCCCCTGCAAGAACGGTTTCCGAGGAAGGGCGATGCCAGGAACCGCCGCTGCAACGCCCCCCCTCCTGGGGCGGGGCTGCTGCAGGACCACGGCTCCCGCACCACCCCGCGCGAGGGCGGCGCTACCCTGCTGCATTCCTCCTTGTCCTCATTTTCCTCCTCCTCCTCCTCCTCCTCCTCCTCTTCCTCCTCCTCCTCCGTCCGCTCCTGCTGCTGCTCCTGCTGCTGCTCCTGCTCCTGCTGCTCCTCCTCCTCCTCCTGCTCCTGCTGCTGCTGCTCCTCCTCCTCCTCCTCCCCTCCTCCTCCACAACCTCCTCCTCCTACTCCTCGTCCCTCGTCCCTCGTCCCTCGTCCCTCGTCCCTCCTCCTCCTCCTCCTCCCCCTCCTCCACTTCCTCCTCCCCCTCCTGCCGAAGCTCCCATCACAGGGCACCCGCCTCAGTGGTGCTGGCCCCCGCTGCGGCGCCCGCCGCCGCCGACCCTCCGTGCCTCCTTCGCCCGCCGTGCTGGGCCGCCACCGTCCCTCTGCGAGCTTGCCGGTGGCCCGCCGCCTCCGGTCGCGCTGCTTGCACGGCTTCTGTGTAGAAAGCACACACACAGACACAGGCACACAACACACACAGACACACACACACACACACACACGCACACACACACATACACACAGACACACACACACAGACACACACACACACACATAGACACACACACAGACACACACAGACACACACAGACACACACACACACACACACGCGCACACACACATACATACACACAGACACACACACACACAGACACACACACACACACACACATACACACACACACAAAACAAAAACGGCGTAAACAAAAACTTCTGGCGCTCCGAACGGATTTCTTGGATCTGTGCTGCACTCCCCTCCCTGGCGCGCGGGCGGCGCCAGAGGCGCCGCTGGCTGGGGGGGGGCCCAGCGCGGATCCAAGAAATCTGCGCGGAGCGCCAAAAGTTGATGTTTATGCCGTTTCTTCTTCTTCTTCCTCTGCGACTCTGGATGCGCGCGGCGTCTGTGGTTGGTTCGTGTCTGATCTGCATGTGTGTCGCATCTGCGCACGTCCCTCGAAGGTGTGATAGGGGGCCCAGAAATGCACACCACCACCACCTCCTTCCCCCCCTCCCTCTCGCTGGCAGGAGGAGCGAGGAGGCATCGACGTCGTGGTGGTGTCTACTCTTTGGGCCCCCAATGTGGTGCCTTCTGTGTGCCTGTTGCGGCCCTGCCCCGGCTGGCCGCTCCGGCCAGCTCACCGCGGAATGCTTCCGCGCCTGGAGCGCCCTCCGCCTCCTCCCCTCGCGCGGCCGCCGCCGTCTTCGGCTATATCTCTTGCGCGCCGGACACTTTGCCTTTCGGTTGCCCCGGTTATCTCGCCATCGCTCGGACGTCCCTTCCGCGTGCATTGCTCTGTTTCGTGCGTGCTTTGTTTCGCCAGGTGATCCAGGATGCTCCTCGCGTGTCCCCGCCGAGGAAAAACGCACACGTCCGAGCGATGCCAAGGAGTCGCCCCACGCTGGTGCGGGCTGCCTCTGCCTCCCTGCCGACGAAACAACGTGTCTGTTGCGGTTGCTCGTTCTGTGTGTGCGCTCTGCGCGTCCCCTCGGCGTCCGACCCTCGCTCGTGGCCTCGGCACGCCCAGACGCACAGAACATCACCAGACGTGGCATGACGCACTTCTTCAGGGAGCTAGGCGGTGCTCGCCCCATGTTGCGCCTCTGGTTACGCACCGCTGCAGCAGCTGGTGCTGGCCCGTACGGAATGTCAGCTGCGTGTACAGGCTTGCGCCTGTCCTTTGTAGGCTCATGGGCGGCTGTCGTCATTCGTCGATGACGCGAGGCGGGGCCCCAGGGATCAACAGGGATTCTTGGAACTGGCGGGTGGGTTCCTGAAGACCGAAGAACCTAACTGGTCGGGAGTTGAACTGAAAAGACTAACTGCGCCCCCAGCCTGCGCGACAGCATGTTGACAGCAGATGGAGAATCGATGATTTGAACAGTTCTGCACTAAATAACAACCTGATGCAAATCAGACTTATCCCAACTGCCTTCACACGATCTGTAATGCTCCGTGGACTGGCCCCTTCTGGGCGGACTCCTTGGCCAGCTGGCCGCCCAACTGGCCGCCCCGTCGCCATGCACCTCTATGGTCCCGAGCTGCGGCGACAGCAGGCGCCATTTGGCTGCACAACACGATTCTCCCCCCAGCCTCGCCTGCGTCCAGGAGGCACAAGTACGGCTTCAAATTGAAGAAGCTGGACCCCATGTGCCTGAACCTTTCCGCGTATGAGGCGACAAGCCCCGTGAAGATCGACAAGTCCCCGCTGTCCACCAGCGCCTGACAGCGGAAGTCCGAGGCGGAGGAAACGGGCTCGAGAAAGCCAGGGATGACACATAGGGCGAAGGGAGGGGAGGGGAACAGGAGTATGTGAACTGGCCATGGCTCGGACGTGCATTTCCGCGTGCATGTTTCGACTTCGTGCGTGTACGTGTTCGAAAGATGACCAAAGATGATCCTTGATTGATGGTCCTCGCTGGGAAAGATGCACACTTCCGAGCGATGCCAAGGCGGCCCGACGCGAGGATAGGGGAAAAGAGCGCGGAAACGTTTCTCGCGCCATTGGCGGGGAGGACGAAGGACGGGCGACAGGGAGTGTTGATCGGTGGCGAGCAAGGGGGGGGAAGTGAGAAGGGGAAGGCCTTGTCAAAAGGCAGCGGGACTTCTCAGAAGCCCTCGCGCCTTTCTGATAAAAGGTTGGTTGTCTTCGGCGAAGGCATCATTAGAAAACTTCTCAACAAGGCCGTGGGTCTTCAGAACCTTCTTATAAAACTAAAAAAAGCTGGGGCTTGTCCTCTCCGTTTTCAAGATCGAGCGTTTCTTTCCTGTTTTGGAAACAGGAGTTTTCGTTGCGGGATTGCCGTCTCGCCGTTGTCGGTTCGTTTTGCGATCTGCTGTCTAACTGCGTTTAGCTGTAATGTTTCAACGTGTCTGGTTTCTGGCAATGGTTTTCTATTTTGGGTTGCCGATGGTTGTTCTGTTCTGGGTTGCCGTGTTTCGCTCGTGCTGGGCCCTGTCAATGTCGTGGTTGCTCTGTTCTGGGTTGGCGAGTTCGACCGCAACATGATACATAGAACTCGGTAACAAAAACGCCCCCAACTGTTTTAATCGGGGATGGACAGACCTCCCTTTAGTAGAACGTGGTTTAGTGAAAACGACTTCGGGCCCAAACCTGGCGGGCGCAAGCCTGAAACATCACGGCCACGGCGCCCTCTCGAAAACCGAAAACGGACAATTCACTAATCGACGTGTCACTGTTGGGGGTTCTGTCCACCCCCGATTTAAGAACAACTAGCGGAACATGGGGAAACAAGAGGTACCGATATCGCTACTCTCCGGACCTCTCCCGGGATGCGTGCGGACTAGACTTTCGAGGCGATCCAGCGGTGGCGGCCCAAAAAGGGGGCAACGAGGGGAGTGTAGCGGCTGGGTACCCGTTGCCTCCCCTGGGAGCAGGAGAAATAGAGTAGGCAAGCGCGTTCCACTACTCGCAGAGTCACTATTCGCAAATGGTCTGGATCAGCCGCGGGGGATTTACGATACTTTGCGTCGAGGGGAACGTGTGTTTTTGCTCGGACGTTTGCGAGTAGGCACTTTGCGAGCAGTGGAATGCGCCTGGTGATAGAGGGAGCCCAGAGAGTGCAGGGCAACCCGCTGCGGAGACGCGTAGGGAGTCCATGCTTGGACTGGCGCGCGTCCAGTCTCTCTGCGGCCCCCGGGGCCTGGGCCACGGAGCTGCGGAACGTGCTTGGTCCCTGGCCATGGCCTTCGCCCAGGGCCCCAGACGGGGAAGAATGGCAGGGAAGGCGCGGAGGGAAGGGAGAAGGGAGGGGAACGGTTGGCATGTTTGATGTTTGATGTTTGATGGTTCCCGTTTCTGGCAATGGTGGTTTATATTGGGTTGCCGTGTTTGTAATGCTTCGGGTTGCCGTTTTTCGCTCGTGTTGGGCCCGACCAATGTCATTTGTGTTATGGTTTCGATTGACGTGTTTGTTTTTGTTTTTTTTTCTCCCCTATGTTTTGGTAGATCACAACATGAAACATGGAACACGGAAACAAAAACGCCCCCAACTTTTTAAAGAACAACTCGCTACCCCTCGGACCTCTCCCGGGATGCGTTCGGACTAGAATTTCGAGGCGATCCAGCGGTGGCGATAAGAGCCTCCCAAGATACCCAAAAAGGGGATAACGAGGGGAGTATAGCGGCCACAGAGCTGTTGAACACGCTTGGGAAGAATGACAGGGAAGGCACGGAGGGAGGGGAGAAGGGAGGAGGGGAGCGGGTATCCTAAAGACGGGTTCTAGTGCTGGGCGGCACGCGCGAGCGACAGCCGAGCCACCCACGAGAGCCGACGCTAACGCCAGACATACCTGGTGCCCTCTTCTGAAGGGGCCCCAGGACACACACACACATAAATACACACAAATTAAAAGATTCCCAAAACTTTCCCATAGTTTCTGGGTTTCTGCCTCCCCCCCCACTTCCCATATTTCCCGATACTTTCTGGGGGGTCGACGACTCACTGTGTCTGTGTGTTTCTTCCCCTCCTGATCTTCAGCCCACACCCATGCCGAATTCTCTGCCGCGGGTGGCGGCAGGGCTGGACCAGGGTCGGGCCGCCCTCTGTGCCAAGAGGGCCCCTTGCGGTCCCCCCCCACGCCGCTCCCTCCTCTTGGTCGAGAGACGGGAGGGGAACGGGGAACGGCGCTGGGGAAGCCCAGATACGATGGCCTCCCAGGAGGCCCCACAGCAGCAAACACGGGGCAGGGGTACAGGAGGAGCTCGACCACAAGAAACCTTCTACAAGAAACCCAGCCATGAGACCCCAGGACGTCCACTGACTTTTCTGGTGTGGGAGCGTCACGCGCTCCATCGCAAGACCATCGAAGCCCAAGAAACCCAGGGCACCCTGGAGGCAAACAAGGTGTTTCTAGACGCTCCTAGATGAGGTCCGGGTAGATAGGGTCGAAAGATCGCGCCACATCACCAAGGCATCGCCGATGTTTCGGCGATGCATCTGTGATGCATTTGCGATGCCGGCGGTGTATCGGCGACGCTGGCGCGGAGAACATCGGGCTCCACATCGAGCCGCAGCGCCGATGCATCGGCGTGCGGCGCGATCCTCTGACCCCATCTACTCCGACCTCATCTGGGAAGGCCAGAGCTTCTTGGCATGGGCTTCCACTGTGGCGGAGGAGGTGGAGGAGGAGGAGAAGGAAGAGGAGGAGGAGGAGGAGGAGGAGGAGGAATAGGAGGAGGAGGAGGAGGAGGAGGAGGAGGAGGAGGGAGGAGGAGGAGCCGCAAGGAGGAGAAGGGAGGCAGGAACACGCAGGCGAGCCGCGGCAGGAGGAGCAGCAGGGGGAGACGCCGCTCGTGCCCCGCCCGCGCGCTCGAGGGTCCAGGCGCGCGGGGGGGGGGCGGCGGCGGAGGCCCTCCGCGAGGCCCCCTGTCGCGTCACGTCGGGCAGGTCCCCCAGCAGGAGGAGTATTCTCTACAACAGGCGCACACTACTGAGCATATTCTTAGTACACCCTGCGAAATGCTTAAGAAATCATGGGTTAAGAAATTCATAGTCTCAGAATTGGAATAAAAACCCCAGACTGTCGATTCAAATCTTGGGATTTACATTGAAACATTAAGAATAATCGAGACTCTGGACGAAAACCTGGGTTTTCTTAAGCATCGCCTGGGGTGTAGGGTGGAGGGCTCAGGGTGCAATCCATGTGGGCTCTTGCGCCTCGGAGATCGATCCGACTTGTGGTTCACCTTTTGCAGATGCAAGCCTCGAAACTCAATCGAAGCAGCATTTCAGATTTCACCCTTTGCCCTCCACCCAAAGAACATGCTCGGCAATCGTCTGGTGACGATGTTTCGTGCTCATTGGTCTTTTTGGGAATGTATGTGTTGTTTCCTGTAGCTTTCTTCCCAGATCCGCCTGTGAGCGGACATGCCCGACCTAGCCGTCGCAGGAATACCGGCTCAGCCCCCCTCCCTGGGGGCGGCGGGAAAGGGGGTGAACTGAGAAAAGGAGAAAACCTTCTCAGAAAACGGCGGGACTTCTGGGCATGGGAAATTTCGGTCTCCGGGAAGTCTTCTGGGAGCCCTCTGTGTCTCCGGGATGTCTCCCGGAAGTTTCTGTGTCTCCGGACGCTCTGGACTCAAGAACCCCCTCGCCTTCTGGGAAGTTTTCTGTGTCTCTGGGGGCAGGCTTCGACGACTCCTCAGAAGGCGGGGGGGGGGGCTTCCGAGCCTTCTCGGAAGGCCCTCTCCGCTTCACAATCCCCCCCCCCCGGGCGCGCCGCCGACCGGCGGCCCAGGTGGGGCTCCTCTGAGCTGAGCGGAGGCTGTCCCCAAACCCCGGGCCAGGATGCCGTCAGAGGGGGCGCTGGAGACGGAGGGGGGCGGAGGGATGGGGCTGCTGGGATGGGCGCGGGGGTTGCTAGGGGGACAGGGGGGGCTATCAGCGGATACCAGGGTGAGTCATATCTGGCCCAACCTGGCTCATCAGTGGGTTGCTAGTGCCCGAAGTGGCTTGGGGGGAATGGCGATCCAGGCTAAATGGGCTCCGCCCACTGAGCGGAGTTGTCTACTCCCCCTACGCCACTCGGGGCATGTGTAACCCACTTATAAGCTAGGTTAGGCCAGGTATAACCCATTTGTCGTCCACTCATAAGCTCCCTCTCCCCTTAGCAATCCCCGCGCCCATCCCAGTATTCGGCCTGGCCGCGTCGAGCTGCCGGCTTTCGCCGGGCTTCGGCATATAGCCTTGCACGACAACGCGAGCGCCCGCGCAAACGCACCGGCCCGCGAACATGTCAGCCGCGACCCGCACATACTCAGGTCTGATCACAACCTGTCCTGGGCTCCACAGTCAACCCGTATCATCAGGGCGCGCGAGAAGCTTGCGAGGGCCTTGGAAGCCCATCTCGAAGTTTTTCGAGCGGGGCGCGGCCAACGAGGGTGGCCAAGGCTGGACCGAGGAGGCAAGGCTGCAAGGGTACCCTTGGGAATGTTGCCCGTCCTTGCCATGCGGGTTGACTGTATGGCATCTACGACTGTCCCTCGAAGGTGTGGTACGGTCTGTGTCTGCTGCGGTTGCTCGTTCTGTGTGCGCTGTCCGTATCCAATGAGCACCCGACATTCGCTCATGACGTCAGCACGTCCAGACTTGCCGAACACTGCCAGATATCGCATGACACAATTATTCAGGACGCCAGACGGTCTTCGCCACATGTTGCGTATCTGTTTCGCTGCAACATCTGGTGCTGGCCAGTACATTAGTAAAAGCTGCGTGCACAGGCTTGCGTCTACCCTTTGTAGGCTCATGGGAGGCTGGGATATACAATCGAGAGGCGGGGCCGCAAAGGATCATCAGGGATTCTCGAAACTGGCGGGTGGGTCGGGATCAGCAGCCTCCCGAGGACCGAAGAACCTAACGGGTCGGGAGTTGCACTGAAGAGTAGCTGCGACACCAGCGCCGCTGCAACGTCTGGTGCTGGCCAGTGCGGAATTAAGGCTGCGTGCGCATCCTTGTTTGCAGGTTGACTGTACGTTATCCGAGCGAAAGTTCCTCAGAATCTGCACCTGGACACCATAAGACCCCTCCCCCAAAGCCTGTCCTGGCCGGCACTGCGCGAGCTGCGCGCACTGGAAACCTCCCCACAAAAAAAGGGGTTCCCAGCAAGCCTTCTGCGTCGACAGAGCCGGAGGATCGCGCCGCACCGCCAATGCCTCGCCGATGCGTCGGCGGTGCGTCGCAACGCATCGGCGATGCATCGGGGCCGTCGGCGTGGAGAACATGTTTTCCGTCGGCGGCGATGCAGAGTTGGCTGCACCAGCGCTGGAGCTAAACGGGGGCACCGAAACGCGAATTGGCCAGCGTGCAGGAGCGGGGAAGGGACAGGCGGGGCGGCCGCGGAGGGGGGGACGAAGGGGCCGCTCAGAGGTGAAAGACTTCTCAACTGAGAGTGCTGGCGCGGCCAGCCCCGTCAGCGGGATCCACGGTAGCTGCCGGCGGCGTGGAACACATGAAGCTCCACATCAGGTCGCACCGCCGATGCGGCGCGATCCTCCGACCCCCTCCTCGGACCCCGTGCCCTGGAATCGGGGAGGCGTAAGACTCGGGCACGGGGGACTCGGGTTGCCCTGACGTGGCCTTTATGAAAATGCCGAGGCCCAGTGTGAAATGTGGCGCGAGCTCCCGCTACAGACGTCCCGCGAAAACTGGACCGTCAAAATCCAGGCCGCGCTCGTCGAAAAGCGCAGGCAAACCCAAGTTCTGGCGTACTCGAATCATACCGATCGGTCGGAAGAAGTACGTAGAACAATGAAGTAGGAAAACGATGAAGTAGATTGGGTGTCCACCCGCCCCCTCGAGAGGGCGGCAACGGTGAAGCCATTCGATCATTGAAGTAGGACTCAAATAATACCACCTTTCAACGAACGGTGGGTACTGGTGAGCTGATTGCTTCTTCTCACGGCAGGCGCGACTCTTTGTCTGTTGGCTCAGGGGCAGCCGCCTGTGTGGACCGCGCGCGTTCAACGCCTGCTTGGATGACTGTGGTGCTGGGAGCCGGTGACCTGCACGGCCTTTTGAAAAGTCTCTAGGCCCCCCGGGTGGAGCCCGAGCAGATGGGCTCGGGACATCGCGCCGCATCGCCAGTGCATCGCCAGTGCATCGGCGATGCATCGGCGCCATCGGCGTGGGAATCCAAGCATAGACACTTTCAACGACCGATGGACGCACTCGAGTGTTACGCTTCCCCGATTGGACTCCAACAGTACCCGATTGGGAGACCAAGAGGCAGGGAGGCATGGCAGAGGGAGAGAGGAAGGAGGAGGACGACGACGAGAGGGATGAGGATGAGGAGGAGGAGGACGACGACGAGAGGGAGGAGGAGGAGGACGACGACGAGGACGACGAGGAGAGAGGAGGAAGAGCAGGACGAAGAGGAGGAGGAGGAGGAGGAGGACGAGAGGAGAGGGGAGGTGGAGGAGGAGGAGGAGGAGGAGGTGGAGGAGGAGGAGGGGGAGGAGGAGGGGGAGGAGGAGGGGGAGGAGGAGTGAGGAGGGGGGGGGGAGAGGGAGGAGCCTCCTCCCCTCCCGAGGGGACCCCCCTCCCCCCCCTCCCGCTCCCCCCTCCCCCCCGGCTTCCTCCCCTGCGCCCTCTTTTTCGGGTGGCTGCGCGCAGCACGGGTGCTCCACTGGCGCCTTTGCGCGGTCAGCGTGAATAGGGGGCAAACAACCCTACCTCGCTTTTGACCACCCTCGCTTCCAAGAGATACCAAACGAGGCCAAACCACGGCCTGTACTGGTGAGGCCGCTTGACGAGGAGGCGCGTGGCATGACTTGGTTTTGTCTGGAAGCGAAAGCGGGGTAGGTAATTCACGCTCTGAAAGAAGGAGGAGGAGGAGGAGGAAGAAGAGGAGGAGGAAGGAGAGGAGGGGGAGGAAGGGGGGAGGAGGAGGAGGAGGAAACCGATCATGTTTGTGGCGGCCAACCGTGTTGCCAGAGCGTCCCGCTGCAGGGGTCGCTCGGCCGTTCGCGCCGGGGCGCCCAGCTCCGCACATGACAACGCTCGGGCACGCAAAGCCTGATGAGCTTGTTGGGCCCTTGCGGCCCCTAACCAGCCTCGAACTGACCCCTGCACCCTGCGAAATGCTTAAGAACTCATGGGTTAAGAAATTCAGAGTCTCAGAACTTGAATAAAAACCCAGAACTTCTATCAACATCTTAAGATTTACATTGAAACGTTAAGAAGAATCGAGATTCTGGCCGAAAACTAAAGTTTTCTTAAGCATCGCCTAAGGTGTACCCCGAAGATTGACAAGACACACGGCGATGGCAATCTTGGGGATGCGCCCTCAGAGCCCGAGGCAATCCCCAGGATCGGCATCGAGATGAGACGGTGCCAAGCAAAAGGGAGCAGGATGCGATGCTTCAGCCTGGCAGCTCCCTCCGCGCCGCGAACTTCTCGGCTGTCGCTTCCCCTTGAGAGTGGCACTTCCGCCCGGCAGCTCCTTTCCTTTTTTTCGCTGCAGACCGGCCTGCAGATCTCCTACCCTCGGTCTCTACGCCAGCGGCCCCGCTCCCGCGGGGGGGGGCGGGAGCGCCTTTTTCACCGCAGAGAGGCCTACAGATCTCCTCGTCGGTCGGATATAGGATGAGAGAGAGACAGAAAAAGAGAAAGAGAGAGAGAGAGACCACCTCTGATGTCGCAAACCGCCCTCCTCGCCATCGCTCGGACGTCCAACCGCTGTGCATTGTTCGACATCGTGCGGGTTTTCCGCAAGAATCTAGATGCTCCTCGATGGCCTTCGCCGAAAAGATCCACACGTCTGAGAGATACCAAACCGCCCGAGTAGATGGGGTCGCAAGATCGCGCCGCATCGGCGATGCATCGGCGCAGTCGGCGAGGCATCGGCGCCATCGGCGTGAAGAAAATTGGGGTCCACATCGAGCCGCATCGCCGATGTATCGCCGATGCGGCGCGATCCTCCGACCCCATCTGCTCCGACCCCATCTAGGCCTAGAAAGAGAGAGAGAGAGAGAGACAAATAGAGAGAGAGAGAGAGACAGAGGGAGGGATCGAGAGAAGACGGAGGCGGAGGAGCCGGGGGAGGAGGAGGAAACACCTCTGATGTCGCAAACCGCCCTCTGTATGTACAGTCGCGACAACTCCGCCCCATGCGCCGGCGGCCCTGCAGATCGCTCTGCAGCGGACGCGGCGCCTCTGCGGCACGCCGCGGGCGCTGGCAGCGCTCACATCTGCGGGCACCCGGCACTGAGCCTCGGCACGCGCGGCCGGGGCGGCAGGAAGGGGACCTCGATGCCGTCCCTGCCGCCGAACACCAGGCACCTCGTGGCTGCACGCAAAGGGTGACCCTGGGCTCGGAGGAAGAGGTAGTCATACCGCTGCCCTTCCCTCGTTTTCCACACTCTGGGCTTCCTGGGCGGCCCTCGTCGCCGCTGCTGGATTCGTCTCGAGGCTCTGGTCAGAAGGCACCCTAGGAGAGGTCCCGGGAATAGCGGTACCGGCACCTTGGGGTTCCCCGATAGGCCGCAGTGACCTCTGGTGCGCGGCTTCTGGGGTGCAGCGGGGGGAGCAAGCCCAGGCGCGCAGGAGGCTGCTGTCGTATCGCGGTCGGCGATCGGGTGGCCCCAATGGGTCACTCCGGCGAAGGGTCACGCTTGCGTGTAGCCAAACCTCTGCTGTAAGTCGACGATGACGTTGAACCGGTGCATCTGGTCGATGCCGAGCATCAGCAGGTCGTCGTCCACTCCGAGCACCGACAGGTCGAGTTCGAACTCCACGTGCCCCAACCTGATCGGCACGCGCCGCAGCTTGCCGTAGATCCTGGCGTGCCCGACGCCGGCCGCAACCCCTTGCTGGGACTGGTCGAGGCGGCCCATGAGGCCCAGGCGCCGCGCCGTCGGCAGGGATATGACCGACATCTGCGCCCCAGTGTCCACCATCATCTCGGTCCGGGTCCCGGCAATATCGCAGGCGACGAATATCATGCCCTGGTCCGTGCCGAAGTCCGCGTGGCCTCGGGAAGGGCCAGACGTGCCCCCAGGATGACGTACCCCCAGTGAGGCGTCGCAGCAGCGCCACGGCTCCAGCCACGCTGGGCGCCAAAACGCAGCCGTTGGGCGCCCCGAGATGGGCCCTGAGGCCCCCCTCTCGTGGGCACGTCTGTACTGGCCTACGTTTGGCCTCCCCTGCCCAAACAGGGGAACTTCTACTTTTGTTTGTCCGTGCGGCGTCCCAGGAAATCCCGACCCTTTCCCCAGGACCGGCTCCTCGTCCCGAGCCGTTCGTTGGCGGTCCTGGGGCCCGCCGGGGGCCCCCGAGGCGAGGAAACAGCGAACCCCCCGACCCGCCCTGATTCTTCACAACACGATGATGCCTGGATGAGTGCAGGAGGGCCCAGACTCCAATCGACAACTCAGATCGGCGATCGAAATGAATCGTACCGGCGGGGATCGGCGGCCAAGTCGGGAGGAGTCGAATCGGCGGAACTCGGCACCAGTAAGGCCTTCATTGAGACATCGGGACCCCAAACCGGAACCCGAGGTCGAATCGAAGAAGAATCGGAAGCCATCGAGGTCGAGCCGCATCGACTGGGATGGGGTCGAAGGTGAGCCCTGTGAGTGGCCTGGCACCGCCTCGTGCGCGCTGGCGGGCGCCTGCCACGGCTCCGCCAGGCCTCCCTCCGGCGCCAGGGCGAGGCGCCGCGCCAGCGCGGCGTCCGCCTCCTCCCGGGAGCCACCAACAGAGGAGGGGGCGACCCTGAGAGGGGGTGCATTGAGCTCGATCCGCCGGTGCACCGAGCTGCCGCGAACAGATGCCCCCCGCATGCCCCCCACCTCGCCGCCACTGTCGGGAGCTGCCGGCGGCTGGGGGGCACCTGTTCTGGGCGGTTCGGTGCAAGTCGAACTCACTCACGCACGCACACGCACACACACACAAACACACACACACACACACACACACGCACCCACACCCACACACACACACACACACTCACACACACACGCGCACACGCGCACACGCGCACACGCACACACACTGGGCACACCCCGCCCTTTGCGGGATCCCCATCCTCCCGCGCCAGCGCGCGCGCCAGCGCCTCGTCGCGGGCCGTGGAGCTCTCGGAGCGGCGGGGCGAGCCGCCAGCCGCCGGAGAGGCCGCCCGCCAGGGCCCGCCCGCGAACAGCGAGCTGCCCAGCATCGCCCGGAGAGACGTGAGGCTAGGGCGCGGGGGACCTCCTCGTCCTCCTCCTCCTCCTCCTCCTCCTCCTCCTCCTCCTCAACTCCTCCTCCTCCTCCCCCTCCCCCTCCTCCTCCTCCTCCTCCTCCTCCTCCTCCTCCTCCTCCTCCTACGGCATCGAGGGAGGATGCCTGCGGAGAGCAAGAGCAGCATCAATGGCACGCGGGCGTGGGGACTTCCTCGGCGCGCGACCGTGGAAGACACGCCAGGCCTCCCGACAGAGACGCAGGAGGAATTAGCACGCGGAATAGCTACTACCAACGGCAGCGTGTCATCGATACAGTCGGGGCGTTGAGCTAAGGAACCCCAAATAAGGAACGAGGCCCCTTTGTCCCATAAGTTCAACCCCCAACCTCCCGTGCAAAACCTCCGGAAAGCCCGAGGCAAACTTTGAGACCATCAAGGAGCACCGAGCCCCTCCCCAACGGAAAGGGTTCCTTCTTCAGCGCCCCGACTGTGCTCCTGCTCCCTCCCGATCATATGGAGAACCTCTGGGATCTGGCGGACCCGGGGCACGCCTCGGGCGCCGCGGCCCTCTCGAAGCTCCAGAGCGCTCTGAGAGGGTCCCGGGTCGCTCTGGAACGAAAGGACCCTCGTCCTTGAACGGTCCGACTCGGGTTGGCCTGGCGGGGCCATCCTGAAAGTGCCGAGGCCCAGTCTGGAAGTTGCCGCGAGCTCCCGCATGCAGGCGTCCCCCGAAGACTGGACCGCCGACCTCCCCAGGACGCGCGTCGTCAAAAAAGCCACGGCCGACCCGAGCTCGGGCGCGCTCGAGCCTTGCGTCTCCCCGACTCGTCGGGAACGGGTCGTCGCCGGAGGGAGCGAAGTACGAGCTGAGCGGCGTCTGGAAGAAGTCGGCCGCAGGCGCCGCGTGGCTGCGCGCGGGCGCCGCCTCCCCGCTCTTCTTCTGGCCCGGGCCCGCGGGGGCGGCGCCCGCCGCGACCCCGTCGTCGGCCCGGCAGCTGCTGAACGATGGGCCAATTCTCCACCACCGCAACCAGGAGGCAGGACGGAGGAGAAGGGAGGTCCTCCTCCTTCTCCTTTTCCTTTTCCTCCTCTTCCTCCTCTTCCTCCTCCTCCCCCTACTCCTCCTCAACTCCTCCTCAACTCCTCCTCCTCCTCCTCCCTCCTCCTCCTCCTCCTCCTCCTCCTCCTCCTCCTCCTCCTCCTCCTCCCTCTCCTCCTCGCCTCCTCCTCCTCCTCCTCGTCCTCCTCCTCCTCCTCCCTCTCCTCCTCCTCCTCCTCCTCCTCCTCCTCCTCCTCCTCGTCCTCCTCCCGCTCCTCTTCCTCCCCCTCCCTCTCCTACATCTGGTAGTGGTGGTGGTTGTGGAAGGGGGAAATCGGCCCATCGTCTGAACATGGCGGCGGCCTCCGCGAGGTGAGAGACCTGCCAGCGCGCCCGCCCCTCGCAGAGTTCGAGCCGTGCCTCGCGCCCTCAATCGGGGATGGACAGACCTCCCTCTAGTATAACGTGGTTTAGTGAAAACGACCTGAGGCCCAAACCTGGCGGGCGCAAGCCTGGAAAATAACGGGCGCGGCGCCCTCTCGAGAACCGAAAATGGACAATTCACTAATCGACGTGTCACTGTTGGGGGTTCTGTCCACCCCCGACTCAAGAGGTACCGAACCGAACCGCTGGATCCCTCCCATCGACGAGCAAGCAGCTGCGTAAACATTCGGTCCGCACAGATTTCTCGGATCGGCGCTGGGGCCACCCGGCGGCCCCTCCGGCGCCGCCCTTGGCGCGCTTCGCGCGCCAGGAAGTCCGCGCGGACCTCCGAAGCCTGATGCATATATGCGAGGCGGGGATGTATCCACATCCAGCGCCTTTAGCACCGACGTCCTGGGACATCAGAGGGCAGCGGAAATGGATACACTTGGGCTCCGGGGGCCCCGAATATATCCAGATCCACCGCCTGTCGAGGTGTCTGAAAATCGATCCTCCAGGCGGTAGATAAATATGAATTCACGCCTCGGCATCCGCCACCGAGCCTTGTGCACGTGGAGGCGTGGACAAAATACCCAGGGATACCCCCCGTTGCCCGTGGACTGTGGCGTGCATCCCCCCTACTCACCGAAGCCACTTTCCCCGTGCCCGCCCGAGGATGCACCTCCAGCACCGCATGGCAGCTCATGCCAGAACCCCCCTTCCACGCGTGCCCGCTCAACGAGAGTGCACTTCTCGCGTGGCAGCTGATGCCTGAAAGCCCCCTCCGCGCGCGCCCGCTCAAAGAGGGTGCACTTCTCGCATCGCAGCTAATGCCTGACAGCCCCTTCCGCGCGTGCCCGCTCAAAAACGGTGCACTTCTCCCATGCCTGAAAGCCCCTTCCAGGCGTGCCCGCTCGAGGTTGGCACTTCCCGCATGGCAGCTGATGCTAGGTCGGGCGTGTCTCCCTACAGGGGGATTTTGGACGAACAAAAAAAAACAATAGTAAAAAGATACTCACCACATGCCCAAAAATACTAAAAAATAGTCCCCCGACTATTTCTTGATTCTTTGAATACTCCCCCTGTAGAGGGACAGGCCCGACTTAAAGCTAATGCCAAATCCCCACTTCCACGCGTGCCTGCTCGAAGATGGTGCACTTCCCGCGATGCGGAACCAGCGCCTGAACCCTCATTCCGTCCGCACCCGCTCGAGGATTGATCACTTCCCGCATAGCTGATCCCTCCTAGAGCCCTCCTCGCACGCGCGCTCGCTCAAGGATTGTGCACTTCCAGTCTTCCCAGGCGCTGCTCCCAAGTGCTCCAGGGCCTCCTCACGACCCCTTGTAAAAAAACTATGGATATGCGTCCCGAGCTTCCCAGACGGCGCGTGCAGGCAACAACGGACACCAAGCTGGTCCAGGATGCCTCGGAGACGTCCCAAGATGGCCCCAAGGCGGCCGAATCGTGCGACAAGGCGGCCCCAGATGCCTGCAAGAGGGCCCGTAAGGGTTAGGGCCAAAAGATGACCTCCACCAGGGTCCAAAGAAACCAAACTCATTGATTTGTCTTAAGCTTTTGAACGAACTTCGCATTCTCGCCCTTTCGGGCTGCCGTGAATTCAAGACGGCCCAAAAGAACTACGACGGCCCAAGAGGCATCCAAAACGATGACGACCCCATAAAGGCCAAAGAGGGCCTCCCGTGAGACCCAAGGCGGCCTTAGACGGCCCTTCGACGGCGCCAAGACGGCCCCACTACAGCCCCCAAACACCCACCATGCGGTCATGAGGTCTCCAAGACAGACCCCAAGCCGGCGTAAGAGAGCCACACGACGGCCCCAAGGACCCCCAAAGACTCCCTCACAGAAAGCCAACGCAACAAATACAGCCCGACCGAACATCATCATCATCATCATCATCATCATCATCATCATCATCATCATCATCATCATCATCATCATCAGCATCATCATCATCATCATCATCATCAGCAGCATCAGCATCAGCATCGGCATCAGCATCATCACCATCATCAGCATCCTCATCATCATCCTTATCCTCATCCTCATCCTCATGCTCATCCTCATCATCAGCATCGTCATCGTCACCATCATCAACAACTTCATCATCATCACCATCCTCATCATCACCATCATCATCATCATCAGCATCACCATCGTCAGCGTCAGCATCATCATACTCATCAGCATCAGCAACAGCATCATCATCATGATCGGCATCAGTGTCAGCATTATCATCATCAGCATCTGTATCATCATCATCATCGTCAGCATCGGTATCATCATCATCAGCAGCATCAATAGCATCATAATGACCATCATCATCAGCATCACCAGTATCGTCAGCATCAACATCAGCATCCTCATCAGCATCAGCATGATCAGAATCATCATCATCAGTATCAGCATCATCGTCATCATCAGCATCAGCATCAGTGCCAACAGCATCATCGTACGCATCAGTATCATCATCATCATCAGCGTCATAATCATCACCATCACCTTCACCATCATGATCACTGACGATGGCAATTGACAATACTCATATTCATCACCATCAGAATCGTCATCGTCATTGTCATCTCGCAATCACCAATCAGCATCAGCATCATCATCCTCATCAACAAAATCAGCATCCTCATCATTATCATGATCATCCTCACCATCGTGATCACTATCCTCATCATCACCACCGTCAAAGCATGAGCATCATCAGCATCGTGACCGTCATCGATAATGCCATCGCAACCACAAATCATTATCAACAGCAGCACCACCATCATCGTCATCATCACCACCATCATCAGCATCATGATCGCCGACGACACCATGAACACCACCATCATCATCATCATTGTCAACATCATGGTTACCCTTAGCATCAGCATACGCGTCATCATCAGCATCGTCATCACAATCGTCATCGTCATCGTCGCCATCGCCATCGTCGTCAACATCATCATCATCATCATCATCATCATCGTCGTCATCAGCATGAGAATTCGCCTCATCATCATCATCATCATCATCATCATCATCATCATCATCCTCATAATCACCATCATCATCGTCATCATCAGCATCGAAATTTATCGTCATCGATACATTTATTGTCATCGTCACGGTCACTACCAACATCATCATCAGCATCCTCTTCGTCATACTTATCATTCTCATTATCATTATTGGCATCAACATGATCATTATCATCACCACCACCACTGACATCATCATCATCACCATAATCATCATCACCACCAACATCACCATCACCATAACAATCATCAACATCAGCATCAGCATCAGCATCATCGATCATCAATCACAAAACACAGCATCGAACAGCATCGACCATCATCGCCACCATCAATAACATTGTCGATGATCATCACAATCATCATCCCATCATCCTCATACTCTCATGATCCTCATCCTCATCCTCATCCTCATCACGGCTCTTCGGAGCCTGGAGACACGAGGCGCCACGCGTGACAGCCTCCCGTGCCACCTTGAACAATCGCCACCCAAACTGACGGGATGGCATGTTGGCGGGATTTGCCGCAGGCAGCTGGATGTACGCTAGGCTCGTGCGGCGTCTGCGTGTGCAACAAAAAATGATAATTACCGCGTCGATCGTTCAACCTTGAATCGATCACGGCCCCGATTATTCAAATTTATTTCCGTCGGGTACAATGGCATTACCGTGTCCCTCGGAGCTACCGTGTCAGAACTCAACCTTGAACACCTTCGCCGGCGTCGCTGGGCGCGCCAGCGCCGCATGAACCTACCGTGTGTCCCGATGTTTGCCCCTCGATTCGGGGAGACGGAAGACTCGAATTCGGGGGACTCGGGCTGGCCTGACGGGGCCATCATGGAAACTACGAGACTCAATCTGAAATTTGACGCGAACTCCCGCTGTAAGCATCCCGGGAAAACGGCACCGTCAAAATCCAGGACGCGCTCGCCAAGAACGCGTAGGCAAACACGAGTTCTGGAGCACTCGAGTCTTAATGGGCCTGTCTTCCACCACCACCACCACCACAAGTTGGAGGGGGGAAGGAGGTGGAGGACGAGCAGAAGGAGGAGAAAGAGGAGGAAGAGCAGCAGGAGGAGGAGGAGGAGGAGGAGGAGGGTGGAGGAGGAGGAGGAGGAGGAGGGTGGAGGAGGAGGACCCCCTCCCCCTCCAACTTACGGTGGCGGCGGTGGTGGAAAACAGGCCCATCGAGCCTTACGCTTCCCCGACGCACGCCTCAGCTTGTGCTCCTCGGTGAGGGCTCCTCGTGCCCGCCCGCGCTAGGCGCCACGGACCCCTCCCAGCCAGAGGCCGCGCGGCGCGCCGCCCCCCCCAGGCAGGAGGCGACCCTTGGTGCGCGGCTTCTGGGCGCCGCGGGCCTCCTCTTCGAGCCTCCTCCTCCTCCTCCTCCTCCTCCTCGATCCTCCTCCTCGATCCTCCTCCTCGATCCTCCTCTCTCCCTCCTTTTTCTCTCTCCTTCTTCTCCTCCTCCTCCTCCCTTTCCTCCTCCTTCTCCTCCTCCTCCTCCTCCTCCTCCTCCTCCTCGATCCTCCTCCTCCTCCTCCTCCTCCTCCTGCTCCTCCCCGACCTCCTCCTCCTCCTCCTCGATCCTCCTCCTCCTCCTCGATCCTCCTCCTCCGCCCTCTCCTCCT
>CAUYUJ010015475.1:0-12500 GCA_963575745.1 Prorocentrum cordatum | reverse complement strand
CGCGCTCAGACCTGAGCTCCGAGGGTCACCCGCCCGTGGTGACGAGGACCAGCGATGCAGGACAACTAACCATACTTGCGTCGGGCCTGTCCCCTTACAGGGGGAAAATTCAAAAACAGTAGAAACACTCAGGGGACGATGCTTTGAATCTCTGTTTGCCTATCTTTGAATAGTTTTCATGTTTCGTTCAAAAGCCGCCTGTAGGGGGGCGCGCCAGACCTAAAACTGTATCGATATCTTTTCCGACGTAGCCTTCTCTCTACCATGGGGGGCACAGTGGCAAAAACTGCTCCCAGAAATCTGCCTGGGTGTGACCGAAACCTGCACCCAATTCGTTTCGGATGTGCCCGAACATGATCAATTTTTCGAATTCGGGACCAATGCGGCTTTCAAGTGCGGTTGCAACTTCGGTCGCACAACTTCGGGGCACTTTCGGTCACATGTTGTTTCGGTCACATACCTTTTCGGTTGATAGGGGCCGGGCGCCATGACTTTCCTCCTCGCGGCAGCGAAATCCGAACCCTACCCTCGCCGATCAACCAGTCAGGCAACTCGGTTTGGAAGTCGTCGAAGACGTGGCGGAATCCGAACCCTACCACCCTACCTCCCATTGATGAACCGATGGTTGGTGGGGATAGGGTTCGAGTGTCGCCACCCTGGGGGCGGTGGTGGGGCTGAACTTGTTGGGGCCCCAGAAAATCAGCCAGAGGGAGGGACGAGGCCAAATGCGCGCAAAATCGGTCCCTGGTCCCCTTCTGGGGTCCATCTTGTGTGCTTGTTCACCCTGGATCTGTTTTGACGCTCCCGGGGCCAGAAAACGGTCCCTGGAGATTCACAAAAAACAGACCAGTGTTCGAACCCAGATGAAGGGGCCCTGGGACACACAAATAAATACACACAAATAACAGGATTCCCCATATTTTCCCATATTTTTTGAAATTTCGTCTTCCCCCCCACTTCCCATATTTTCGCATATTTTGCTGGGGATCGACGATTAATTGTGTCTGTGTGTGTTTTTTTTTCCTCCTGACCAGAACCTCGAGCCTGCCCGCCCTCCCAGCTGGCCAGCACCAGTGCTGGGCCACCTCGCGGCTGCACACCACTTCGCGCCCTCGCGGGCTGCTGTACTTTCCGCCACCCCAGTGCCCTTCGCAGTACCGCTGTGCTCCGAAGGGCAATTTGTGGCCACATGGCCTGGGCCGGTTCGTTCATACATCTTCTACGAGCGTTGCGAGCGCCGAGCTTGAAATCCGCGCAACGAGAACCCAGCATAGCGCGGCCGCAGCGATGCGCCGGCCAGAGCGAAGCAGCCATTGCAATCGCAGCCGCGTGGGTTTTGCAAACCAACGCGCGGGCGGGCGGGCGGGCGGGCGAGATGATCACGCAAGCAATGGAGTTGTCACCTTTAAATTTGGGCAGGGTGAATTGCACAACATAGGCTGCACAACATATATTGCGCAAATTTCGTTCCCCTTCTACAATGGATCTCGGATCTACCACCCAACCAACAGGGCCCAAATCCTTCGAAGAAGAATGAATCCCCAAGTGCAAGCACTGGTTTTGACTATAATCTTCTATATGTATATACCTGTATAGTCCCCGTCTCTCTATTTCTCTCTGTCTCCTTCTCTCTCTCTCTCTCTCTCATTTCTGGCGTTCAATCGTTGCAGTCCCACCCTGAGAGGGCGCGAACGATCGCTGGCTGGGCCCCCATTGAAACACGACTGGAGCTCATGGGCCCCCTAGGGTTAAGGTTAGGTCGGGCATGTCCCTCTACAGGGTGATCCTGGGCGAAGAATTAAACAAAGGAAAAAATACACTCAACATGCTCAAACATACCAGGAACTAGTTCCCCGACTGTTTTTTGACTATTTTTGAATACTCCTCCTGTAGAGGGACAGGCCCGACTTCAAGTTAAGGGGCCCTCCTGGGGATCCTTGCGCTCACCTTCAGTTTGGACGCCCGAAATGGGTACCGAAAGAATGGGTACAATGCCCAACCGCAAATGTTGTCCCAAATCAACAGCGGCCGCTGTTGGGCAGGCGGCCTCCTGTCTTGAATGAACACAGGCCGCGGCGGCGTGGACAGCGAGCCCTGTTCAAAATGAACAAGATCCGCTGTTGGGCCTTGTACCCATTCTTTCAAAACCCATTTCGTGCGTGCGGATTCAGGCGTCGTGGGCCTCTCGGAGCGCCTCTCCGCCGAGATGCTGCCCGCCGGGCGGGCCCTGCGCACCGCCGCACACCAGTGTGAGGTCGGGCAGGTCCCCCTGCAGTGGGATTTCGGACGAAAAATTACAGGTACCCGAGAAACTGGGCACCCCGTCGCCATTTTGGCTCAAGGGCTTTGGCTCAAGCCATTTTGGCTCAAGGGCTCAAGGGCTGGCTCAAGCGCTAGGGCTGGCTCAAGGGCTGAATTGTTTCTAGGAGGAACCCTGACTTGCAATTCTGAACTCAACCTATAGCATACGTCACACCGCCTGGCCCGCTGCTCGGGAAGCAGTGCTGGCTGGCCCGCTGCTGGTGAGCAATGCTGGCATTTGTGGGATAAATATATCAATATCTTTCGACATCGTTTCGCCATGTCGGGACACGCATCTTCGGCCTCAGCGCAGCCGGGGAAACGTCCAGAAGAACTTGCACTCACCCCTAAGAAAAGTGCGTTGAAGCAGGCGCGAGTGGGAGACAGCCCACAGCGCCCCGTGCTGCAGAGCCCCACTGATGTGGCGCTGCGGCAGAAGAAATTTGAAGAGAATATGGCCAGAGCATGCGATGACCCTCAGGCTCCAGTGACAATGGGGGATATGAAAGCGCTCTTTGATTCGTACCTTGCCCCGGTCGCAGAGTCAGTTCAACGCTTGAGCCAAGATTTGCAAGACTTCCGGGAAAAAATGGACACTGGTATGGAACATATCCGGAACGAGACGACGCAGCTCCGGGAGGACGTGGACGTCCTGCTCAATGACTTCTCGACATTGGACCGGCAGGTTGAGGACGACATCCTGCCGCGCATCGCCGACATCGAGAAGGGCATCGCCGAGATGAAGATGCATGCGCACACACCGCGCTCCGCCACCTCAGCCGCACCATCGGCGACACAGGGGCAGAATGATAACACGACTCTTGTTTTGGGGGGAATTGCCGCATAGCGCCGAAATGGAAGCAGAACAATGGGTTATTAGAATACTTCAGGAAGCTCATTGCGAACTTCCAGTCAAAAGCTATAAAAAGGGCCCCCAGGATGAAGAGTTCAAAGAGTTCCAATCCTGGAAAACATCTCAGGACGCCCTCCCGGTCCTCCAAGCAGGGAAGGCAACCGCCGGGCATGGTGCAGCACGGATGCCCCCATCGAGCAACGTGCCATTACGTCATTGCTTCTCGGCCTCCGCTACCTGCTCACGCAGTGGGGCTTCGACAGAAAGTTCCTGAAGGTCGACGACGACGCCGGGGTAATTAAAGCTGGGGGAAAAGGAATACTTCAAGTCAAAGCTTTGGAAAAGAAGGTTAAATTGGACTGGCTGGATCCTTCGTGGGAGACGTGGGAGGAGTTTCAAAAGTCACCAGAATGGAAAGAACTACAGCAGAAGATCACCGACAGGCTGGACAAAAGCACGATCAGTCTGTCCAAAGGAGCGGGCAAAGGAAAGCCTGCGAATTGACACAGCCAGGGACGCACAGGAAGAGTTTCACCCTCAAGGAGCAACAGCCTCCATGAGAACAACAATCCAGAATTCAATATCGGAACGTGGAACGTCAAAGGTTTGACGGAGGAGAAGCTTGTGGAAATTACGGTGCACGTGAAGAGCCTTGATATCCAAGTGCTTTGCCTACAGGAAACACGAACAATACAATCAGACATGTATAACTTCAACGGGTATGTGGTGGTACTGTCAGGTGCAGAAAGGGATGGGCAAACGTACTCTGGAGTGGGGTTTGTTACAGCAGAGCGAATCTGGGCACAAGTGCGCTCGTATAAGCAGATCTCAGACATACTCGCTTGGACAAAGATTCGCACGAGGAATGGCATTTTTTGGTGCTTTCTGCGTGTAGCCCCCCCGCAATCCGAAGCCTACCCCGGAGAAGCTTGCATTTCATTATGACCTCGATGTTGAATACAGGACGTGCTTCGCAAATATGGGGAACGTCATATTCGGGGACCTCAGTGCACGACTGGGTTGCGCGTGCAACGGAGAAGAACACACTCTTGGGAATTTCGGTGTGGGGGCGCAAGGCCGTGCGGCCACCAGTGGACGCTCCGCACCGTGATCTTCCTATCGAGTTCTGTGATGGGCTTGCTCTGGTGGTCGCCCATGCATTCTTGGACGTTGGAGAAAAAAGTGACGGAGGAAGAAGTGGAGGAAAAAGTAACGTTTATGGACGTTGGAGGACGCCCACACGCTGCTGGAGGAAACAGTAACGTTTATGGAGGCTGGCGCTACTTCCAACGGGGCCATCACAGCAGAGCCGTACAACATCTTGGATTTACTGCTGTGCGATACCCAAACGTTTGCTCGAATACGGGGCCTGCGAAGCCAGAGGGACATACCTCTTGCGACCGATCGCTATCTCGTCACGCCTTCGCTGGCACTTTGCACGGAGGAGGCTCGACGACAACCACGTCCAGGTGCTGCCCGGGAGGCGCTCCGGGACCAAACGCTACGAGTACGATGCGCTGAAACATTCCTGGGAACATCGGAAGATTTCCCGCACAGCCCAGAATCCATGGAGGATTTGTACGAGAAAAGTGTGCAAGCAACCCAAGTTGCGACAGCCGTACTTCCATCGGCTCCCGCGGAAAGAAAAAGGCCGTAGATGAGTCAGCGCACACTTGACTTGATAGAGAAACGGACTCTCGCCCGACAGGCGGACAACAAGCAGGAGGAAAGACAACTGCTACAAGAAGTGCGAAATTCGTGCAAAATGGACCAGACAGCTCGGGCCGAAAAGCACAGTGCAAATGGAAATTGGCATGCTATCCGGGCCTTCTGCCGGGGGCGCCAACGCAAACAAGGGAGGTTGCAGAAAGTGGCCGGGAAGTTGGTGGAGAGTAACAAACGGGCGGACACTGTGGCAGAATTCTTGGAAAACGTGCAATGGAAAGTACGGACTGCGGAGATCACATCACAAGAGCCATTGGGGCCGATGCTGCCAGTGAACGACGTGAAGTTCTCTGTTCATGAGGTTGGAAAAATTGTGCAAACATTGAAATGGGGCAAGGCAAGCGGCCCGGACGGTATCCCGGCGGAGTATTGGAAAGCAGTGGCCCAAACGCCTGGGGGGTTACAGTGGCTCACAAAATTATGCAACGCATGCTGGCTAGAAGAGTCGGTCCCGCAAGCCTGGCGGCATTCTTTGGTGAATACGATTTACAAAAACAAAGGGCTAGTGCACATCTGCGACAACTACAGGCCGATCAACTTATTGTGTGTAGCGTACAAAGTGATGGCAAATTTGTTATTGCGGCGACTTCAGGACGCTGGGGCAGAAGACCGGCTTGCTGCTACCCAATTCGGCGTCTGCCAAAGACGGGGCACGACAGACGCTATCCACGTGGTCCGCAGGTCCATCGAATTGGCAAACGCCGGGAAAACTGCAGGGGCCACTTTCGTTTCGCTAGACTGAAAAAAGCATTCGATTCGATTCATGTGGGAGCTATGTTTGTATTGTTGCAGAGGTTTGGGTTCCCTGCTCGGCTTCTCGCAATTATCAAGAGCATTTATACCAACAGGAACTTCTGCGTGGCCGATGGGGGTCAGAGGTCGCGCGAGAGGCGGCAGAGATCTGGCATCGCGCAAGGGTGCCCCTTGTCACCGTTCTTATTTGTAATGGTAATGACAATGATAATACAAGACGCAACCGCGACGTTGAGCGACCCAACCAAGACAGCGTTTAAACTTGGAAATGTATCGGTCTTACTGCATGCGGACGACACTCTTATCTTTGGCAAAGCAACTAAGGACACATGCAGGAGCTGCTGAACGCAATCGCCACTTCCGGAGGAAAGGCGGGCATGGAATTACATTGGGACAAGTTCCAAGTGTTACATGTGCAGAACAACATAGGGTTATACTCGCCTTCTGGAGCGCTCATACAGCCAAAAGAACGTCTTGTCTACCTGGGAGCTACAATTAGCAACGCTGGCAGAATATCCGGGGAGCTCAATCGAAGATTGGGGGCGGCGTGGGGTGAGTTCTCCAGGTATTGTAAGGTTTGAAAGCGCACTTCGATTGGTGCAAAGAGAAAGCTGCGAATCGTCGACGCGATGATCACTAGTAAGGTCATGTACTCCCCAAGCTCCGCGTGGCTAACCAGAGCCGACAGGAAGCGGTTGGACGGATTCCAGGCCACATGTATCAGACAAATCTTGCACATACCTCCGGCACCAGAGTCTCCAACAAGTGCATTTAAGAAAAAAGCGAGCAAACGCCGTACAGTTCCCAATTGTCGAAACAACAGCTATTACTAGTTGGGGGGGAAATTGGTCGGTATCCCAACGATCATGTTTTGCGAAAACCAGCGTTCCAGCCGGACACCGTCTCCCCGGCGGCGTGGCCCTGCGAGCGCAAGCGGGGGCGGCCCAAACAGGAGTGGGCAGCCGAACTGCATAAACTTGTGAGACCCCACTTCGAGGCCGTGGAGTCTTTCGTGGCAGTAGTCGCAGACCCGATACGTTGGAGATCGTTCGTGTTCAATGTTGTAAAGGGCGCCAGTAACACAGAGGAGAAACATTTTGAATCAGAGCTGATTTTCCTGTGCGCCCTGGCTGAAATACACACCATCGTCATCTCCCTCCTCCCCTCGTCCTCCCGGCGCGCATTTGGCGCGTCGTCGCTGTCTGTCTTGCCGCGCTTTTGACGCCTTCTGTCCGCCAGCTAATGCGTTTGGCGTTGCTCGCGCGCTCGCGGATTGTCTTGCCCACGCGCGTTTTGCGTATGGCTGCTTCGACTCCGCGACCCCAGAAAGAATCAAAAATGGTCAAACATGGCAAAACGGATGGTCCCCAGACTGCTTTGACTATTTCTGAACATGCCTCCTGTGGAGGGACAGGCCCGACTTGACACCCGTGCACGGGGGGCAACTCCCGCACGCCTTAAAACAGGGCTGGGATCGGGATACATCGCTCCAGAGCGTTCCGGAGCGCTCTCAGAGCGTTCCGGAGCGCTCTGGAGCGGCCGCGGCGCCCAGCACATCCTCCAAGCCCGCCGACTCCCAGAGATTTCGAGTTCTCCCGATCCGATGTTGTCCCGATCCTCGCGTTTTTTTGGCGCCCGTCGCGGGGTCCAGGCTGCCCCTCCGACGCGCCGCGCGATATGGAAGCCGAGACCCCCACGAGCGCCTCCCGGATCGCCAGTCCCCCAGGAGGTCCGCGAGGGCGGATCCCTCGAGAATCGGCAACACCGTGCGTCCGACGTCGTGCCAACCGAGGCGCCGGGCGTCGGCCAACGGGGCGCCTGGAAGCTCTGACCAGTGCAAGCTCGGGAGCAGCTTTCGCATCGTGGGCCCTGGATCCTGGGCAGAGCCCGTTCCAAGCAAAGCTCTGGACTTCTGTGTCGCTCCAATCGTACAAAAGGACCACGTCCCAGAAATGATTTCTGGACACCTAGAAACGTATCGAAACAGTGTCGAACGAGTGTCGCTTCCCAGGGCCCGACGCGTGAAAACCCTCCAGATTCGGTATTTCCTTGGTGCTCGAAATTCTTTCTAGTGGTCATGGATGAAGTAGGTTGGCACATCATAACTCTGGACCCCTCATGGGGCCCACCGCGGCGAAGTGTCTGCGCTGCGTCCAGCCGTTGCGAGGGGAAAACCTCCAGAAGCCTAACATCTAAGAGAGACGACGAGGCAAGTCGCGGTCGCGCGCGCCTTCGTTTCCTCAAGCCTTGCCAAAAAACCAACCCCGTCTGCCGCCTCGAGTCCCACGGGCAATACGTACAGCAAGGACGCGCGGCAAATGCGTGCGGCAAGTACGTGCGACAACATGGACTCGCTCGGGCGGGTGGCAATGGGGGGGTGACCCAAATGGGGGGTGGAGAAAAAGGCCTCAAAGGGGCCCTTTAGGGCTCCTCTTGGGCCCCCGCTGGCTGCAAGAGGGGGCCTACAGGGTCCCTTCAGGGCCACGTCTTCCCCCCCCTTTTGGGTCACCCCCCATTGCCACCCGCCCGAATCGTGCGGTGAATGCGTGAGGTACCGTCATCAGTTGCCCAGGCACTTTGAAGCGCGCCGCCGTCAGGGTCTGGGGCAGAAGGGTCCGGGCCTTGTGACAGCTCGTGCGCGGCAGCGATCGTACGGCAAACGTGAGGAGGGGTAAGGGAGAGGTAGGGATTGAGGGATAGATGGGATGAGGATGAGGTTGATGATGTTGATGATGATGAAGATGAAGATGATGATGATGATGATGATGATGATGATGATGATGATGATGATGATGATGATGATGATGATGATGAAGATGATGAGGATGAGGACGAGAATGAGGATGATGAGGATGATGAGGATGATGCGGATGAGGATGATGAGGATGATGATGATGCTGATGCAGCAGCTGATGCTGATGATGATGATGATGATGATGACAGATGCTGATGATGATGCTGATGTTGATGATGCTGCTGATGTTTATGATGATGCTGCTAATTATGACAATGATGCTGATGATGCTGATGCGGATGATGAGCATGAGAAGGCATAGGAGAAGGAGGAGGAAAAGGGAGGAAAAGGAGAAGGAGGATGATCATGATGATGATGAGGAAGATGATGATGATGATGATGATGAGGAGAGTGAGGAAAAGGAGGAGGAGGAAAGTGAAAAAAAAGAAAGAAAAGGAGGAAGAGGAGGAAACGGAGGAGAAGAAGGAGGAGACGGAGGAGGAGGAGACGCAGGAGAAGCCGATGCCCACGGCGACGACGACGATGACGACGACGACAACGGCGGCGGTGACGACAACGACGACGGCGGCGGTGACGACTACGACGACGACGACGACGACAACCACGACGACCACGACGACGACGACGACGACGACGACGACGACGACGACGACGACGACGACGACGGCGACGACGACGACGACGGCGGCGGCGGCGGCGGCGGCGGCGACGACGACGACTTCGATGATGAAGACGACGACTTCGATGCTCTGCACGCGGCCCCCCTCGGGGATCCACTGACCCGGGTCCATCCAGGCCCAGGTCACTCAAGCCTTGCAGGATCCTGCGAGATCCTGCAGGATCCTGCGCAAAGCCCGGGCCAATGCGGCCCTGGCCCTGCAGGATCCTGCGAGATCTGGCGCTCTGGCTGACCCTCATCGGGGGAAACCGAAGGGTACCGATACCGCTACTCCCTGGACCTCTCCCAGGGCGCGTTCTTTCCAGGATTTCGAAGCGAATCTATCGGTGGCGATGAGGACATCACAGGAGGCCCGCAAAGGAGAAAACGAGAGAAAGGCAGGAATATGGGCCCCCTTTCCCTCCTCGGATCGTTTGCATGGACTCCGTCTCCAGACCACCGACGTCATGATTTTTCCAGAGCGTCGACCCTCAGAGGTCTCGACCCCTTCCCCTGGACCGACTTTCCATCCTGAGTCGTTGTTGGACGGCCCCGAGGGCCGGTACGGGCCTCCAGAGTTATGTTGCTCCCATCGTACTGAAGGACCACATCCCAGCGATCATTTCGTGCACCCAGAAAGGTGTCGAAACAGTGTCGACACAGTGTCGGACGAATGTCTCCCAGGGCCCGACACGTGAAAACCCTCGAGTTTCGGTACTCTTTTGGTGCTCGAGGGGGCTCGAGACGCTTCCCGAAGCAAGTGCAGCGCTGCGCTCCATGTCTTTCCCTTCCCGCGCCCATCGACCACCGCTGAGGCACGATCTGGGCGACCAACTCGCCGGGACGGTAGACTATACCATCCGAGGCCACATCGGGCCACGTCGGATCGACCTAAGCTGTGGTTTGGTTGATCCACATGGCCACACACCGAGTTGATTAGGCCAAGTGGACGGCTTCTGTGGGTCTGTGGGTGCGTCGCCCCCGAGGTCTGGGCGTTGTTGCAGGCCTGGAAATTAGCACCAACACCAGCACAGGGGGTTGCCTCCACGTGGGAAAGCTGATCCTGGATTTCGGTGTTGGTGGTAATATTTGTCATTCACCTGGGAAGCCAGATTATATTGCCACCGTCACCGAGATCGGGATCGCCTTCCCTCGGTGGAGGCACGCCGCCGATATTGGTGTTGGTGTCAACCTCTAGGCCCCCGACCGACCTGAGTTCCAGCGCAGCGCCCCAGGGGGACCCGAGGCGGATTGGCGCGCGGCGCTGCGCAGCCTGCTCGCGGCGAAGCCGGAGCCACCAGACGGACACCGCGGCCGCGGCCGCCGATATTGGTGCTGGTGTCAACCTCTAGGCCTGCGACTCTGCCAGGCCATCGGGCCGCGCCTCGCAGGCCCCTCCTCGGGGATCTCCTGACCCGGGTCAATCCAGACCCGGGTCAGTCAGGCCTGCAGGATCCTGCAACCTCCTGCAGAATCCTGCGCCCAAACCCGCGTCAATGCGAATGATCCTGCAGGATCCTGCACCCAAACCCGGGTCAATGCGACCCTGGCCCTGCAGGATCCTGCAAGATCCGGCGCTCTGGCTGAACCCCGTCTGCACTGACCCCCGTCTCGAGGCTCCCGACCTCCTCTCGGGTCGGGCGAAAGGGGGGGATAGCAAAGGGGGGGTTGAGAATCAGCTCACGTAGCTGATTTTCCTGGCGCTTCCCGGCGCCGGAGGTGGCCATGTATCGAGGAATGGGCCCCTCGGTGAGGCCGAAACCAGCTGCATGCAGCAAATTTCGTAACCCCCCCTTTCCCTATCCCCCCCCCTTTCGCCCGACCCTCCTCGGGCGCCCCGTGGCCCGGCGCCCGGCGCGCGCGCCCCCCCCCGCGGGGGGTGGCGGCGCGCAGGGGCGGCGGGCGCGCCACAGCTCCAGCTCCGCGAGCGCGAGGGCCGCCGAGGCGGGGCCCGGCCGCTCGCCTCTCGGCGCGGGCCCTCTGGGGAGGAGGAGGAGGAGGAGGAGGAGGAGGAGGAGGAGGAGGGAGGAGGAGGAGGGGGAGGAGGAGGAGGAGGAGGAGGAGGGAGGGGGGAGGGAGGAGGAGGGGGGAGGGGGAGAGGGAGGGGGAGGGGGGAGGGGGAGAGGAGGAGACGTGGACGTAGGAGGAGGAGGAGGAGGAGGAGGAGGAGGAGGAGGAGGAGGAGGACCTCCCCATCCTCCCTTCTCCCCCGTCCTGCGGTTGTGGCGGTGGGAACATCTGCCCATCACGGGGGGCTCCGCTCCGCACCGCCACCGCGGAGCCTCGCCGCCACTTTTTGTTTTGTATAGTCGTCGGCGGCGAGGCGAAAAGGCAGCCCGTACCAGCGGGGGGGCTACTTGGGGGCACCGATCGGCAGATTGTCGGGCGTGCAAGAGAGAAAGAGAGAGAGAGAGAAGGAGAAGGAGAAGGAGAGGACCAACACACACAAGAAAGGGAAAGACGAGGGCGGCCGCGCGGGGGGAGAAGGAGGGGCCAGGGCGCACCCGCGGGCGCTGCCAGGGCGCAGCGGCGCAGCCCCGCCGCCACATGAAAGAATATGTTTTTCCGCGGCGGTGGCGGGCGTTGCAGCGCGGACGCGGCCGAAAGAAACCCTCGCAGGAGACCTGGCCCTGGCAACCCCTCTGGCAACCCCTGCGCGAGGGGTGCACGCGGCGGGGAGCCCGGGGCACCCTGCACGCGTGTGGGTTCGAGGCACCACAGTCTGGCGCGCTGGGAGTGGGGACGGGGGCGGTACGCTATGGGGTCTTCTGCGTCTCCGGGGAAGGCTGAGAAAACCCCTCAGAAGGCCGGGAGACTTCCGAGCCTTCTGAGAAGGCCCGCCTCTTCTCTCGGGAGCGGCCAAGAGGGGGGTGTCCAAGAGGGGGGGGTGCAAATCATGACCGGCGGCATGTGCGCGGCCCAGCGGGGGAGCCAGGGACGTAATGAAATACGAAGAGGCGCCATGAAATCTGGGGAGATATCATGGCCCACGCCATGATATCCACCCCCCCCTAGTCATCACCCCCCTCTTTTCCGCCCCCGATTCTCACTTCCACCCCCGGGCTTGCCGCCGGAGAACGCGCGTCATGGCCCAGAGGATAGCAGCAACCACCTCCAGCGGGCTCCGCTGCCCTCCCCCTGCAGGCAATCGCCGCCTGCTCGACTATAGACCTCTGGGAGCCCCCGGGGCCTCTGCTCTGACGCCGCGGCGCGGAAGAGGCAGCCCATAACCGCACATGGGGAGACCAAAAGGTACCGATACTGCTACACCACGCGAGATGGTTAAGAAATCATGGGTTAAGAAATTCATGGTCTCAGAACTTGAATAAAAACCCAACATTTCTATCAAAATCTTAGGATTTACATTGAAACGTTAAGAATAATCGAGACTCTGGCCGAAAACTTAGGTTTTCTTAAGCATCGCCTAAGGTGTACTCCCCGGACCTCTCCCGGGG
>CAUYUJ010015474.1:314943-330694 GCA_963575745.1 Prorocentrum cordatum | reverse complement strand
TCCTCCTCCTCCTCCTCCTCCTCCTCCTCCTCCTCCTTCCTCCTTTTCGTCCTTCCTTATCCTCCTCCTCCTCCTTCTCCTCCTCCTCCGGAGCCATTTTGGCTCAAGCGATTGCGTGCCTGTGCTGGACAGTCTCGGGATGGCCCCCGCGCAGGCTGGACAGACTCCCCTGGCCGCTGTCGACCTCGCGCGCCTCGTCGGGGCGGCGGTCCGCGCGGCCGTGGGCGGTGGCGCACCGCGCCGCACGGTGGCCGCAATTGCGCGCTCGGCCGTGTCCGCCGCAGCCTTTGCGGCTTGGCAGACGCAGCGGGCGCCTGCCGCTGCCGCCGTTCGGCGTCCAGCCCAACGGGCCTGCGGTTCCTGCTCGCGCGCGTGTCTCCACGGAGGCGCAGCGAGTGCAGCGTCGTCGGCAACGCCTGCGGCTGGCTGGGCGGTGCGCGCTGGAGCATGGAGAGGCGGCGGCTGTGGAGGCTGCGGTGGAAGCTGGCGCGCCCATGGCGCTCGACGGCCTCGTGACCGAGGCCCCGACCAGCGCCGTGCACGAACTCGACATCAACGACGACTCGTGGGCCGACGCGCTTCCGCCGCAGAGGCGAAGGCAGGGTCGGTCCCCCGACCGCGCTGCGCTGGCGCTTGCGGCGACTGGAGCAGCTGGTGCGGGCGTTTCACCGCCGTCCGCAGAGGTCACTGGTCCCGCTGCTGGCGCGCATGGTGGCCCCATGTTCTCGCCTCGGTCGAACGAGGCGCTCGTGGCGGCGACGCCGGCGGGCGACAGTGTCCGCATCGCTTCCATCATCCTCCGGGCCGGCGGCGGCAGCGGCACACGGTGATGCTGGAGAGCGTTCTCGCGGGCCTGGCGGTTGCTCTGGCCCACCCTGGGCGGCGGCATTGCGGCGGCATGCTCATGTGCCCTCTCGTGGTCGCGCTCGCCGTCGTTGCCTACTCTTGCGCACCTTCTTCGGCTGCGACGTCGGGTATGCTGCGCATGCTTGGGGCCATCGCCTTTCGCTACTACCACCGTGGGGTGTAGCGGATCTATATACTCCTTCCGCTGGCGCGGCTCCATTAGCTCGGACTCGCGTTTAATCGCTCGGGATCTCCTCCTCCCCCTCCCCCTCCCCATCCTCTTCCTCCTCTTCCTCCTCCCCCTCCTGCTCCTCCTCTTCCTCCTCCTCCTCCTCCTCCTCCTCCTCCTCCTCCTCCTCCTCCCCCTCCTGCTCCTCCTCCTCCTCCTCCTCCTGCTCCTCCTCCTCCCCCTCCTGCTCCTCCTCTTCTTCCTCTTCCTGCTCCTCCTCCTCCTCCTCCTCCTCCTCCTCCTCCTTCTGTTCTGCCCCTCACCTCTTCTGCTTATCTTCCTTCCTCCTCCTCCTCTTCCTCCTCCTCCTTCCTCCTCCTCCTCCTCATCCTTTCGCCTCCTCGCTGCAGGGCCCCCAGCTTCCTCCGGGTCGTCGGCGTCGGCGCTCAAGGCCGCGCGGGCCTGCACCACCGACTCCGGCCAGGGGCGATCGTCCGCGCACGCGGCGGGCCTGTCCTGCGGGGGGGGGGGGCCTTTCGCGGCCGCCGCCGTCGCCGTCGGGTGTGGGGGAGGCAAAGTAAGGAGCCGAACTCTTTACATCGACGCATTTTCCGACCCCGCACTGAAATTCGCACAGGAAAACGGATCCTGGTGTGCACGGGACCCTGGTGTATGCACGTGTCGTTGCTTCCCCAGAGAACGGAAACAAAAAGTATACACCACACCACCCCGACGTCGTCCCCGACCCTCAGAAAGTCCTGGGATTGAAGAACAGCCCGCCACTGGTAATGTATATGTTCCAGCTTCCAACAGAGAATCATTCCCCAATCAGTGCTTGCACTGAAGTGGTCCTAGCCGAAATTGAAAGATTTGGCGAACATTTCCCGCCGATGTTGGTGGCTGGCTGGGTTCTCGGGTTCCCGGTTCTGGGTTCCCGGTTCATGGTCGTTGGTTCTGGGCCGATTTCGGTGGGTTCCGGGTTCCCGGGTTCCTCGTCGATCTCCTTATGGACCTCTTTATCGATCCCATCTCGAACCATCCATTGATTGGGGTTTTCCTCTGGTGTAATTTCATCAATAGAAAGAGATGGGGCTTATGAGGCCACGGCGAGCTTCGGTCACGAGCTGGTCCCCCAACCCCAATCACAGGAACGGCCCGAAATCCAGTGCCCCTCCTGAGCCGAAAATGCTCCATATTTCAGCGTCTTGACTGTGGGATGCGATACTTAGGCACCGAGGACGCGTGTCCGCGGTGGAGGGGCTTGGCCCGCTGAGCACTCGCACAAAACCTAAAGGGTGCCTCCATCGTGAGGACTCTTGTCAACGCTACCGAGAGAGGCGATATCCCTCGGCAGGTCCGTGGCGGGAACACTCTGAGGAAGGGAAGCAGGAGGAAGAGGAGGAGGAGGAGGAGGAGGAGGAGGAGGAGGAGGAGGAGGAGGAGGAGGAGGAGGAGGAGGAGGAGGAGGGGGAGAAGGACCAGCGATCGGCAATGCAGTGCAGCTGATGTCAGGAGCGCGTGCCGGCATGGGGCCACCGCTCACCTCACACCAACCCCCTGGCTGTGTCCAGGGCTGCGAGCTGTGCAGAACTCGAGGCGCACAGAACAGGACATTACCCCACACCACCTCGGGGCTCAGAAGTGCTCAGGTGCTTCCCTGCCCCGATGGCAGGGGTCATTCGGAGGAGCGTCGTCGGGCCTTCGGCTTAGGATTCCCAGATGGCCCCTTGCAAAAGCTGCCCATTCTCGGCTCGCCGCGGCCGCTGCGCTGTTGATGGGCCTGTTTTCCACCACCACCACCACCAGAAGTTGGAGGGGGAGGGGGTCCTCCTCCGCCTCCTCCTCCTCCTTCTTATGCTGGTGGTGGGGGAAAACAGGCCCATCACATGTGCCCATTGAGCTCGACGAGGTCTTCAACGGACGGCGCCAACCCCGGACCCAGACTCGGGCCCGTTCGCTTTCGCCTCATCACCAGCCACCGCGAGCGCAGCAGATAGATCACCTCCCGCACGCCAGAAAGACGGCATCACATCTGGCTTGCGAAGCTCGCCGTGGAGGGCTGGCACGTGCTGCACACGCTGGTGCCGTCCAAATAAGCAGAACCGAGGGGCTTCCGAGCCGTGTGGAGGAGGAGGAGGAGGAAGAGGAGGAGGAGGAGGAGGAGGAGGAAGAGGAGGAGAAGGAGGAGAAGAAGGAGGAGGAGGAGGAGGAGGAGGAGCGGGAGGATGAGGAAGGGAGGGGGTGGGGGAGGAATGCTACGGGGTGAAGGACGGATGGGAAGGGGGAGCCGCATGCCGCTCTCGACACCGGATGTGGGACGAGCTTCGAAGTACAGGGCTGCTCGAGGGAAGCCGTCGGCAAGAGGTCTCAAGTATCACTGCGCCTGTGGGTCCATTTGTCGCTCCGACCCTCGGAATCGGACAAAAGACGCTGATTTCGGACGCGACTCTGTCTCGATGCGCACAACTACCCGGTCCAGACCTGAAATGCCCAACAGGAACTGCTCACAGCACGAAGCACACATAATCACAACTGTTTCAAAGCCTCCCTGCGGAAGCGCCGAAACACCATGATGTTCACTCGCACCAGCAAGTGTAGAAATCACGTGTGCGAAGTACCATTGACATAATGTCTCAACCAACAACAGTGAAATTATGCACTGACCATTCGCTGACCAAGTTTAATGCTTGTCATGACGATCCTCACGTAGAGCTGCTCCAATCAAACGGGAGGCACAGCACGCAGAGCACTGGTCCAATATTGTGCAACAGCGAAGGTCCCTATCGCACATCCCCATCCCTGTACGAGTTAGCGCACCGCCCACATTACGTTCGCGAGGGAAGAAAAGAGAGTTGAACAAACCCTGTGCGCGCTGACTCCTCCCGCACGACCTTCTGCGTGTTGCTGCCAGGTTCTTGGAGCCGGCATTCTTTATGCTGGCTCGCCTCTTCTCGCTTCCCCCGTGCTTCCTTCCGAGCCGATCTGGTGTCTAAGGCAGTTCGGGTCCCGAACGGGCTTGGGATTTAGCCGAGTGGGCGGCCGAACGGGCCCGATTCCCACAACCCTGGTGTGATGGAGCCCGTCCCCGAGACCCGACGTCGTGAAACTTAGCCTGGCGAAGAGCCCAAGCCTGCAGCTGTGTGTGATGCAAAGCGAGGCCCTCTAATCATACACTGCTCGCCGCGGGATTGGAGTTCGGGGCATTGTATAGAAGGCTGCGGAAGAAGCGCACAAACACCAATGTGGTGCGATCCGTGCCGACACGGGCGGGGCAACGCCGTGCGAATTCCTCCGCTGTGGAGGTGGAGCACCCTGTGGGGCACGATCCGCGTGAGGGGTGTGCCAACATGGCGTGCTGGCGCCATGCGAGTTCCTCTGCTGGGGCCGTAGGTGGATCTCCCTAGGGGCCACGATCTGCGTGAGGAGTGTGCCGAAATGGGTGTGGTGGCACCATGCGAGTTTCTCCACCGAGGCCTTGCTTCGATCTCCCTATGGGCTACGATCTGCGTGGGTAATGCGCCGCAAGAGGCGCGGTGACGCCATGCGAGTTCCCCGCTGGGGCCATGTGTGGAGCTCTCCGTGAGCCACGATACGCGTGAAGGGTGTGCCGCAATGGGCGCAGTGGCGCCACGCGAGTTTCGCCACTGGGGTCACTAGGCGGAGCCCCATATGGGTCACGATCCGCGTGAAGGGTGCGCCGAAATGGGCGCGATGATGCCATGGGAGTTCCTCACCTGGGGCAATGGGTGCAATTTCCTGTGGGCCACGATCCGCGTGAATGGTGCGCCGCAAGGGGCGTAGAGGCGCCATGCGATTGTGTCCGCTTGGGCCACACATGGAACTCCCTACGGGCCACGATCCGCGTGAGGGGTGCGCCAAAAGCCTCCGATGGGGCCGTAGGTGAAGCTTCCTATGGGCCACGAAACGTGCGAGGGTGTGCCGAAATTGGTGTAGTGGCGCAATGCGCCGTTCTCCGCTGGGGCCTTGGTTGGATGTCCCTGTGGGCCACGACCCGCGGGGATGTGTCGGGATGGGCGCGGTGTCCCCATGCGAGTACGCTCCCCATATGTCTCTATAGGCCACGATCTGCGTTACGGGTGCTCCGAAAAGGGCGCGGTGGCGCCGTGCGAATTCCCCAGCTGGGGCCATAACTAGAACCACCTCCGGGCCACGAGACGTGTGAGGGGTCGACATGGGCGCGGCGGCGCCGTGCGAGTTCCTCCACCGGGGCCGTGGGTGGAGCTCCCCACGGTGCACGAAAAAGGCGAGGGGGTGTGGCAGAATTGGCACGCGGACGGGAAGCAGAGGCGCGGAGGAGGGGGGAGAGGGAGAGGCAGGAGGAGGAGGAGGAGGAGGAGGAGGAGGAGGAGGAGGAGGGACCCAACAACGTGAGCTGCGGATTCAAACAAATGAGCTCCAACTGCGGATCACGACTGAAACTCTCGGCCGTCCACCTTTCTGCCTCGTCCCTCGAGCTAGGGATCGATCCGCGCAAGACACCGGGGGCCCGAAGCTGGGCGAGCAATTTTGTTTTTGGTCGCAACGGCAAGAAGCTCGTCGCGGTCAGAACTGCGGCGGGCCAGGCGGTAACGAATGATTTGGACGCCCGAAACTGGTACGGAAGAAATGGGTACGATGTCTAACAACACATGGGCGACGATAAAAAAACGTGCCTTACGCGAGATGACGTAGCGACCCTACGCGGTGGCTTACGCGGGCCGCTGGCGCGCCACGCCACATTGGAGACAAGGGCGCTTACGCGCGAACTTAAGCGGGAAGCTTACGCGCCTATGTTGGTGCAAACGGCCAATTTTTTCGGTCGTCGCTCAAATGTTTCCCAAACCGGCAGCGGCCGCTGTTGAGCAGATTTCCTTTTGTCTTAAATGGACCAAGTGGACCACGTCCGCGTCGACGCCGACAACGGGCCCTTTTCAAAATGATCAGGAGATGCTGCCTGTCTTTGCACCCATTCTTTCCACATGCCCATTGCGACCGTCCCGACATGAAGCGGTGCGAACACTCCCGCCATGATTTTCTCACACGCGCACGCCCAGATCTCTGCGGGTGGTGGGCTGTCCTGGCGAGGCCGGGCGCCTCTAACTCGCACCACGGCTGTGGCTCCAACCGGCCGGGTGTGGCGCAGAGTCTTGCGAAGCGCGCACAGGGGCAATACTCGCATAACTGCTGATTCGTGTGCTCCTGCTTCTGCTCCTCGTCCTCCTCGTCCTCGTCCTCCTCGTCCTCCTCTTCCTCGTCCTCCTGTTCCTCGACCTCTTCCTAGTCGTGTCGTCCTCGTCCTAGTCGTCCTTCTTCTCGTCCTCCTCCTCCTCCTCCTCTCCGCTTCGCTGGACTGGGCAGTTCGTCAAAGCCGAACTCGAACAACTCAGTGAGCCTATATCCCCCAAGAGTCTGAATCCGAGCCTCCAGCAGCTTCGCTCTCCTGGTGACGCGACGCTGCGAGGCGTTCTGCCAGGACCGCCCCCCTCTTCTTTCTCCTCCTCCTCCTCCTCTTCATCCTCCTCCTCCTCCCCCTCCTCCTCCTCCTCCTCCTCCTCCTCCTCTTCCTCCTCCTCCTCCTCCTCCTCTTCTCTCCTCTCCTCTGCAAGTGGCTCACATGGGTGTTTCGCGGGCCAACTTCGACATGGCCTTGCTCGCGAGAGCCGACATCAAGAGGCGTGGCGCCCCACGTCATCAGCCAAACTGCTAGGATCAGGCGCGTGCGCACCCTCCAGGATGCAGGGCACCCTCCGTTCTCTCCACCCCTCTCCCCTCGCCCCGCCCATTCTCCAACTCTTGGCGAGCCGTGGCGCCAGTCGCAGCACCGCTGCCAGAGTCCAGGCGAGTACGACGAAGCAGGAACAAAACATCGGAATCGTACGTGCGAGGTAGCAAGCGAGCGGGGGCCAGCCAAGATGAGCAGTGCCATCAGCTACGGCGCTGGGAGAGGCTCGTGCGCGAAAACAGGCGAGCAGGGGTTAGCCAAGGTCAGCGGTGTCGTCAGCAGTGCCTGGAGCGGCTCGTGCGTGAAAGCAGGCGAGCAGGAGCCAGCCAAGACCAGCGGTGTCATCGGCGACAGTGCTGGGAGCGGTTCGTGCGGGAAAGAAGGCCATGGCAGCAAGGCCCGTCAGTGCGAGAACGCGAGAAGGCAGGCGGTGGCAGCACCTTCTGTCGTTGCCCGAGGACCGCTACAGTACGGCGGGGATCCGCTCGTGCGAGAAGGCAGGCAATGGCAGCAGGGTCTGTCGGCGCGAAAATTCAGCAGTGGAGGCCACGGCATGCAATGCAGAAGCGGTGAGGAAACTTATCCTAGTGCGACCCTACCTAGGAGTTGGAGCCTTCAGGAAAGCAACATTATTAGGAGCGGCAGTCGTGGATGCTGTGCTGCGCTATGCTATGCTATGCTGTGCTGTGCTGTGCTGTGCTCTGCTCTGCTCTGCTATGCTATGCTGCGCAATGCTATGCTGGGCTGGGCTAGGCTATGCTATGCTATGCTGCGCTATGCTGTGCTGCGCTATGATATGCTATGCTATGCTATGCTATGCTATGCTTTTGCTTTGCCTTCGCTTTTGCCTTCACTTTTGCCTTTGCTTTTGCTTGGCACCCAGGGAGCGGAACTGGGGGAGCCGCGCGTGTGCTTTTACCTTTGCTATTGCTTTTGCTTGGCTCCCAGGGGACTGGGGGAACCGCCCGGGGCGGGTTACACTGCCCGGCCCCTTTAAGCAAAGAAAGTAAGAACCCTTCTAGGCAGAGCCTAGGTAGGGACCAAGCACGGACTTGGGTGCATATTGTTCGGGCCTGGTTGCGGCGGAAAGGGCAGTGGCTGCCAGCGGCGGGGCAAAGTTGAGCCCGACATTTTCAGCTACAGCGCTTGGCTCACGGAGTGCAGTGGCAGCAACGGTTGTCGTTGCCTGAGGACGGCGCAGGAGCAACACATCAGCAGCTACACTGCTGCTGAGGTCGGCTCGTGCGAGAAGCCAGGCAATGGCAGCGACTGTCGGTGCTGGATAGCGCGTCAAGAGCACATCATCAATTATATTGCTGCTGTGGTTAGCTCGCGTGAGAGAGCAGGCAGTGGCAGCAGGGACTGACAATGCGAACAGGCAGGCAGTGGCAGCAGGGTCTGCTGGTGCGAGAAGGCAGGCAGTGGCAGCGTTTCAGTGCAGTCAGTGGCAGCGGATGTTGTCAAGGCGAGGAGGCAGGCGGACTGGGGTCAGCTCGTGCGAGCAAGCAGGCAGTGGCAGACGCTGTGGGCAGTGCGAGAAAAACTGGGGTCAGCTTGTGCGAGAAGCGTCAGTGGCAAGACAGGCGCCGTCAGCTACGGGCGTGTGGTGGCAGCTTGTGCGCGACATGGCAATGGGAGCCAACGTGCACGGCAGGCTCGCAAGGGAGCTGGAGCGACACCGTCAGTTTCAGCTTGGTGATTTGGTTTCATCGCGCTGCCTTGGCGCCCAAAGACGGCCTGGGAATATGCATTGCGTCCTCATCGCCGCCGTCAGTCGTTCTTCGATTCTCTGGAGGTTGGCCCGGTGGATCCCGCTAGATCTCCTCTCTCCTCTCTCCTCTCGTCCTCCTCCTCCTCCTCCTGCTTCTCCCTCTTCCTCCTCCTCCTCCTCCTCCTCCTCCCTCTTCCTCCTCCTCCTCCTCCTCCCTCCTCCTCCTCCTCCTCCTCCTCCTCTACCTGCGAGAGCGCCGAAGCCCAGGGGGGGGGGGGAGGGCAGTGGGGCTGGCTGCTGCGCGCGGAAGGCAACGCCCACATTTGGGGCGGGGGTGGGCGGGCGCCCCGGGCGTCGAGCCCCGGGGCACCGACCGCGCCCTCGGAGGCGAGGGCGCCACGAGAGCCTTGGAGGGCGCCTGTATCCCCCGCGCTTCTGATGCGACATATTTTTGTTGAACTCTCATTTCTGAAGAATCATTTTTGTTGATCCCCACCGTCCGGTGCACATCATTTTTTCGATTGAAGTGCCCTTCCCGGGCTCGCACCCTGTTTTTTTATCTGGGGAAGTCTTGAGGGTCAAACTGTGTTGTTGCCCCCCGGTTTACAACAACAACAACAACACCACCACCACCACCAACAACAACAACGACAACAACAACAACAACGGCTCTCGCTTGATACTTCCTCACAATTTATCAAAGAATCGCGCTCTCGCTTTGGACTTCCTTGCAATTTACCACCGGATCGCGGTTCCCGCTTGATACTTCCTTACAATTTATTGAAGAATCGCGTTCTCGCTTGGGACTTCCTCGCAAATTACCACCGAATCGCGGCTCCCGCCTGATACTTCCTCACAGTTTATTCAGATGCCGCTCCTCGACACTCAGGAATCGCGCTCCCGCTACATATTGCCTGGCGGTTCAAGCAGAATTTACGCTTCAACGACCCGCCCGCTCGACCCGCCCGTCTGGGCCTGCCCGCCCGACCAGCCCGTTAGGGACTGCAGTCGCCGCTCGCTGCCCTTCGCCAGCCTTCGATGCCCCTCGCTGCCCGTACTGGTTCCGCGGTCGCCTTCGCTCGCTGCCCTTCGTGGCCCCGTTGCTGCCCTCAGTGGCCCCGTCGCTGCCCATTGTGTCCCCGCATTATATGCCCTTCGTGGCCCCCGCTCGCAGTCGCCCGTCGTGGCCCCATACGCATGCCTTCGTAGCCCCGCTGTCGCCCTTCGTGGCCCTCTCGCTGCCCTTCGTGGCCCCTTCGCTTGCCCCTCCCCTCCCTTCCTCCGATCCCTTCGTCCTCATTCTCCCCCGTTGTCTGTTACCCTTCGTTTTCAATGGCTTCATCAACCACACGTGGCAGGGAATGAATATACCCTCCAAAAGGGGGTACGATCGAAGACGAAGAGGGCGGGTATCCAGGGTTTGGGATATGCATATTGAATGACACGCAAGCAGATAAGAGCGAACAGTCTTAAACTGATTGTTGCTGTTGTTGTTGTTGTTGTTGTTGTTGTTTTACTCGCAAAGTAACTACTCGCACATGGCCTGGATACGCCGCGGGGGATATCCACGATAAATCACATCAAGGCCGACACATGTTTGTTCGGACGTTTGCGAGTCGGCCCTCTGCGAGTAGTGGAACGCACTCGGTGAATTTCGCGGTCGCCAGGATATCCCGACCCTTTCCCCAAGACCAATTTTTCATCCCTACTTGATTTTTGACAGTCCGGGGGCGAAACCGCAAACGGCTCAAATCACCCGTCCATCTTTCCCTTTGTTCCACCGCACCTGTGGAGAGAGGAGGCGGAAAGCTGAAGGGAACGAATCGGCCAGCACTCGTAATCCACTCGCACTGCTTTGGGCGCCCGAAATTGGTACGAAAAAAATGGGTACAGTGCCCAACAACAAATCTTGTCCCACACCATCAGCGGCCGCTGTTGGGCAGGCGGCCTTCTGTCTCAAATGGACACAGGCCGCGGCGGCGCGCACAGCGAGCCCTGTCAACAATGAACAGTAACTGTTGTTGGGCATCGCACCCGTTCTTTCCGTACCCAACTCGTTCGTGCAGAACTGCCTCCCAAAATTGCCCCGCCCGGATTTTTGTCCAGGACGCGAGCACGTCCGGGGTGCCCCTTCCGCGAGCGCCGCCGCCGAGTCGGCCGAGGCCGCCCGGCGGCGGAGCGCTCTGGGCTGCTCCCTGCCGGCGGCGGCGGCCGAGGGCCGCGCGGCCGCGGAGGGGCGAAGGGCGCCGAGCGCCAGGCCCGACGCGCGAGCAGAGGCGATGGGGCCCTCGGGCGGTCTTCGGGTGGCGGCGCCCTGCCGCGGCCTCTGCGCCCCAGGCGGGGTCCGCGGCCAGGTGCCGCCTGGGAGCGCGGGGGGAACCCGGGCGCCCGGCCCGAGCGCTGCTGGGCGCTCAGGCCGCGCGGCTCGGCGCCGGGCTCAGGCCGCACGGCCCGTGCCGAGGCGAGGCCAGCGGAGGCCGAGCGCCATGAACCTGGGCGCTGGCGGCTGGAGGAAGCAACACTTTCTTCCCTGGAGTTCGGCCCTCCGCCCCTCCGGGGTGGCAAATCGACGGGAGGGCACGTTCGAAAGCTGCCAGCTTCCCAACTGATGGGAAGGGGACCCCGAAGCCCGACGTCACCAACACATTGCAACACTGCAGATCCATCCGACCCCATCTTTCTGCGGCAGTCCTCGAGCGGGATCGATCTGTGAGGGTCCTGGGGCCCGAAACACCGCAACCTCGCCCCGTGTGAACACACTCCGACGCCAGGATCTCAGGGATTGACGAAACCAGTCCCTCGGGTGTGTGGGGAGGGCGAGGGGCATTCCCCAGGACCTGCTTTTTATGCAGAATCGTTTTCTGAAGGGCCCGTTCAAGGCCCGTTCAAGGCCCCTTGAAGCCGAAAATTGCCAGAAACCTCCCGTCGTGTTCTTTCACGGCAGCGCGAGCCCAGCGCCAGGCGCCAGAAGAGGGGGGGCGAGGATGCGTCCAGGCGCGGCGCTGCTCGACGCCGAGCAGGAGAGCGAACTCGTCGTGCAGCGTCGCGCGCCACGCAGCGTCGAGCTCGAGGAAAAACTCGTCGCGCGTATGTTCTTGTTGACCTTGGAGTGCTGTTGTTGCTGCTGCTGCTGTTGTTGTTGTTGTTCTTGTTATTCTTGTTGTTCTTGTTATTCTTGTTGTTCTTGTTGTTGTTGTTGAACATTATTACTTCTAAAAAATAATTATTGTTGGGGCCCCTGGTGCACGACCCCCCCGCCGCGCCTAGGCCGCAGCCTCATTTTCATCATTTTCGTGGGGAAGTCTCAGGCAAAACGGGGGAGTCCGGATCCGGTTGTGTTGTTACGATCGGTTTTCCCTTGCAAAAAATAAGCTAAAGTGGACATTTCTTGTTCTAACATAACCAAACTTCAAGAATCCCTTGCAAAAAATAAGGTAAAGTGGACATTCGCGCGCGCAAGACGAAATCCTTCCAAAACCTTAGTTTTCGTAGCGATTTTAACATAAAAACATCAAAAAACCAATGGTTTTTCAAAAAAAATGTCAAAATTTCATCCCGCGCGCTCTTGCGGATTCGTAGGAAACCCAACACTTTTTAAACATTTCTGTCAAACGGGCTTTTGCGAGCAACTTTTTCGAACTTCTGCAACAACGGTTGCGCACCTGCCAGGGCCATCATCCCTGTCAAATAATACCATGCGGGACACATTCGTTTTTTCTTCGCGCGCGCACGCCGTCGTCGTCGGCCGCGGGGCCCTGAATAGTAGCCACGGTCGTCCGCATGCCACGAAGTGAAGTGTCCGAACGTCATAGGGCGGGAAGCTGGGTGTGGGTGGTGGCGAAGAGTCGTTTGGAAATTTGGTAGAGCTTGAACCGGCCCCCCCACAAAGTGGGGGTATTGCCCGCCTCCTATGAAAACCCTGGCACTGGTGAGAACGGAGTGTCCCCACGTGCTAGTAATTGTTGTTGTTGTTGTTGTTGTTGTTGTTGTTGTTGTTGTTGTTGTTGTTGTTGTTGTTGTTGTTGTTGTTGTTGAACTCTCAATTCTGAAGAATAATTATTGTTGATCTCCCCTCACCGGTGCATGCTGTTTTTCTCAATCAAAGTGTGCCCCTCGACGCTCGCACCCTGATTGTGACAGGGAAAGCCTGGGTGCTCAAACTGTGCCCCTGGCCCCCCGGATTACAACAACAACAACGGCTCCCGCCTGACTTCCTCCAAATTTACTCAGGACCCCCGCTCCTGAGGCTTCCTCACGATTTACTCAGGATCGGCGCTCCCGCCTGTGACTTCCTCGCAATTTAGTCAGGACCCCCGCTCCCATCTGAGACTTCCTCACAATTTACGCAGGAACGGCGCTCCCGCTTGAGACCTCTTCGCAATTGAATCAAGACCCCCGCTCCCGCCAGAGAACCCTTCCAATTTTATTCAGGAATCGCGCTCTCGCCTGTGACTTCCATGCAATTCATTCAAAAATCGCGCTTTCGACGGTCAGGAAACATGCTGCGCCAAGGACGCCGTTACAAATTACTTACTAATCGCGCTCTCGCCATACTCAGGCATCCCGCTTGAATGTCCCACCCGCCCGACCCGCCCGTCAGGGGATCGCCCTCCCGTCGTGGGCTCCCGCCCGAGACTTCCTTCAGGAACGGCGCTTTCGCCTAGGACTTCCTCGAACGTTCACGCCCTTACCTTCCTGCTCCTCCTCCCTCTCCCTCCTCCCTCCTCCCTCCTTTCCTCCCTTCTCTCTCCCTCCTCTCTTCCCTCATCCTTCTGCCTCTCTGCCCTACCCCTTCTCCCTCCTCTCCCTCCTCCCTTCTCCATCCCCTCTCCTGTCTCATCCCTCCTTTTTTTTTGTTTTCTCTCTCTCTCTCTCTCTTTCTCTCTCTCTCTCTCCCCCCTCTCTCTCTCTCTTTCTCTCTTTCTCTACCTCTCTTACCTGTCTTTCTCTATCTCTCTCTCTCTCTGCCTCTAATCAACCGCCCCCCTCTTCGCTCCTTCTCTCCTGGCGTTTTCCCTCTTCCTTCGTCCCCCCCCCTTCCTCCCACTCTCCCTCGTTCCCCCCCTCCTCTTGTTGCAGGGCCCACGCCAATTCCAATGGCGGGCGCATGTACGCCCACGAAGGATTGTCCGCCCGTTCAGGTTTGCCCGCCTGTCTAAGCCCGCCGCCCCCCGCAAAGAGAAATAATCCCTCCCAAAGGGGGTGTGATCGAAGACAATTGTCCTGCGACGTGCCCAACCCTTTCTACACAAGTGGCAATTACATTCAGGAGCACTCAATACCGAAGGACATTTCGGCGCCATGGTATAGTGGTGATCTGCGTAGGACGTGCCTCCGCTGAGCCTCCCAGAAGCCCATGCGCGCCAGGTGAGCCAAGCGCGCCAGGCGCGCCAGGTGCGCCAGGCGCGCCAGGTGCGCCAGGTGCGCCAGGTGCGCCAGGTGCGCCAGGTGCGCCAGGTGCGCCAGGTGCGCCAGGCGCGCCAGGCGCGCCAGGTGCGCCAGATGCGCCAGGCGCGCCAGGCGCGCCAGGGGCGCCAAATGTGCGCCAGGTGTGCGCCCGGTGTGCCAGGTGCGCCAGGTGCGCCCAGCGCGCCAGGTGTGCCAGGTGCGCCAGGTGCGCCAGGTACGCCAAGTGCGCCAGGCGCGCCAGGCGCGCCAGGTGCGCCAGGTGCGCCAGTGGCGCCAGGCGCGCCAGGTGCGCCAGGTGCGCCAGGTGCGCCAGGCGCGCCAGGCGCGCCAGGTGCGCCAGGTGCGCCAGGCGCGCCAAGTGCGCCAGGTGTGCGCCAGGTGTGCGCCAGGTGCGCCAGGTGCGCCAGGTGTGCGCCAGGTGCGCGCCAGTTGCGCCAGGCGCGCCAGGTGCGCCAGGTGCGCCAGGTGTGCCAAGTGCGTCAGGTGCGCCCAGCGCGCCAGGTGCACCAGGTGCGCGCCAGGTTTTCCCAGCGCGCCAGGTGCGCCAGGTGCGCCCAGCGCGTCAGGTGCGCGCCAGGTGCGCGCGCCAGGTGCGCCAGTTGCGCCAGGCGCGCCAAGTGAGCCAGGTGCGCCATGTGCGCCAGGTGCGACGGGTGCGCCAGGTGCGCCAGGTGCGCCAGGTGCGACGGGCGCGCCAGGTGCGCCAGGTCTGCGCTAGGTGTGGCAGGTGCGCCAGGTGCGCCAGGTGCGCCAGGCGCGCCAGGTGCGCCAGATGCACCAAGTGTGCCAGGTTTGCGCCAGGTGCGCGCCAGGTGCGCCAGGTGCGCCAGTTGCACCAGGCGCGCCAGGCGCGCCAAGTGCGCCAGGTGCGGCAGGTGCGTCAGGTGCGCCAGGTGCGCGCCAGGTACGCGCCAGGTGCGCGCCAGGTGCGCCAGGTGCGCCAGGTGCGCCATGTGCGCCAGGTGCGTCAGGTGCGCCAGGTGCGCGCCAGGTGCGCGCCAGGTGCGCCAAGGAGGCAGGGAGGCCTCAAAGTGGTCTGCGTAAGACGTACCTCCGCTGGGCCTCCCAGGAACAAACGAAAATGGCGACAGTTGAACAGATCGCAGCCCCGCAGGGGACAGGGAAACCTCAAAGTGGTTTGCGTAAGGCGTACGTCCGCTGGGCCTCCCAGGAACCCACGAACGTGGCGACAGTTGCGCAGGTCGCAGCCCCGCAGGGGGCAGGGAGGCCTCAAAGTAATCTGCGCAAGACGTACCTCCGCTGGGCCTCTCAGTAACCCACGAAAGTGGCGACAGTTGCGCAGGTCGCAGCCCCCCTCGGGGGACAGGGAGGCCTCACAGTGATAGTTGCGCAGATCGCGGCCCCGCAGGGGACAGGGGGGCCTCACAGTGATCTGCGTAGGACGTGCCTCCGCTGGGCCTCGCAGGAACCTACGAACGTGGCGACAGTTGCGCAGGTCGCAGCCCCCCTCGGGGGACAGGGAGGCTTCAAAGTGATCAGGGTAGGACGTACCCCCGCTGGGCCTCCCCAGGAACCCACGAAAGTGGCGACAGTTGCGCAGGTCGCAGCCCCGCAGGGGGCAGGGAGCCCGCAGGGTGATCTGCGCAGAACGTACCTCCGTTGGGCCTCCCAAGAACCCACGATAATGGCGACAGTCGCGCAGATCGCAGCCCCGCAAGGGACAGGGAGGCCTCACAATGATCTGCGTGGGACGTACCTCCACTGGGCCCCCCAGGAACCCACGAAAGTGGGGACAGTTGCGCAGATCGCAGCCCCGCAGGGGACAGGGAGGCCCCAAAGTGATATGCGTAGGACGTGCCTCCGCTGGGCCTCCCCAGGAACCCACGAACGTGGCGACAATTGCGCAGATCGCAGCCCCGCAGGGGACAGGGAT
>CAUYUJ010015474.1:254943-312443 GCA_963575745.1 Prorocentrum cordatum | reverse complement strand
AGGAGGAGGAGGAGGAGGAGGAGGAGGAGGAGGAGGAGGAGGACCCTTCGGTGTGATCCCCTCCGCTGGTTATGGGGGCCGCAACTTGAAGACTGCGCGTCCCCGACCGTCGGGCTTTCTTCCAGCCGGCTCGACTCCTCTAGCAGAGTAAACAACGGAAACACACATTCGGCGCTGGGCTCTCCTCCCTGGAGCGCGGAGCGCGTTAGGGGCCGTGCCGCAAGCGACGCCAGGTAGGTCCAACACAAATCCAAGAGATCCGCACGGAGCTCCGAAGATGCATGTTTATGCCAATTTTTCCGGTTCGATCCTCGGCCCTCTGTCTTCAGCCTGTCGAGTCGGCCGATCGAAGCAGCAAGCTCTTCCGTCCTCCGCGTGTGCTCACATCGGCCGCAGCAGCCCGTGCCAGACGCGCAGTGGTGCCAGACGCGCAGCGGCTGGCACCTGCTCCCTGGAAGCGTGCTGCGTGCATAGCACCCCGAGCTCGCTGCCGCCACGGAGTGCGTCTGGGGCCGCCGACACTTTTCAAAAAGCAAGCAGAGCATCCCCGAGAGGGTCTGCACCCACGGCGGTGGCGGGTCGAGTCGGGCCAAGTCTGTCGGTGGTGTGGCCTGTTTCGTGGGAGGAAGGAGCGCGACCACATAACTTGACTCGACTCGGCCTCGACCGCTGTGCCAAGCAGAAGGTCGCCAGGCCATCCGGGAACTCCGCGCGAGTCGACCTGCGATAGACAAAGACACGCAGCGAACCGTGGCCCGACACCGTGGCCCGAAGGAGGAATCAGGCGTGCTGCATGCAAGCACCTCCCGAGGCCCCGACGGCCAATGACATGACATACGCACGACCCGACGGAGAGGGGACGAGAGGAAGGAGTCGGTGGTGCAGCCTGTGGTGGTGGTGGACTGCCGCTGCCGCTGCCGCTGCTGCTGGTGCCACGCCTCCTCCCCTGGAAGGTGCGGCAGCGGCCGCAGCAGAAGCGGAAGCAGCACCACCGCTGGCAGCGTCGCCGCCACCACCACCAACGCGGGCAGACGTTCCCAGAGGAGACGACGGAGGAGGTAGCGTTAGGTCGGGCATGTCCTCCTACAGGCGGATTTATCCCCCAAGTAGCCGCAAATAGTCCCACCATCGGGCCGGTTGTTCGCTTGGGGGGGCCGGGGGATCGGCCTGGGAGGGGCCGAGTACGGCGGGCGAAATCTTCGGGACCCGTCCCTCTGAGGACCCGTCTGCCTCATGGAGAGGGAGGGGAAGAGGGAGAAGAACCCTCTCGCGAAGAGGTGCGCGCGCGCACGTGGAACGCGCGAAGAGGGACAACAAACATGGCATAAACATACAATCTCGGAGCTCCTCGCGGGTTTCTTGGATCGGCGCTGGACCCCTCACTGGCGCGCGGAGCGTGCCGGGGGCGGTGCTGGGGGCGCCGCAGGGGGCCCCCAGCGCCGATCCCAGGCAATCCACGATGAGCTTCGACGTTTTATCTTTATGCTGCTTTTTCTTGCTCGATCCTCGGCTTTCTACCATCCGCCTGCCGCCTGCCGAGTCGGTCGATCGCCGCCGCAACAAGCTCTTCAGTCCTCGGCGTTTGCTCACATGGGCCGCAACAGCCGATCCAAGACATCCACGCGGAGCTCCGACGGTCTTCTTCTACAGTTCTCTCTCCTTCGGGGAGAGGTTCCCGCGCGCACGCGGAGCACGCGGGGCGCGCGCGCCGCGGCCCGCGGAGCCTCTGGAGATCTGCCGCGCCAACGTCCTCAGCAACCCCACGCCGTCGTCGGGGCTGCCGGGCTGGCTCGCCTCCTCGGGGGGCGTCGGCCCCTCTCACGGTCGAGAGCTCTTGCGCAACGTGTCGCGGCGACACGGTGCGCCTTGCGAGCGGATGGCGCGTCGCTCCGCTCCGCGGGGCGGGGGGCTGCGAAAAGCTCGGAACGTTGACGCCTGGGGACCCAGGGCGTGGATAGCGTGTCGCGTCGAGGAGTGGTGGCTCAGACCCGCGGCGCGACACGCTCAGCCAACATTTCCGATCCTCCGCCCCCCTCCTCCTCCTCCTCCTCCTCCTCCTCCTCCTCCTCCTCCTCCTCTTCTTCAAGTTCCTCATCCGCATCCCATCCGACTCTGCCTCCTCCTCCTCCTCCTCCTCCTCCTCCTCCTCCTCCTCCTCCCCCTCCTCTGATTCCCCCTCCATTCTCCCCTCCTCGTTTTCTTTCCTACTCCCCGTCCTCCTCCTCCTCCTCCTCCTCTTCCTCCTCTTCCTCCTCCTCCTCCTCCTCCTCCTCCTCCTCCTCACAAGACCGTTCCCGAGACCTCTCCAATTCATCCAGACGACCTCCCTTCCTGCATGCACGCTGATCTCCTTCCTCCTCCTCCGTCCGCCTCCTCGTCCCTCTTCGTTCTTCTCCGCATCCGACATGGCCGCAACGGCAACCATTCTTGACTCCTGGTTCTGCTCAGGTTTCTCAACTTTCTGTTCCGCCGCATGCTCTCCCGCTTTCCTGGTCGAAGCAGCTTGCCCGGGTATGGTTGATGGATGTGCTGATGGGGTTAGTTTTCGGTCGCGGCCGCGAGACGAAGGTCAGGCGGCGAGAGCAAAGTCCGGGACGCGAGCTAGGCGAATTAGCTAGGATGCGTGGTGTGCACATGCACTGAGCAAAATGCTCCGCATTATGGCGAACGCACATAGGCGCCAGCCACACCGAAGTGAAGCAGACCGCAGTGCGAGTGCAACGGAGAAGTCGCCCTGTCGGCGCCAAGCTCCGAGCAGCTCTCCTAGCCGAAAGCGGGCAGGGAAAACCGAAGCGACAACGCTGAAGGCTGAACCACTCAGCGCGAAGTCCGTACCACCGCCGTGCGCGGGGTCGGCGAAGACAAAGGCAGAGGAACGGCAGGGACTTACAAAGCACTCACTCCACGATCCACACCGCTGCCCGGGGGGGTCCGGTGTGTCAGTCATCGTTTCCGAAACCAGTGACAGGCCAGGGAAGCAACGATGAAAGAGGACACGCGGGCCCAAGAGCCGGTACACTGCCGCCTGGCGGGTATCGGCCGAAGGTCGCCGAGGTGCGCTGCAGCCGCGACCAGCTCATAGGCGCTGGAGCGCAGTCAGGGCTGAATCTGACCACAGAGTGGGCAGGGGAACGGCAAGTACCAACAGAGCACTCACTCCACGGACCGCACCGCTGCCCGGTGGGGGGCCGGTGTGTCGTTCATCGTATCCGAAACCAGTGACTGACCGGGGCTGCAACGATGAGAGAGGACACGCTGGCCCAAGGGCCGGTACACTGCAACCTCGCAGGTAACGGACACGATTGTCGCCGAGATTCGCAGTTGCCGCGACCAGCTCATGGAGCGCTGGAACGCAGCCAGGGCTGAATCTGACCACGCAGTGGAAGGGGGGGGTGCAGCCAACAGCCGCAATGAACACATGTGTCGGTTGGAGGGGGGGTGCAGCCAACAGCCGCAAAGTAACATGTCATGGAAGCAGCTCGCACAGAGCCGAGGACGAGGGAGGGGTTGCGTGGGCTGCACACAGACCGCCGCCAAGCAGAGTGGTGCGCAGGGGGGGGGGGACTAGTCCAGTCAACCGCCCCAGGCCAACCAAAGTGGCTGTCGAGAGAGACAGCAAAGGGCGTGGAGCGCGGGGGCGCGTCTGCGGCCGTCCCCAGCCCCCAACAGAGCAGTCAGCCGCCGTAGAGGGGGCAGCTGTTGGCCTTGGGCCGGCGGGGCCTGCAGGCTCACCCCCACCTGCCGAGGGGGGGGGGGGGTGGTGGCCAGGCAAGGTCCACTTATCCAGTGTGGGCTGTCTAGCTATGCAGCGCCTTGGGTGAGATGTTGGGACCCCCCCGCCCCTGCGGGAGTTGCCCAGGGCATTGCGGCCACGGCCAGGCGCTGCAAGGTGAAACCGTCCCCGGCGGGGAGAGAGCGGCGAGCGCCTGAGGGGGGTGTCGCCGCCGCCGAGCTGGGGGGGCAGGGGGCGCTCCGTCGGGCGGGCCCGTCCTGCGTGCCCTTGGCACGCTAGTCAAGTCAGTCCCACCATCGTGCGCGCTTGTCGGTGTATCGGTCGTCTCCCCCGGGGGAGTAACGTTTGCCGTTCGCTTTCCAAGCGGTATCTGTCCACGGCGCGCCCTGGTGGCTCCAGGAAGCCCATTCCTGCCATCCCTGCCACGGGTTGGCGGAACCAGATGCACCAGTCCATTGCTCCTGCGAGGCCGCCTCCGTCTCTCTCTTGCCCTCTTTAGTCCATGGGGCGCGGCCGCTGCTGCTGTCGGGCCCGCGCTGCGTGTGGGGTCTGGGCTCGCGTTGCAGGAGCTTGGTATGCCTGTCCTTGACCGTTGGCCAATCGACGTTGAGCTCTAGGTCTCTGTCCATCTTGTATGCGTCATACCCTGCGCTGCCCCATGCCTGAAGGAATTCGCTGCGCAGTTGCACGGTGTTCCGCTTGGGGTCATGCTTTTCAGTCCCAATGGTTCCCTGCCTCACGGCAGCCCTCTTCACCCATGCGACCCAGACTCCATTAAACGCTCCTCCCAGCGTCCTTTGCAGGCGTAGCATCTTCTCCTGTATCGGTTCGTCCTTCGTAACGTCAGCGTCCGCGACCGGGCACATATACATGGGGATGCCCCCCGTGGGGCCGCTCGGATCGCCTCGGGGTGGCTGCGTTTCCCGCGCGTCTCTCCAGGGTGCCTGGAGTATGCGTGGCCGGGCTGGGTCGCCTCTTGGGGACTTGGCGGCGCGGCGATCCCCATCCCTGGTGTCCTCCCACACGGGTCGCTGGCGGCCCCTGTCGCCGCTCGCGCGCCTGAGGGACCTGTAGTCCCTGGCGTCGTTGATGGTCCAAGCTGAGTTGTCTCCTCCTCGCGGGTCATCCGGCACGCTTCTGACTGCGCGGGCAGCGTTCCTGGAAACGGCCTGCTCGTAAGGGGGCCAGGCCTCTGAGGTGGCCATGTCGGGTGGTGCCGACCAGATCCTGAGGGGGTCGGGGATTTCTTCTTCCCCGTCGCCAGCCATCGGGGTTGGACTGGGCTCCGAGCTTGATTCCTTAAGGGTGTCGGACTCACATTTCTTGTCTGCATCCCCACCCCAGTCGATCCCTTCTTGTTCGCCATCGTTCTTGCACATTTGCCCGGTAGGGGTCCTCCCCTCTGCCTGTGGGGCGTGCCCCCCGTCTGCCCCGGCGGCATGGGGGTGCGCTCTGGTAGCGCGGGAGGAGGGGTCCTCCCGCGCGCCTCCGCGGTTGTCCACTGAGGGGGGGGCCTCGGCTCCGACAGCCCTGTTGAGCCAGGTGGCTGCCGGTGACTCAGCCCCAGCTGGGACGCCTGTGGCTGTCTCGCGCGGTCGCGGGTGGAAAGGGCGGTGATGGCCCCCCAGGCCAGTGCAGTGGAGTCAATCTCCGTGAGGAACGCGCCAGCAGAGTGCCGATCCGCTGTCGGAAGGGGCACTGACCTCTCTGTTCAGCAAGGACAGCAGCGTAGCGGTCCCATCCCCCCCGGTATTTCTCGCTCCTACCCGTTAGGTGGAATGCCGCCCTGGCCGCCGCAGCCCGCTGCCCGTCCCATGGGATGCTTGGGGGGTGGCAGCTGGCTGGGATCGAGTCCCCGTAGATCATTCCCAGGAAGGGGAGCAGGCGCGCCGTGGGCCACGACGTCTCATCGGTTCTGTCTCCTGGGATGCCCTCGCCGTACTGTCGGCCCAGCAAAGGTAGACCGAGTGATTCCACTCCAGTAGGTACTTCACCAGAGCGTGGACGGGGCCGTCGGACTCCACCCCAGCGAGCCTGTAGCTGGATAGGGTTGGCAGGACGGGACACGCTGGTGGGTCCAAGTTGGGAAACGCGGAGTTGCTGTCACGACCGACCCAGATTGTTTCGCCGCCTTGTCCTGCTGGACTGCTGAGCTCCATGTCATTGGGGGTGGACTCGCCCGTTGGGGCCAATGGCCTTGAATAGGCGTCCTTCGCCGCCGCATTGACGCCTGTTGGGGAGAGGTGGACGCTGATGTCGTAGCTCTCCTCTTGTACTTCTGCTGCTGCTGCGCGCTTAGCAGGGGCGGGGGGTGCACCTCGGTGGGGTGCAGGTCCAAAATGCGGTCGAGGGCACCGGGTGCCACATTCCAGATGTGGATGAGACATCTCCTGCAGGCCCAGCCTGCATTCCATTGCTGCTGTGTCCAGAGCGTGGGATAACGTCCCGTGGCGGGAGCCCTGTCCGCTCGTTGCGCGGTGCACCGGGTTCCGGGCGCCACGTGGAGCAGCCGAGCGCGGGGCTGCCTGCCCCCCGCGCGAGCAGTGGCGACCCCGGGGGGCAGGTGTCGCACATGGCGGTGTAGGTGCTCGTGCGGTGCGAGTCTGGCCCGAACCTGCCGTCCGACAGCTTGTGAGCTGGGAGGGCGGTGCCGACCTTCTGAAGATGATGGGCAGGCGGGGTGCGCATGACGAGGTTACCCAGGCAGGTGGGGAGCAACGCGGTGGTCGGTTGCCCACATCCGATTGGTAGCCGATCCAAGGGGGGGAGGGCACGGGCTCTCCTTCGGAAGCAAGCCTCGTCCAGTCTGCGCTTGTGCGCCTGGAGGCGCTGCTGTAGCGACTTCTTGGCGCAGAGGTCTTTGTTTCCGGCCAGGGGAACCTCGATGTCTTTCTTCTCTGGCGACTTGATCCAGCACTGTTCGCATAGCCACCTGCAGTTTCGGCCCTGCATGTAGGCTTGGGGGCGGTTCTGCGCGAGTAGCTCTCTCGTGTCGTCGTCCTCCCAGGTACCTGCTGCGCCTTGGGGCCCCGCGTTTGTGCACCCGTCGCAGTCGTAGCTGCCGTCCTGCTGCCTGATGAGGCACCTGTCGTCGCTGACCGTGTGGGGGGGTGAGCGCGGTGCTGGGGGCCGGGGACGCGGGGAAGTCTTCGTCGAGGCGCTTGTTGGACATGGCAGTTCCTCCGCCGATATCTATTGTGCGTCTGCCATTGTGTCTGGGCAGCCAAGCCCGGCCTCAGTCCCAGCTAGCTCCTTGTGCAGTGTGCAAATGGAGCAGCCCCCCTTGCCCAGGGACTTGATGTCGGCAGGTTTGACGATTGCTTCCAGCACCCGCATGGGGGCTTCCAGGGTGAACTTGTGGTCCAACATCCCTGACCACGTTTTTGGGCAACCATGGTTGGTCGCAACCGTGTGGTGGTGAGCGAAGGTGGCGAGTGTGCTGATGTGCCTGATGGCGTCCTCCATTTTCCCGCGGAGGGATGCGAAGGCGCTCAGGTCGAAGCCCCAGGCCGCTGCGAACTGTGCCCTGTGCTCCTTGTGGACGTCCTGCCAGGGGGGGCAGAGGCCCATGGCTGCTTCGATGATGTCCCCCGTGGCCTCAAGGTGTGGGAACGGCCATAGCGTTGCTCGGGGCTCACGCAGCTGGAGCATCATCACCACCAAGAGGACCCTGAGCGAGGGGGTGTCTAAGGGGAGCCCGTCGCTGCTACGGAGGGATCGCCTTAGCTCCGAGTCGGCTTGGCCTGGGCGGAGCAGGGACTGGAGGTGCTGCATCCCTGGGTGCACCCGGTGCCGCTTGCATTTCCCAGTATCTTGGCTCCAAGCCTCTGGGAGTTGGGGTAGCACGTCCTCGGGGGTGCACCGGCAGGTGCGCTTGGGGCGATGGCTGATGCCCCTGACGAAATGTAGGGGGGGGAGCGAGGCCAAGGGGACAGCAAGGCGCGAGGTGGTCCAGGGGGTGCCCAGCCCGAGGAACCAGACCAGTGCCGCCCACGTCAGATTGTAGACAAGGTTGCTCGCGTCGATGCCCAGCTCGAAGTCCGTGCAATACCCGAGGTGGCTCCATGCCTTCCGATCGAGCTTGCCGGGCTGCCTCGGGGTGGCGCCAATGGGCCACTGGTGGGGGTGTAGTCCGGACGCTGTGTATAGGATGGCCCCCATAGCAGGGTCCTCGACAAGCTTCTGCAGGCTGCCTGCAATGGCCTCACCCAGCTTTTCCCATGAGAACTCTGGGTCGAGCGGCGCAGCAATCCGGTCTGCGAAGTTCTTCTCCATAGAGGCCCGGGCTGTCACGACGGCGTTGTCGAGTCCCTTGATGACATCATCTCCTGCGTGGGAGTGGGACTCTGGAATCCATGTGGTGAGGTCCTTGACGGGGTCGAACCCCGCATCGACTGCCAACGTCCATCTCCTGCCCATGTCTTCTGGGTGTATGAGGCGAACCCAGAGCTTGGCGAATCTTCCAAACTCCGACAGCTCTCGTAGACGTGACCCTGTGGCGATGCCGAACATCCTCCCATCTCCGATGATGACCACGTTGTGGGTGGCGCGGGTGATCGCCACGTTAACCCTGTTGGCGTTATCCATAAACCCCCAGTCGTGCCACCTGTTGGACCTGGTGGTCAGATAGATAACCAGGTCGGCCTCGCCACCTTGAGTGGAGTCGATGGTGGAAATGGTGAACTTGCCGCTTGCCAGGTGTTCTTCGGCGAGGTGCCGCAGCCCGGGAAAGGTCAGGGAGATGCCTGTGAGTTCGGTACTGCGCTGCACGAAGACACTCGCGCGGTCGCCAGTGCTGGAGGGACGGCCAAGAGGGGGGGTTGAGGGCCCGCTGCCTGAGGCTGCCCCGTCCTTCCCTTTCCCTTTGCCCTTGGTCTTGGCCTGCCTGAGGATGCCGCTGATGCTGTTCACGCTCTGGGGCCATCCCTTTTCGAGGACGGCGCACTGCAACTGGTGTCCGACGACCACCCGCACCGAGGTGCCCTTCTGCATGCCGGGCAGGAGGGCGCGTGCGATGTCCACTGTCTGTGCTGCCTCTGGCAGGTTGGCGTATCCTGCGTGGGGCCGTGAGGTGACTTCCAGGGAGGGTTTGTCCACCAGGAGGAAGCGATGCCGCTCCTCCTTGCGCTGGTTCACAGGCATCAGACCGCGAAGCATCTTCTCCATGTCGTCCTTGGTGGTGGACGCCGCCGTAGCTGGATCACCAGCTCTGGTGTCGCCCCAAGGGCGAACGTCCTGCCATGGGAGCCCCTCGACCAGGGGTCTCTGAGTCAGGGGGTCGGTGAGGCCGGTGCGCATCGCATTATTGTAGAAGGCAAAGTTCGGCCATGCCAGTAGCGGGGGATGCATGCGGTAGCAGAGGCTGAGCTGCACCACCGCAGCCTGGTCGCCCCCCAGGGCATGGTGGAGACGGTCGAAGATGGAGAGGCATAGCCCCTGGTCTGCTGCCTTCCTAGAGATGGCTGTGGGGGGGAGCTGCTTGGGGTCGCCGACCAGCACCAGGTGTCCGCCTGAGCGGATGACGCTGTCGAGGGATATGGCGGCCATTCGCTCATGGGCTTGCCCGGCCTCGTCTAGGATGGGTAAGGCAACTGGGGCAGCTTTCCTCAGCGCCTCCGCAGATTCATGTGTGGCGACGATTGTCTTGGCGTCCTTGAGTAGCTGGGCCCGAAAAGCAGGAAAGTCCATGGGTGGTCCGCCCTCATGCGGGAACCTGCCGTAGGCTCTGCAATGGTGTCCTCCAGGGGTGAGCGCAGCGAGGGTCTTGGCCACCTGGAGGTCTCTGGCCAGGCGGGCGCATCTGGTTGGGTACCCTGTCCGGGGGCCCAGTTTGTTGGCCTGCTGTGCGCTGATAAGACCGAGTGCTGGCTGATCGGCGGCTGGCCCAAGCCATCGCCAGCGGTGGCGACCATCAGCCCCTGCTCGCCAGAGTGCTGCGCCAAATCTCCTTCAGGTACTGCGTCAACCTTGCCGCCGCTCCCCTCGAGGCCGCCGAGGCGGCCAGGCTCATTCTCCAAGGAATCGTCGTTGCCGATACCGACCAACAAGGGGACAGTGAGGACGAAGTCCTCGACGAAGGCGAGCCCCCCAGGCACGACGACCCGGGCGAGACTGCGGTGTGGACGGTTATGCGAAGCACCTGCCACACGTGCAACCCCCTCGCCGTCCCCGAAAGGACCATCTGCGGGGGGCCGCCAGGCCACGCATGAACCGACCAAGCCCACAGGGCAAGGGGAGAGGTTTGCAGGCTCCCCGTGGTCACCAGACACCACAACACAGGGGATAGGCTGGCGGTCTTGCAGGCCGCGCAGGTACGTGCAGGATGGATGCCTCCAGGACAAGGCTGGTTCCCCTGCCCCAGAACAGACAACGGCCCCGCCGCCAACTGGGCGTCCGCGTACTGCCGGGAGTGCCGGGCACACACCGCAACTCTGACCGCCAACGCCGACCTAGAAGCCGGGGGCGAGGTCGCTGTCCGCAGCTCCCCCTTCCCTGACACCAACAGCACCCAATGGCCGTGCGAGGTCACCTTCGACGGTGGCGCCAGGAGCATCGAAGGCCGCGCCAAAGTCTCGGGGGCCGGTGCCCTCCTCTGGCACCGCGACCCAGCCACCGGGACCCCGAAAGTGATTGCCGTTGCCATCGTCGCGCTTCCGGACTGCAGCAGCGCGCAAATGGCCGAGGTAGCGGCCTGCCGCGCGGGTCTCGCCCTGCTCCCCCACCTCCGGGGTCCCCTTCGGGCCGCCAAGGGTAGTGGGTGACAATCTAGCCGCCGTGCGATACGGGGCCAGCACAGCCAGATACCGGAGGCTTCGCCTTGTCCAGCAGATGGAGGACGCCCTCGGGCAAGCGGAGAACGCCGGCTGGGTGCTTGCATGGCAAGCGGTCAGGCGGCGACTGAACAAGGCAGCCGACAGCCTTGCCACCATCGGGGTCTACTGGGCCGACGCCCTACTAAGGGAAGGCGTGACCACCGTCTGTGCGCGCATCCGGTGGGTGGGCACCGCCCCTGTCCCACCTGCGCACTTCCCCGCCAGCATCGGTCGAGATGTCGACCTGTGCGATCCATCGGAGTGTGCTGTGAGCACGACCATGTGCACAATTGCAAGATCAGCAGACCACGCTGGCCGGGCTGGATGTTGCCAGCGCCAGTGAAGGATCATGGCAGGCCCCACCTCCCAGGGTGGATCACCCCCGACGACTGGGACTACGTGCCGGTCAACTTCCCTCACAGGGATGACGTGCGCGACTTCATCACCCCCGCAGGCGCTATCCACTCCAGTGACCTGCGCCCGCCGACGCAGCTGAAGACGGCATTGGGGAAAGCGTCAAAGGGGGGGCCCAGCGTATGGGCCCCCCCCGGCCTACCCTCCGCGCAGCACACGGCCAAGCGTGGCTCATGGGTCGGCAGGCCCAACGCTTCCAGCAGGGCCTCCTCGCAGGAGTCCGCTGACAGGTCTCGGCTCGAAGATGAGTGCACAGACCAGCAAAGCCGGCGCGGCGCGCCCCCAGCGGTGATGAGGAAGGTCTTGCTCGGGTCATCAGTGGTTGCCGCGGCTGACGCCATCGCGCAGTTATACTCGGCGCCCACCAACAGCGCAGCCGCTTAGTTCCGCCTTCGCACCCCCATTGGTGCAGTCGCCGAGGGCGTGAACCCCCCGAGGCACTGGGAGCAGGACCTGCGGCAGAGGGGGCGTGACCTTGAGAGGCTGGCTTGGGCCGAGTGCATGGCAGCCACCGAGACCGTCTGGGACAGCTCTACCAAGGCCAGAACGGACATGGAAAGAAGGCAGAGCTGCGCGCTAGGCGTATCAGTGACCCCCATTGACGAGCAGTCATCATGCGACCTCCTCGATCAATTTAAGCTGAGGAACGCGCTTCCCACCCAGACCGGGACAATTCTGTTACACCTGCATGGGCCCCAGGTGTTCAAGGTCCTCCTCAGAGGGCAGGGCGCTGGACAGGACGCCCGCATGCTGCTCCTCAGCATCAGCAGCCCAGCAGCGGACCAAGTGGCCACTGTCATGCTCCACTGGCCACCTGACCTCGGAGGCACAGTCCCCCAAAGCGACTGCCGGGCGCTGGGGCTCAGGCATGGTACCAGGTTCCCCAGCAACGAGTGCATTGTGGTATATTACGTGGACAAGTTTGGGGAGTTCCACGCTGACGACAGGATCCCGAGACCCCCCAAAGCGGGGGAAGCGTGGTACAGAATGGACAAGGCCCCGTCCCTGCTCCAGTTTCGTCGGATCACCACCGCAATCACCGATATCTACAAACTGCAGCAGGCCCCTAGCGACCTGGTTGGGACCCCCCTGAACGTCATCACCTACCTCCTCTAGAGGAAAAAGAACTATGCACATACACCGATTCTGGCCAGGCCCATCCTGAGCCCAGGATCGGTGCATACGCCCTCCTACCTTGGCCAGGAAGGCATATGCACCGATCCTGGGTCAAGGATGGGCCTTGCCAGGATCGGTGCATGTGCATAGTTCTCTTCACCCGATCCTCACCTTTCGCACGGCCGACAAGAAGGACAAGGCGTTGGCCAACGGCGTGAGTAACACCTCGCACTGCGGACAAGCTCTACTTGCGCGCGCCAGATCCACCCTTGAGGAGCGCCTCCCCGGCTCTGCCCAGACAGCAGCGGACAGCAGCACAGCGACACCCAACACCCCCGCGAGGCCCCTGGCTACCATCCCCTTCTCGGCTCCAGAAGTGGATACAGCTGTCGGACAAGTCTTCCAGCGTGCCAGGGAACTACCACCGCTCACGGCCCTCGAAGAAGGAACCAGGCGTCACGGCCTCAACCGCGACGCCACGAAGGCCCTCACCGCATCCACATTGCACCACGTAGCAATCGTTTACGGGCCCCCCGGCACAAGCAAGACGATCTTCGCCGTCGCCACCATGGACACTTGGGCCAACGCGCTTCCGGACGGACAGACAATTGCTGATGGGGTTACGCGAAGCGGCAATACTTTACTCAAGAAGCGCGCTCTCGCCGCCCAAGCGCCGGCTGTCTGGGTGCTCGCATCCGTGAAACGATCTCAGCCCCTGAGCCTCAATCTTGTGGCAGGCCCCTCCCCTCATTCTCCTCTTTCATGTCTTCTTCTCGCTCCATCATTCTTGCTCCCTCTTCGCAAACGTCAGGGTTCTGCGTCCTCATGCCTTGGGATATCTCTTCGAGGTTTACCCTTGAGCTGGCATGGCAGCGAGAGCCCCCCCACAAGGGGTACGTATTGACGTTCACAGGCTAAGAGGGTGGGTGCAAAGGAGAGGGATGCACCCGTCCTCCTTGTTCTCATCGGCGTCTTCTTCCTTCTCCTCCTCCCTCCGCCCTCCTCCTTCCTCCTCCTCCGTCCTACTCTTCCCTCCTCCCTCTTCTCCGTCCCCCCCCTCCTCCTCCTCCTCCTCCTCCTCCTCCTCCTCCTCCTCCTCCTCCTCCTCGTCCACGCGACAGGGGTGCGCCGTGAGTGAAGGCTGGAGGGCAGTTAGGAGTTGTGATGCTTGTTGGCCCGCCTGTCGCTGTCTTGCTCCTTTTTTTAGTCGGGTCCTCCTTAACAGGCCTTGCGAGGAGGCTGCTGGCACTGTACATCCGCTGATTGAGTCGCGCCTTTTCGCTGGGATTGGCAGCTGTTGTGACGATGGTACAATCTCAGGCACGGCTTGCAGGGGAGCCGCCTGTGGTTGTTTGGGAGCGTATAATGCGCCTGGTACTTCTCAGTGTATTCTTCCTCCTCCTCCTCCTCCTCCTCCTCTTCCTCTTCCTCCTTCTGTTCTTCCTGTACCGCAGTGACCTTCCTCTCGGCGGAGAGGGGGCGGAGCTGTGGATGCGTCGGCGCGGGCAGGTCGCGATGGCGATGGAGGGTGCGATGGCGAGGGAGGAGGAGGAGGAGGAGGAGGGAGGAGGAGGAGGAGGAGGAGGGAGGAGGAGGAGGAGGAGGAGGAGGAGGGGAGGAGGAGGAGGAGGAGGAGGAGGAGGATTGGGTGAGATGATGAGAGGGAGGGAGGTGAGAAAGTGGCTACAGGCGGCGGAGCGTGCGAGTGAGAGTGAGAGAGAAAGGAAGAGAGAGAAAGAGAGAGAGAGAGAGAGACTGGGAGAGAGAGACTGGGAGAGAGAGAGAGAGAGAGAGAGAGACAGAGAGAGAGAGAGAGAGAGAGTGAGAAAGCAAGGTAGAGAGAGAGAGAGAGAGAGAGAGAGAGAGAGAGAGTGAGACTCCTCTCTCCTCCTCCCTCCTGCTCCTCCCTCCATATTCCCCCTCCCACTTCTTCCCCTCCTCCCCCTTCTCATCCCTCCTCCCTCGTCCCTCCCTCCTCCTCCTCATCATCATCCTCAACATCATCAGCATCATCAACATCATCATCATCATCATCACCATCACCATCACCATCATCATCATCACCACCATCATCATCACCGTCATCAGTATCATCATCATCACCATCACCATCACCATCATCATCATCATCATCATCATCATCACCAATCATTAATCAACAGCCATCAATCATCATCACCACCATCATCAACACCAACATCATTACCATAACAATCACCACCACCATCACCATCATCGCCATAATCATCAACCATCAGTCATCAAACACGCATCATCAATCACCAACCATCAATCATCATCACCACCATCATCACCATCACCATCACCATCACCATCACCATCACCATCACCATCACCATCACCATCATAATCATCATCATCATCATCATCATCATCATCATCATCATCAGTATCGACATCACCGTCATCATCATCAACATGATCATCATTATCATCATCATCATCATCAGCAGCAGCATCATTATCATTATCTTCCCCTGTGAAGCTGCTGACGAGCACTGCCGACTCGAACTGCCCGTGCAGAGAATACATCCGATGAGAGGTCGGACCGTGAAGCAGCGAGCTCCGAAGGGAAGGCTGGTGTGACAGCCCCTCCTCAGATTCCTAGTTCAGGTCGCCCAACTTCGCACTCCGCACTGTGGGATTACCTTCGTGCTCTCAGGCCAACTGGTTGGGAAAGGCAATTTTGTGGATCGGGCCACGAATCGTGAAGCGCGATTATGTCCGCGCCCCTGAGGGTGACCCAGCAAACTAGGGGGATGTCGAGGGAGTGGGGGCTGATAGATATCTCGATCTCGGCCCTCGAAGGCCAAGATTTTCGGTGAAACTGTTTTTGCTCAATGAACGTTTGCAGCACTACTGTTTGTTTCTGACCCTTTCGGGGGCTCTGGAGGTCGCGGGTCTTCTCGGATTGTTTTTGGTCAGGGTCAAGGTCAGGGCATGATCTGGCCCTTTCTGGGCCTCTTCGGGGTCAGGGCAATCTTTGGTCTCCTAGGTCTCTCGGGGCCTCTGGGCAACCTCTCTGCCTCTCGGGAACTCCGGGTCAAGGTAATCTTTTGGCTGCTTCCGGGCCCCCGGGTCGGGATCCGGGGCGGAGCCGGACCCTACAAGCGGAGGCTGGCGGGGACGTCTCAGCTCCTCCTTCCGCGCTGGGACCCCCCCGCGTATCATTGAGGGTCTCTGCGTGTCAGCGTGGGGAGAATGGGAATAACGCCAAGCAGACAGGCCATTGAGCTCTACACCGCTGCAGTAATGGTTTGGCCAATTTATTTTGCCACGGCGAATGAAGGCGAGAGCGTCGCAAGACTTGCGATGGCCCCCTCCCCCCCTTAGACTGCTACACCAAGACAACAAAGCGCAGCGGTGGCGCAGCCGCGGCGGAAGAAACAAATCTTCCATTGAGATGAATGGGTAGTAATTGTTCATTTCAGGGGATTAATTCTTCCGCTTGTTTTTTGACGCATGGAAAATTCTTCCGCACCGGCGCGAGGAAAGTCCATTGAGAAAGGCAAATGGGCCTAAACTTTCGTCCCGCCGGAGTAGTCGTGAGAGGAGGGGCGTTCGGCAAGAGGTCGGGCTGCGTCTGGCGGCGAACCTCCGCAGGGGTCGACCGCTGACCCGATCTTCTTGCCAACCGGCCTTGCTGTGCCGAGGTACAGCCTGCCAGGACGAGGCCGAGGCGCTCACGCGAGAGCTGTCGTTTCGCGCTGCTGAGTCGGAGAATCTCGGCTCTGCCTTCACAGATCAGTGCCCTCAGAAAGCTGCGGCACCCAAGTCGTCCAACTCAGCGCTGCGTTATGCGAGAAGCGCGGCACCCGATCAGGGTGGCCGCCAGACCACACAAGAAGCCGGCTTGCCAGCGGGCGCCCCACGACTTTCACTTACAGTGGAGGCCAGTCCACAAGAAACCTTGCGCAAGAAACCCAAGCCTGAGACCCCAGGACGTCCATGGACTTTTGGCGCGGGAGCGACACGCTCTCCACAGCAGAACCATCGAGACCCAAGAAACCCAGGGCACCCTGGAGGCAAGCAGGGTGCTTCTTGGCATGGGTCTCCGCTGTACCCTTCCTTCGCGCCGGGGCCCATCGGCAGCCTGGGGCACCGGGGCCCGTCGGCAGTCTGGGGCGCCCTGCGGGACTGGGGACCGACCAGACAGCTGCCACCCTTGGCCTTCTTATAGCAGCATCTCATGCCGCGCTCACCTGCCAGAGGCCTCCTAGATCTACGGCCTCTTCGCCGACCCGCGCCCCTGAGGAGGAGGAGGAGGAGGGAGTGAAGGGGCCCAGGGACACACACAGATAAATAGACACAAAGAAAAGGATTCCCAATCTTTTCCCATATTTTCTGGGCTTTTGTCTTTCCCCCCCACTGCCCACATTTTCCCATATTTTCCTGGGAGTCGACGTGTTCTCCCTCCTGAAAGGGAGGAGGGGAGCGGGGGCGGAGAGGGGGTGGCGAGAGGGCCCAGACCGCCGATGTCGCCTTTTCTGTTCCGTCCGTGCCCCCCTCCCCCCGTTGGGGCCCTCGACCCCGTCTCCGGGGGCTCATTTTCGTCTCGGGTACGCGTCGTTCAGTTCCAATCGTGCTCGTTTCTAATCGTGCTCGTTTCTAATTGTTCCTGCCCCCCTGGTGGCCTGGAAGAGGCCCAGGATAGAACAATTAGAAATGAAAGGATCCTGGCCCCCCCAAAATCAAAGAACTTTCGAGTAGTTCGAAACGATCAATGTGTACCTCTGTTGATGCCCCCGGGCCCGGAACGGGCCTCCGGAGGCCGACATCCAGGATCAGCCGCGCGTCGTGTTTTGTTCGGTGGGGTCCGGGAGCTCGTCGTCGAGGTGAGGGGATGGAGAAGCGCGAGGGGCGCTTCTCCTCGCGCGCCCCTGCCGCTGACCCAACCCGAGGAAGCCTGGACCGGCTTGCCGAGGCATCGATCGTTTGTACGCCTGCCTCCTCGTCCTCGTTATCCTCCCTCTCCTCGTCCTCTATCGCTTCCTCCTCCTCGTCCTCCTCCTCGTCCTCCTCGTCCTCCTCCTCCTCCTCCTCCCCATCCCTCGTCCTCCATCTCCTCCAGCTTCCCCTCTTCCCTCCCTCCTCCTGCCCTCCGCAAAAGTCCCTCCAACTCCTCTCTACTTCCCCCCCCCTCCTCCTGAACCACCGAAGCACGGAAGGCAAGAACATTCGTCGAACTTTGACCGCCCCCCCTGAGGCCGGTCGGCCCTGGGGGGTTGATCAAACTAGGAGCCTGGCGACTCCGGGAGCATCGCATCCTGCAGCATTCGCTCAAGGAGTCGCCAGCTGGTTAGGTATTCTGTACAGCACGGTTAACGACAGCAGAAGGTAGGCAGAAGGGAGAAGAAGCACCGATCACAACCTCAAGAGGGGGGAGAGGGAGGGGTCTGTGGCAGCGGCGGCGGCAACCTTCCACCTTGCTGCTTCTCTTCCCCCTCCCCCTTCGAACTTTCGTCGACCTCCTCTTCCCTGCTCCTCCATTTCCTCTCGCTCGTCCTCCACCTCCTTCAGCTGCTCCTCCTCCCCTCCAAGAGCCCCTACACTTCCTGTGCCACCGCCACCTGCAACTGATTTCTCTCCTGATCAATGTCCTCTTCTGCCTCCCCCTCTTCGCTTTCATCGACCTCATCTACTCCGCATTCTGTCGAGTCCTTTCTTTACTCCGTTTTCCCCTCCTCCGATCCTGCCTCCCACTCGTCCTCATCCTCCTCATCCTACTCAGCCTCTCCCTATCCCTCCTCCCCCGCCTCCTCCTCCCGCTGCTCCTCCTATCAGGCCCGCAATGAAAAGCTATCCAAGGCCTGCGTTAGCAGATCTCGTTTGCCGTCCACACGGGCCAACGAGGAGGCCCAGATTTCTCGGGCTTTGCGTGGGCTCCATCCTCGGACCGGAGCAGTCTTAGCACCTCTTCCTGATTCCTCTTCCTCTCCTCTGGAGGCTGAGCCCTCTTTACAAGCCAAGGTGAAAAGGCTAGTTCGAGCTGCTGGAGGCAGCCCTGTCTCGTCTCGGGTGGCCGATGGGGGTGGAGTCGGGCTGGTTCAGCACCAGCGCTGGGCCGACATTGGGCCGCAGCTAGGTGGCCGGGGCTCGGGGGACAAATCCTGCCCCCCCTCCACATGCTTCATGCCTGGTCTCTGTCCAGGCAGCAGCGCGGCATCGGCGTCGGCGTCGTCGTCTGCCCCTCCGCCGCCGCCCCCGCCGCCCCCGCCACCTGCTGAGCGTGGACGAGGCCGCGGACGCGGCCGAAGAGGCAGGCGCGCCTATCGCGCCCCTCCCTGATTTCGAGGCTTTCCTTTGCCTCCTTCTTTTCGATCCTGTGGGTGTTCGTGACTCGGACTCCCTTCAGTGGTGCGTTCCTCCTCCTCCTCCTCCTCCTCCTCCTCCTCCTCCTCCTCCTCCCCCTCCGCCCCCCCCATCCGCTGCTTCTCCTCTTCCTCACTTTCCCCCTCTGCCTCTCAACTTCCGCCCCCTCCCTTCTCGTCCTCCTTTTTCGGCCCCGTCCGCCTTCCCCCCCCTGTCCGCGTCCTCCTCCACATCCTCGTCGTCGTACTCCTCCCCCTCGTCCTCCTCGTCCTCTCTCCCTGTCCTCGTCGTCGTCCTCCGTCCTCGCGTCGTCGTCCTCGTCGTCACGGTCATCGCCGTTCTCGCCCCCCCTCCCCGCTGCCGCCTCGGTGGTGGCCATGGAGACCGGCGACAGGGGCAAGGGCGACGTCGGCGCCGACGGCGGCAGGGGCCACCTGGCCGCCGTCGTCGTCAGTGGTGACGTCGCCGCGGCGAGGGCGACGTCATCGACATTGACCGTCGGAAATCTTCGGCAATCGTTGTCTTCGTCGTCGCCGCCGCCCGCGGCGTCGTTGCGTCGTCATCGGTAAGGTCGTCGTTGTCGGTAAGGTTGTCGTCTTCGTCTTCGTCGTCGCCGCCGCCGCCGCCGCCGCCGCCGCCGTCGTCGTCGTCGTCGTCGTCGTCGTCGTCGTCGTCGTCGTCGTTGTCGTTGTCGTCGTCGTGGCGAGCGCGACGGCATTCGACGACCGCCTGGCGGGCGGCGGCGGGCCAAGGTGAGGAGGAAGAGGCGGACAAGTAGGGGGGCAACAGACAGGTCAGGCACGAGGGGGTGGAGGGGGACGGGGAGGAGGAGGAGTGGGAGGAGGGAGGAGGCCAGCCGTGGCGACGAGGGGTGGGGACGGGAAGTCGCTAGTGACACTGGGCTCCAGCTTTGCCTCGGCCTCTAGTCTCTGTATTGCCCTGATCGCAGTGTTGCAGCTGATGGTGTCGGGCTTCAACTTCAACGCTCTTTTCTCGCGCGCCCTGTTCGCTTTGCTGTAGCTGGCCATGAGGGATTCGCTCTTCGCCTCCCATTTCTCACACGGGCTCGCTGCACTGTAGCTGGTCACGGTGGGTTCTATATTCGCCTTCGCCTCCAGCTTCATGAATCCCGCGGGGTCAATCACGGTACTGTAGCTGGCAACGTTTGGCTCCACATACGCCTCCGCGGCCGCGCCACACTCCGTTTTCTCGGATCCAGCCGTGGCGACGAGGGGTGACGATGGGAATACGCTGGTGAAGTTGGGCTCCAGTTTTGCTTCCGCCACTGTTGCCCTGATTTCACTGGAGGAGGAGGAGGAGGAGGAGGGGGAGGGAAGGAGGAGGAACAGGGGGAGGAAGAAGAGGAGAAGGAGGAAGAGGAGGAGGAAGAGGAGGAGGAGGAAGAGGAGGAGGAGGAGGAGGAGGAGGAGGAGGAGGAAGAGGAGGGCGAGGAGGAGGAGGAGGAGGAGGAAGACGACGACGACGACGATGGGGGCCGACAGGGCTTCACTCGCGGCATTCACGTTGCCAGGGTCCCAGCGTGGATAGCAAGGACCCTGGGCTGTCGCAAGCGACATGGGGCACAGATGCGAGCACCTAGGGCCCGCTGGCAACTTGCGTGAAACACATGTTGTGTGGTTCTCACTCGTATACGGGGATATTTCCCAAGTGGTGCTTGTACTCAAGGGTCCGTATTGATGTTCTGAGGTTGCCCGAATCGAAATTCGGACCCACCCCCCAGGTTTTAGATACCCCCTGGGATCATGCAATCTACATGTGATTCTGTCCCACCGTTCATTTTATATATGATGTTGTACCACCTCAGCCAAAAACGGGCGGCGCCGCCATGCGAACTTTGCCGCTGGGGCTTTCAGTGGGACTCCCGATGGGGCCACGGACCTTGTGATGGGGTGCGCCAAAGTGGGGCGGCGCCGCCATGCGAACTTTGCCGCTGGGGCTTTCACTGGAACTCCCGACGGGGCCACGAACCTTCTGAGCAGTGCGCCAAAGTGGGGCGGCGCCGCCATGCGAACTTTGCCACTGGGGCCTTCGCTGAAGCTCCTTATGGGGCCACGAAGTGTGTGAGGGTGCGCCACAATTGTGCGGCGCCGCCATGCGAACTTTGCCGCTGGGAGGCGCGCCGTGCGAAGGTTGCCGCTGGGGCCCTCGGTGGGGCCCCCCATGGGCCGTTGAGCCATGTGAGAGACGCGCCTATGAAGTGCGGCGCCATGCGTTTTTTTGTGTTGCGGTTGTTGCTGTTGTTGAACTATCACTACGGAAAAATAACTATTGTTGATCCCCCCTCCGGTTCACATTGTGTTTTTCGATTGAGGAACCCCTCCCGGCGCTCGCACCTTGGTTTCGTATCAAAGAAAGTCTTCCTCCTCAAACTACGTTGTTGGCTTCCGGGTTACGAAACAACGGCTCCCGCCTGAGACTTCCTTACAATTTAGCCAGGACCCCCGCTCCCGCCCGAGACTTCGCATTTTATTCAGGAATCGCGCTCTCGCTTGGAACTTCCTTACAATTGATTGCTTGCAAAAGATTCAAGAATAGCACCTTTGCGTGGGAATTTCCCGCGATTTGCACAAGCGCCGCGCTCCCGACACTCAGGCACCCAGGAGTCGCGCTCACGCTTCGGACTCCCTCACATATTATTTAGGAGTCGGGATCATGCTGCCCTTCGTGGCCCGTTGCAGCCCTTCGTGGCTCCCTCGCTGCCATTCGTGGCCCCGTTGCAGCCCGTCGTGGCCCCCTCGCTGCCCTTCGTGGCCCCATTGCAGCCCTTCGTGGCCCCCTCGCTGCCCTTCGTGGCCCCGTTGCAGCCCTTCGTGACCCCCTCGTTGCCCTTCGTGGCCCCGTTGCAACCCTTCGTAGCCCCCTCGTTGCCTTTGGTGGCCCCGTTGCAGCCCTTCGTGGCCCCCTCGTTGCCTTTGGTGGCCCCGTTGCAACCCTTCGTGGCCCCCTCGCTGCCCTACGTGGCCCCATTGCAGCCCTTCGTGGCCCCCTCGCTGCCCTTCGTGGCCCCGTTGCAGCCCTCGTGACCCCCTCGCTGCCCTTCGTGGCCCCATTGCAGCCCTTCGTGGCCATCTCGCCGCTGCCCTTCGTGACCCCATATATGTATGCTCTTCGTGGCCTCCGCTCGTTCGCGCCCGTCGTGGCCCCCTATGCTTGCCCTTCGTGGCTCCGCCGTCGCCTTTCGTGGCCCCCATCGCTGCCCTTTGTGGCCTCGTTGCTGCCCTCAGTGACCCCGTCCTTGCCCTCCGCGGCCCAATATACGTATGCCCTTCGTGGCCCCCGCTCGTTCGCGCTCTTCGTTGCCCCATGTGCATGCCCTTCGTGGCCCCGCTGTCGCCCTTCGTGGCCCCTCGCAATCCTACATGGCCCTGTTGCTACCCTCAGTGGCCCCGTCGTTGCCTTCTGTGGCCCCGCATTATCTGCCCTTCGTGGCCCACGCTCGTTCGCGCTCTTCGTGGCCCCATACGCATTCCCTTCGTGTCCCCGCTGTCGCCCTTCGTGGCCTACTTCGTGCCCTTCGTGGTCCTGCTGTCGTTCTCTCTCTCGCTCTCGCTTTCGCTCGTCGTCGTCGTGGTCGGTCCCTTGTCCGTCCCTCTTGGGTCGGGTTGCCGCCGATCAGCGCTGCCGCTGGCCAGGCCGACGGTCCGCGGCCGCTCCGCCGCTTGCCGGGGCCCGGCCTGCAGGGAAGAAAGGTGTACCCCCCAAAGGGGTACGATCGAAGACGAAGAGGGCGGGTATCGAGGGTTTGGGAAATACGCGTTAACGGACACTCGAGCAGGTAAGAGCGAACAGTGTTAAAATGATTGTTGTTGTTATTATTATTATTGTTGTTATTTTCATTCGTATTATTATTATTATTATTATTATTATTATTATTATTGTTATTGTTATTGTTATTATTGTTGTTGTTGTGGTTGTTGTTGTTGTTGTTGCTGCTGTTGTTGTTGTTGTTGAACATTATTAATTCTAAAGAATAATTATTGTTGGGACCCCTGGTGCACGGCCCCCCTGCGCCGCCTAGGCCGCAGCTACATTTTCATCATTTTCGTGAGGAAGCCTCAGGTAATTCGATGTGATCAAGATCCGGTTGTTTTGTTCCCCCCCGCTTTCCCTTGCAAAAAACACTATAAAATGACATTTCTTGTTCTAATATAATCAAATTTCAAGAATCCCTTGCAAAAAATAAGGTAAAGTGGACATTCGCGCGCGCAAGACGAAATCCTTCCAAAAACCTTAGTGTTCGCAGCGATTTTAACATAAAAACATCAAAAAACCAATGGTTTTTCAACAAAACAATTGTCAAAATCTCATCCCGCGCGCTCTTGCGGATTCGTAGGAAACCCAACACTTTTTAAACATTTCTGTCAAACGGGCTTTTGCGAGCAACTTTTTCGAACTTCTGCGACAACGGTTGCGCACCTGCCAGGGCCATCATCCCTGTCAAATAATACCATGCGGGACACATTCGTTTTTTCTTCGCGCGCGCACGCCGAAATCTCCAAAAACCATTACGGTGGGTGGGCGTGCAAGCGCCGTTCCCGCCCCTCCTTCCGTTCTCTCTTCTCTCCTTTCCTCCTTGTCCTGCTCCTCCTCCTCCTCCTCCTCCGGCGGGGGGCGTGAGGATCCGGCATCGCTCACAACCATCGGGACAACCATCGGGACAACCATCGGAACAACCATCGGGACAACCATCGGGACAATCATCGGGACAGTCATCGGGACAACGATCGGGACAAGCACAACCATCAGGACAACCATCGGGACAATCATCGGGACAACGATCGGGACAACCACAACCATCAGGACAACCATCGGGACAACCATCGAGACAACCATCGGGACAACCATATCCTCTCTCTCTTGTGTATTCCCACATCCCTCAGGAATTTGCCCTAAAGATGTGATCAACTATCTTGTGAGTACGTATCATGTGTATCATGTGTATCATGTACCATATGCATCATATGCAACAGATGTTCTGTGGAAGGCTTAACAACTTCTGTGGGTTAACAAGGCTTAACAACTTCTGTGGGTGTACGAACGTAGGCTTAACAACTTCTGTGGGTGTGTACTCCACGCCAGTGTAGTAGCCACGGTCGTCCGCAGGCCACGAAGTGAAGTGTCCGAACGTCATAGGGCGGGAAGCTGGGTGTGGGTGGTGGCGAAGAGTCGTGTGGATATTTGGTAGAGCTTGCACTGCCCCCCCACAAAGTGGGGGTATTGGCTGGCGTCGCATGAAAACCCTGGCACTGGTGAGAACACTGAGCGTTCGGGTAAAGTGATTGTTGTTGTTGTTGTTGTTGTTGAATGTTACTTACAAAACAGTGATTATTGAAGGACCCCTTACAAGCGCCCTGGCGCTCTCGCCGAGGCGCCGGCCGCATTTTCATTGAAAATGAGGCTCGCTCTCAAGCGGTTTGGGGGGCCGCGAAAACCGGCCCCCCAACAACAACAACGCCCCCGTTCGAGACTTCCTCCTTTTTTACTCGGGGCCGGTGCTTTTGCTCGCCGCCGAAAGCAGCCGTCTCAACAAAACCACCGCTCCCGCTCGAGACTTCCTCCCGTGTTACCTTGGACAGGCGCGCGACTCTTCCTCTCATCGGCGCCACCCCCCAGCAACAACGACGCCCCCGCTCGAGACCTCCTCCCCTTTTTACTCATGGCGGTGCTCTTGCTCGCCGCCGACAGCCCCCGCCCCGAGAAAGCCAGCGCTCCCGCTCGAGACTTCCTCCCGTTTTACGCTGGACCGGCGCCCTCTTCTCCTCCTCCTCCTCCTCCTCCTCTTCCTCCCTCTTCCTTCCTCCGCCCCCTCCCCTTCTCCCTCCTCCCCCGTCCCTCCTCCGTCCCTCTTTCCTCCCTCCTCTTTCCTCCCCCCTTCTCCTCTCCTCTTTTTTTGGTTTTCTCCCTCCTCGTCCCCCCTCCTCCTCCACCCGCTCCCCCTCCTCCTCCTCCTCCTCCTCCTCCTCCTCCTCCTCCTTTTCGTGCTCCCCCTCCTCATCATCATCCTCGTCCTCCTTCTCCTCCTCCTCCTCCTCCTCCTCCTCCCCCTCCCTCCTCCTTTTCCCCCTCTCTCGTCCTCCCTTTTCCTCCTCCCTCCACCCCTCCTTTCTTCCTCCCCCCTCCCCCCTATCCCGTCCCTCTTCCCCCCCTCTTTCCTCCCTCCTCCCTTCCCCTTTCGCCCCCCTTGTCTCCTCCCTCTTCCCTTCCCCTTCCGTCCTCCCTCGTCGCTCCTGTTTGATGCTTCCTCACCTTTTTCTCAGGACTGGGGCCCTTGTTTCAGCGTCGCCTCTGGGGGGCTCCCAAGAATCCCTTTTGAACCCAAACTATGAACAAAAAACAGCTATCATTTTTGGAGAGCATCGATGCTGTGGAGGGGGGGGAAGAAGAGGGGCGGATGACTTCCAGGGGCTCCAAAGATCGAGGGTCGAAGGGTTGACGCCAGGGATTCCTCGAGAGGGCGTCGAGGGGCAGGTGGAGGATGCGAGCATGGGAGCGGCAGCGCCTGGGGGCGTGAACGTTCAGGGTCACGCGCCGAGGCCGCAGGATGGTGGCGTAACGGTTCGAACGGGGAGTAAGAACCACCTCGTCCTCGGATGTGCTGCCGCTACAACTACTCCTCCTTCCCCCCCCTCCTCCTCCTCCTCTTCCTCCTCCTCCTCCTCCTCCTCCTCTCCCTCTTCCTCTCCCCTATCTTCCCTCCCCTCCTCGTCCTCTTTCTCCTCCTCCGAGATGCGGGGCGTGCGCGAGGCGATTGCGATGGCGATGTGCCGTCGGAGCTGTGGATGTCGAAGTTCTTCGGAAGAGGTGGCGGCGCTACTTTCTTGGGCGGGAGATCTGGGCGAGGGAATCTCGGTCCCCGCATGTCCGAACATCCCCTCATAATGGGGTGTGGTATCCAGAAGGATGGATGTGACATGTGGAAGCATGGCGCATGAGGGTATTATTATTATTATTATTATTATTATTATTATTCGTATTATTATTATTATTGTTGTTGTTGTTGTTGTTGTTGTTGTTTCTTCATGGCGCAACATGGCGCGCAGCGCGCCCTGTTCTGCTCCCGCGAACTGCGGCGGGCACGGAGCCTGCTTGACCCGGTGCTGGGGGCTGGCAAACGGCCGCGCTTCGACAGGCTGCCTAATGCAGGCTCGCCAAGCGCCTGAGCGCGAGAGGCTCAGAGAAAGACGTGCCTCGCGCATAGGCGTTCGCTCAGGACAGCGGCCTTCCGCTCTTGGGGTCCGCTCTCCTCGTCATCATGTTGGCCTTCCGCCACCTGCTCCTTTCAGTCTCCTTGGACTTGGCCCTCTCGAAAGCCGTCCAGAGGCCGCGGTGCTTGCCCTCGATCTCCTTTGCGTGCAGCTCGCGCCTCAAGCACGCCGTGTTGCCGCAGAAAATGCGCAGCTGGTGGCCCATCTCGCCCTCGGCGTCCAGCGAGCCAAACCCGCTGGGGATCTCGGACGTCCCCGTGCCTCAAGCTGCTTGGCGCGCCGGGCCCGCTCCTGGCACATCCGTGTCTTGCGCTGGCGGAACCTCTCGGCGCGAGTTCCAGGGCTGGCCGCGCGACACCAGCGCCGGCAGGCAGGACGTGTACATCAGCAGCGTGGCCCCCGTCGCCCTCGCAGGGGCCCGCGGGCATCGCGCCCGCGCCAGCGTCGCCCTCGCACTTGCCGTGCCTCTCTGTCTGCAGCTCGTCTTCGGACGCTTTCGCAGCAGCAAGCGCCACCGACGAGGTCACAGCGCGCCGAAGAGCCGTTGCTGCTGGCCTCTTCGTAGCTCCGCTGGCGACCGCATCGGGGGCGAAGGCTTCTGCCGCGCACGGCTTGGCGAAGAGCTTGGCGCTCTCCGTGTTGGGGCGCGTTCGAAAGACGTTCGAAAACACCCCAGGCAGTGGATCGCCAGAGCGTCTCCGACGCCGCCCGTCACCTTGACCATCTCGTGCTTGGCGAGGGCTAGCCTCGGTGCTGCGTTCGAACGTTACTGCTTGCAGCCATCGTTGAAATTGATTCTGAGGTTTGCCGCTTCACAGCAAGCCTTTGCGCTCCAGTAGACCACCCCGTCCAAGGTAAACGCCCTTCTCTGCCTGGATCGCCTGTCGTGCTCTGGCGCGCGAAACTCCAGCGCCGCGAACTTCGCGCACTTGTCGGCCTCGTGGTCGCCACTCCTCCACCGCGGAGTGATCTTGCCGCCCTCCACGTCCTTGAGCGTGCCGTGGCCCTTGACCTTCAGCACTGTGAGGCCCTGGTCACCAAGCTCGCCGAACTCGTTCAGCGCATGCCATATCCTCCCCCAAACCTGTGCCCACGCGGCTATGTGGGAGGTTGTCACCGCACGGCCTCACTTTAGGTCGGGCATGTCCCCCTACAGGCGAATTTTGGGCGACAAATTGAACATACCCCAAGAATGCTCAACACATTTTCAAAAATGGTGCAAAATCGTACCCAGACTATTTTTGGACTATTTTGGAATATAGCTTCCTGTAGAATGACACTCCCGACTGAAGGCTACGTGGTAGGTCGTCGCCGCACGGCCTCACTCCGGCAACCCCTTCACCGCGTGGTCCGCGCCGAAGTGCACCGTGATCGGCGCCGCCGAGTGCTTCGCGCTCGGCAACAGCGCGAGCAGCTCGGCGCCGTTGCTCGTCTGGAGCGGGCCATGCGCGCGGGCCCCGAGTGCCTTCACGCACGACCGAGGCCCTGGGTCGGGGGCGCTGCGGCGACGCGGGCGCAGAGCGGAGCGCGGAGCAGAGGAGGAATCGCAGCGGCGGGAGGAGGAGGAGGAGGAGGAGGAGGAGGAGGAGGAGGAGGAGGAGGAGGAGGAGGAGGAGGAGGAGGAGGAGGAGGTAGCTCCGCCGCCGCGCGCCTGGACATCGCCAGCGTCGTGCCGGCCTCGTGGCAGCGCCCGTGAGCGAAGAGCTCTGTATTCATGAAGGGCATCCCGTCTCCTCTCAGCCACTGCAGCCCGCCGAGGACGTTGTCCTGGAGCGGATTTTAGCTGTGCCCAGGCTCGGCTTTCCGACCGACGTGCGGATCGTGACGCTGGTCTGGACCAGCCTGAGTTTGGAGATCTTGTCGGGTAGGTCGAAGCTCGGCCAACTCTCGCTGCACTCCATGTGGCGGTGCCGGAGCGTGCCGGTCTCGTGCTGATGGAGCTGGCAGAACGGGGTGGGCGCCAGCCGCGGGGCCGCGTCGTACGCTGGACTTCGGGGTGTTGGCTCTCTCGAGAGCTTGGGGTCCCGAGCCGCCGTGCTGAGGGCGTTGGGTCTGCAGGAGGATGGGCTCCAAGACGTTTCCGCCCTGGGTGCGAACCTCCTCGAGCGTAGTGCGGAAGCGGAGGATTTTCTGGAGGCCTCCGACTTCGAGGCCTCCGATTCGGGGCCTGACTAGGCTCCCTGGACTGGCTCCTCGGAAATCCCCTGAAGTCTCCAGAGGTCCCCGGAGGTCGCTGGAGGCCTCCATAAGCTCCTGGGAACTCTGAAAATGGCCAACGACGTCAAATAAGACTACGCACATCTCGCGTTCCTCCTCCTTCTCCTCCTCCTTCGTCCCTGCCTCTTCTCCCACTCTCCCACTGCCCCTCTCCACCCGAGCCTGTGTGAGGTCGTCAGCACGTTGGAGACCTCGTCGGGAGAGCTCGCAGCCAGCGCCGCGACGGCGTCGCTGACGAGCAGCGCCTGCATCTCCGAGAGCAGCGGGAAAGAGACAGAAAGAGAGAGAGAGGGGCGGAGGGAAGGGGAGGGGAGCGAAACTGACTATCAGGGGAAGGGCGGACAAAGGGGAGAAATAAGATCCAGGAGGAACTGGGCGATTATCCCAGTGCGACCCTACCTAGGAGTTGGAGCCTCTAGGAAAGCAACATTAGTAGGAGCGGTAAACGCCGTCCTCCTCCTTCTCCTCGTCGTCGTAGTTTTAGCAGTAGCGGTAGTAGTAGTAGTAGTAGTAGTAGTAGTAGTAGTAGTAGTAGTAGTAGTAGTAGTAGTAGTAGTAGAAATAGAAGTAGAAGTAGAAGTAGAAGTATAAGTAGAAGTATAAGTAGTAGTAGTAGTAGTAGTAGTAGTAGTAGTAGTAGTAGTAGTAGTAGTAGTAGTAGTAGTCGTAGAAGTAGTAGTCGTAGAAGTAGAAGTAGAAGTAGAAGTAGAAGTAGAAGTAGAAGTAGTAGTAGTAGTAGTAGTAGTAGTAGTAGTAGTAGTAGTAGTAGTAGTAGTAGTCGTAGTCGTAGTAGTAGTAGTAGTAGTAGTAGTAGTAGTAGTAGTAGTAGTAGTAGTAGTAGTAGTAGTAGTAGTAGTAATAGTAATACTAGCGCCAGAACCGCCGACGCCACGCCGTAAGTGAAGCAGCAGCAGAAGCAGGCAGCAAGTCGCCGAGACAGCAGCAAAAGCAAGCAGGCACGGAGATGAGGGCGGGGCACTGGGGAGTTCTTTACATCTACATCTATATATACACTTACATCTACATCGACACCTACATCTACATCGGGTTTCATGTCTCCCGGCCGGTGCTATGTGCGAAACCTTCGTGAATCCTAAGGGCTCAAGCTGCCCCACTAAGGGCTCAAGATGGCCCACAGACGGACAACATGCATGGAACATACGTGCGCACACACACATACGTACATATATATATATATATATATATATATAGCAGCAGCAATCGTGGATGCTGTGCTGCGCTATGCTATGCTATGCTATGCTCTGCTCTGCTATGCTATGCTATGCTATGCTGCGCAATGCTATGCTGGGCTAGGCTAGGCTATGCTATGCTATGCTGCGCTATGCTATGCTGCGCTATGCTATGCTATGCTATGCTATGCTATGTTTTTGCTTTGCCTTCGCTTTTGCCTTCACTTTTGCCTTTGCTTTTGCTTTTGCTTGGCACCCAGGGAGCGCAACTGGGGGAACCGCGCGTTGGCTTTTACCTTTGCTGTTGCTTTTGCTTGGCTCCCAGGGGACTGGGGGAACCGCCCGGGGCGGCTTGCACTGCCGGGCCCCTTTAAGCCAAGCGAGTAAGAACCCTTCTAGGCAGAGCCTAGGTAGGGAATAAACAACAACACCAACACCACCAACAACAACAGCAACAACACCACCAACAACAGCAACAACAACAACTACAACAACACCAACAACAACAACAGCAACACACCAACAATACTAACACCACCAACAACGTCAACAGCAACACCACCAACAACAACAACACTACCACTATCAATAACAACAATAACAATGCCAGCACCAGCAACAACACCACCACCAACAACAACGGCAGCAACAACAGCAACAACAATATCACCACCACCACCAACAACAGCAACAGCAACACCAACAACAATAGCAATAACAACAGTGGAGAAGAGGCAATCCGCTGCCCTTCAACATGGATATCCCGACACCAGACAGAACACCGTAGAGGGATTGGGAGGGGCGGGAGAGGCCGAGGTCGACGACCCGTCGTCGTGAAGGGGAGGGAGGGGAGGGATTGGGAGGGGAGGGATTGGGATTGGGAGGGGATTGGGAGGGGAGGGGAGGGAGGGGAGATTGGGAGGGATTGGGAGGGGAGGGATCCCCTCTCGTCGTGAACGGATCACGACGGGAAGCTCCCCGCAATGTTCGGCCTCTGGGGGGGCCCGTACCGCGCCCCGGGGCCGTCAAGAAACGGCTCGAGGTGTCAATCTGTACAGCGAGCCCCAGGGAAGGGGTCGAGACATCCGGGGGTCCACCCTGCAAAACAGGTGCGGCATCGGGGCGACGTCGTCGTTGTGTAGGTTCTCGGGCGTGCCTGCTGGTCACACTGGCCGGACGCACCTCGAGACACTCGGGGAGGGGGGCGGCCTTCTGAAGCGGCAGGGGGGCTTCTTCGAGGGGCTCAGGGGCTTCTTGGAGAGCTTCTATGCGGAGTGCCCTGCCTGCTGAGACGGCCGCCCCCCCTCGCCCTCGCGCCGAGCCGAGGGCGGGGACCGGAACGGGAGCGGGGGGGTGGGGGAGGCGAAAGGCGAGGGGGGTGGAAGGGCGAGGGGGAGGGTGGGCTCGGGCTGGGAGTGGGGGGAGCAGCAGCGGGCGAGAGGATCAAACGTGCATACATGCATACATAAGTACACACAAACATGAATAATTATACGCACACACACGCACACACACACATCTGTATGCATGTATGTATGTATGCATGCATGTCTGTCTGCCTGTCTGTCTGTCTGTCTGTCTGTCTGTATGTATGTATGTATGTATGTTTATATATATATATATATGTATATATATGTATGTATGCATGCATGCATGCATGTGTGTATGCATGTATGTGTGTATGCACGTATGTATGTATGTATGTATGTATGTATGTATGTATGTATGTATGTATGTATGTATGTTTGTATGTCTATATGTATGTTGTATGCTTGTATACTTGTATGTAGGTATGTCTGTCGGTATGCATGTATGTATGTATGTATGTATGTATGTATGTATGTATGTATGTATGTATGTATGTATATGAATATATAACACATATATATATGCATACGTATGTACGTAGCACCCCACAGATGCGGATCAGAGTGAGGGGGCGGTGGGGACGTCGGCAATCTGCGAGACTCCCGAGAGGCCAGCCGCAAGCGCCAAAGTCCCACAAATTATACAACGGGCCCGCCGCAAGCGCCGATTTTTTCTTAAAATAAATGTGGGTAAGTCGCGGGGTCGCGGGGTGGGCCGCGGGTGGGTCGCAAGAAGGTCGCGGGTGGGTCGCGGGGCAGGTCGCGGGTGCGTCGCTGATGGGTCGCGGGGTAGGTCGCGGGTGGGTCGCGGGGTGGGTCGCGGGTGGGTCGCGGGGTGGGTCGTGGGTTGGTCGCGGGGTGGGCCGCGGGTGGGTCGTAGGGTGGGTCGCGGGGTGGGTCGCGGGGTGGGTCGCGGGTGGGTCGCGGGGTGGGTCGCGGGGTGGGTCGCGGGGTGGGTCGCGGGGTGGGTCGCGGGTGGGTCGCGGGGTGGGTCGCGGGTGGGTCGCGGGTGGATCGCGGGGGGAACGACGACAACAAATGACTCACTGCCTGGAGTTCCCCATATGTGCATCTATTAGCATGGACCTGTCCGCCGTGATTGTCTAGGTGCAAGAGCTTTCGAATAAAAGCGGGCTTGAGTATTGACGGTCTGGGGGTGAATCTAACTGTGAGTGAATTGGAGTGTGAATGAGTCTCAATAATATTAGTGCGTCTCTGCGCATGAGCCTGGGGCCTTCTGGGGCCTCCTGGGGACTCCTGGGGCCTCCTGTGGCCTCTTGGGGCTTCCTGTGGCCTCCTGAAGACTCCTGGGGCCTCGCGTGGCCTCATGGGGCCTCCAGGAGCTTTCTGGATCCTCATGAGGCCTCCTGGGGAGGATTCGTGCCCCAAGGGAGGCCCAATCCAGAGGAACAGACGTAAAGCACTTCGGATTGAAGCCACAGGAGAAGGGCAATCTATATGAACACGCGTACAACACCAAGGACTCGTGCCCCAATGTAGGCCCAATCTATAGGAACCTATGTAAACACTGAGGGGTGGATACGCAGGAGAAGGACACTTTATATAACCATACGTAAGCACAAAAGATTCGCACTCCAAGGGAAGCCCAATCTATAGAAACATATATAATACGCCGGGGATCGGAGCCACTCCTGTGGCCTTCTGAGGCCTCCTGCTCCTGGGGCCTCGTGGGGGCTCCTGGGGCCTTCTGGGGCCTCCTGGTGCCTCCTGGCGTTTCCTGTGGCCTCGTGTGGCCTCGTGTGGCCTCCTGGTGCTTCCTAGGGCCTTCCAACGCCTCTTGGGGCCTCCTGGAGCCTCCTGTGGCCTCCTGGGACCTCCTGTGGCCTCCTGGTGCCTCCTGGGACCTCATGTGGCCTTATGGGGCCTCCTGGAGTCTGCTGGAGCTTCCTGTGGCATCCTGGGGATCCACGCCCACGAGCCTGGCCAGCAAAACAAGCAAACCGTTTGAGACATCCTCGCAATCTGGGCCACCAGGTTGGGATCACCAGCGCCTGGCTCGAGGCATCCTCCAAATCTGCTTCGAAAGCGAAAGATGTTGGGGGTACACACAGGCAAACCGCTCGAGACATCCCAACCATTTTGGCGCGAACGGAGGATTGAGATACCCCCTGGCGGCTCCCCCTTGGGGGCGCCTCGCTCGAGACATCCTCCACATCTGCTCCGAAAGCGGAAGATGTTTGGGGCACAAACGGGCACACCGCTCGAGACATCCCCGCCACTTTGGCGCGAACGGAGGGGTGACATACCCCCTGGCGGCTCCCCCTTGGGGGTGCTGAAACCCGCGCCTCGCGCGAGACATCATCAGAATCTGCACCGCCATCATCATCATCATCATCATCATCATCATCATCATCATCATCATCATCATCATCAGCATCATCAGCATCATCAGCATCATCAGCATCATCAGCATCAGCATCATCATCAACATCATCATCATCACCACCATCATCATCATCCTAATCATTATCATCATCATCATCACCATCACCATCATCATCATCAGTTGTACTGTTGTCATCGTCATCGTCGCCACCACCATCATCATCACCATCATTGTCATCATCACCATCACCATCACCATCACCATCACCATCACCATCAGCATCAGCATCAGCATCAGCATCAGCATCATCATCATCATCATCATCATCATCATCATCATCACAACCACCAACATCGTCGCCATCACTGTCATCAGCATCATTCGCACTACATAGCATAGCGTAACATGACATAACATACCATACCATAACGTATGAATGAGGTGTGGGTGTGACTGTCCTTCCGGCGCGGTGAAAGTAATACCAACCACCCCATCTTAGCATATGGGGAACAACAACAACGACCAACACCAATAACAACAACAACGCAACAAGCATAGTCCTCACCACGGATCCCCACTTCAGCCACGCACCCAGGGACAATGAATGACCGTTCGGCCCACTCATCCAAAAATGTATATATATATATATATATATATATAGTGGGCCGAACGGTCATACATTGTGCCTGGGTGCGTGGCTGAAGTGAGAATCCGTGGTGAGGTTTCTGCTTGTTGCGTTGTTGTCGTTGTTGTTGATGTGGTTGTTGTTTGCTGTCGTCGTCCCCCCCGCGACCCACCCGCGACCCACCCCGCGACCCACCCCGCACCCACCCCGCGACCCACCCCGCGACCCACCCCGCGACCAACCCGCGAACCACCCCGCGACCCGCCCGCGACCCACCCCGCGACCCACCTGCGACCCACCCGCGACCCACCCCGCGACCCGCCGCGACCACCCGCGACCCACCTGCGACCACCGCGACCCACCCGCGACCCACCCCGCGACCCACCCCGCGACCCACCCTCGACCCACCCGCGGCCCACCCGCGACCGATCCGCATTGGCTTGAAGAAAATATCGGCGCTTGCGGCGGGCTCATTTGTAAGTTGTGAAACTTTGGCGCCTGCGGCGGGCTTCTCCAGAGTCTCGCAGACTGCCGACGTCCCCACAGCCCCCTCACTCTTATCCGCATCTGCGGGGCGCTACGGTATGTACACAAATCCGCCGACCCTTCCGGCGTGTGGAAGGCGCTCTTCGTCCGACCCCCGTCTCCTTCATCTGGGCTCTCCCCCTCAAGCGCGCCACCCAAAGCGAAACCACATCGAAATTGAGCAACGTCGCAGCTGAGTCGAAGGCAAAACGAAATTGAGCAACGTCATAGCTGAGGCGAAGGGAAGCCCCTTCCTTTTGATCCCTTCCTCGCCAGGGGGTGGGGTCCTGGGGGGGGTTGCCACCCAGATGCGCATCCCCTCTGGGCGGTCCCAGGGCCCAGAAAAGCGCCAAGACGCTACAAGAGTGCCCTAAGGGCGGCCCACAACGGTCCACAAGGGCTCCGACTCTCCGAATCCGAAAACAATAGGTCCAAGACGCACAACAGCCTCCAGATGGCCTGATTCGTTTGCAAGACGCCTGCAACAAAAACCTCCAAGAGCACTCCCAAGCGAGCCCCGAGAGGCAAAATTCGCCAATTCCCCACAAGGTTTTGATTCATTCTGCCGTTTTTGCTATCTCGGCTCTCCGACGCTCTTACCCGCCTCAGACGCCCCCAATGACGCTACAAGACAGCCCAACCGGCCTCGAACAGCGCCCCAGAACGACCCCAGACAACCCCAAGACGGGCCAAAAGGCTTCCAAGACGCCCCAAGGAGGGCTCCAAGAGGGTGCCCAGACGGGGGACCCGAACGGATGTTTCGAGTCCGCGGCCTGAGAGGCTCCCAGGAAGCGCCAAGAAGCCCCCAAGAGGCCCCCGGGAAGCTCCAAAGGCCCCCAGGAGCCTCCCAACAGGCACCCAAGAGGCTCCCAAGAGGCCCCCAAACTACCCCCCAGAGGTTACCGAGAGCGCTCCGAAGAGACCCCACTAAGCCTCCCCGAGGAGTCTGACCCACGTCAGCATCGTCGTCGTCGTCGTCGTCGCCGTCGTCGTTCAGGGTTGTCTCAAATCTCTCTCTCTCTCTCGATATATATATATACACATATATGTGTATAGATATGTATATATATATATAATGTGTATATATATGATTATGTATATGTATACAGATACTGTTACTTACACATCCGTAGACATACGCATACACATGCACATCCACATAGTCATATATATACATAGGTGGGAACACACATGTATAGGTTTGTATGTATGCATACATGCATGCATGCATTCATGTCTGCGTCTATATATGCATGTATGTATGTATGTATGTATGTATATGTCTGTATACATGTGTGTATGAGTATCTGCATACACAAACGTATATACATATCACTAAACATATGAGCATGGTGATGCACACATTATATGGATGTGTGTATCGGTATGTCGAGAGAAAGAGAGAGACACCTATAAACATATACATTCCCCAATCAGAGCTTGCCTCTGTAGGGGTCCTAGCGGATTCATATGGTTAGGTTAGGTTTGCCGGCGATTTTCGCTGCACGCCCGGGTGCCCGGGTGCCCGGTAGCCCTATAGCCCTATAGCCTTATAGCCCTGTAGCCTTACAGCCCTATAGCCCTATAGCCCTGTAGCCCTATAGCCCTATAGCCCTATATCTCTATAGCCTTGTATCCATATAACCTGATAGCACGATATGCCTATAGCCCTACAGCCCTATAGTCCTATAGCCCCGTTGCCCTATCTATAGCCCTATAGCCCCAGAACCTTATAGCCCTATAGCATCATAGCCCTAGAGCCCCATAGCCCTGAAACGATTATGCTTTGTTGTTTTTTCCAGTATCATATATATATATATAGAGAGAGAGAGAGAGAGAGAGAGAGAGAGAGAGAGAGAGAAAGAGAGAGAGAGAGAGAGAGAGAAAGAGAGAGAGAGAGAGAGGGAGAGAGAGAGAGAGAGAAAGCTCTCTCTCTCTCTATATATATAAAGATATATATATATATATAGAGAGAGAGAGAGAGAGAGAGAGAGAGAGAGAAACACAACAACGAGCTGGAACAGAGAACGGATGACACGAAGGTGTGTGCATGTGAATGTATGCGCCACCGTGCCTCGAGGTACGAGTTGGAGTGCCCTCAGGTCTCTTGAGTTTTCTGTCCCCAATCCTCAAAATTTGAATTTCTGACGGTCCGATCCCCACATTGACGGACTTCCTTGCGCGTGACGCGTGCCTCCTGGGGCTTTCCGTGTATTGTAGTATGACCATGTCGGAGCCAAGAGAGAGCACCCAAACAGGCCAAGAGGGCCCCAAAGGGCTCCCAAGACGCTCCAAGAAGACCCAGAATCGCCCGAAAATAGCGACCGTGAACAAGCCCCCAAGGGCCCTCCCCACAAACCCAAGGATGCCCCCAAGAGGCTCGAATCAGGCCCCAGGAGGCCCCCAAGAGGCCCCAACACGCCTACAAGACTGCCTCCAAGGAGCTTCCGGGAGGCACCCCAAGAGATCCCCACAGGCATCCAAGAGGCCTCTGACTCACAACGTAGGCACGGTGGCGGGATGGGCCGAAGGCCACTCGATCCGCCGCCCCCTGTTGATTCATCACAGGGGTGCCTGGCGTGCTAGACGATTTCGGTTTTGGTTCTTTTCCAATAGAACTCCCCCTGGGGCTCCGGCGCGTCCCGCCGGGGTCCCGGGAAGGACCTCAATCCAGACAAAAATCCTCCATGACGGCTCAAGATGGCGCCAAGATAGCCACGTTGGCCCAAGATGGCCTCCAAGATGGTCCAAGATGGCTTCCAAGTCCGTCCAAGATGGTCAAAGACGGCCTCATGACGGCCCAAGAGAGTCCAAGATATCTCCAGGTTCGCCCAAGAAGCCTCCAAGACGGCTCAATACGACCCAAGAGGCCTCCAAGAGGTCCTCCAGGGGGGTCCGCAGAGGCCAACATCATTGATTTTGTTAAGGTTTTTTGAAGATTTTGGCATTTGCTTCTTCTCGGCATTGCGACGGATCAAGACGGCCCAAGAGGCCCCCAAGATCGCCCAAGAGGCCTGCAAGAGGCCCCTTGATAGCCCAAGAGGCCCCCAAGACGGCCCCAAGAGGGCCCCAAGACGGGCCAAGAGGCCTCCAAGACGCCCAAGATGGCCTCCAAGACGGCCCCGAAGCGTCCCAAGAGGGCCCCAAGCCGGTTCAGAGAGGCCCCCAAGACGGCTCCCGACGGCGTCAGACGGGCCAGGAACCCACCAATATGGCACAAGTTGGCTCGACGCTGGCCCAAGACGGTCCAAGAGGCCTCCAAGAGGGCCTCCAGGAAGGCCAGAAAAGGCCAAAAACATAAATTTTCCTGTGGTTTTTGAAGGATTTTGACATTTGCTTCTTTTCGGCCTTCCGACGGCCCGAGACGGCCCAAGAGCTCCCAACGATCGCCCAAAGATCGCCCAAGAGGCCTCCAAGATGGCCCCAGAACGGCCCAAGAGGCCCCCAAGACGGCCCGAAGAGGACCCCAAGACGGCCCAGGAGGCCTTTGAGACGCCCAAGATGGCCTCCAAGACGGCCCTGGAGCATGGCAAGCCCCAAGTCGGCCCAGAGAGGCCCCCCGAACGGCTTCCGACGGCGTCAGGCGGGCCAGGAGCCCACCAAGACGGCCGAAGATGGCCCTAAGATGGCCCAAGACGGCCCAGGAGGCCTCCAAGAGGGCCTCCAGGAAGGCCAGAAAAAGGACAACATCATTTATTTCCCATGAGTTTTTGAAGGATTGTGGCATTTGCTTTTTCCCGGAAAGGGCTTAAGCCCAGGGTTCTCTTTTAGTAGGTAAACCTGTCCCCCGGTGCCAACTTGAAGGAGGCCGGCGAATTTTTTCCCTGATAAATAACGAGGTCGAAGGAGGCCGGCGAATTAAAATTTGAGGATGTCTCGAGCGAAACGCTTGTTTTTGAAATCCCGATCGATAAATCACAGGGTGCGGGCCACTTTTTCGTGTGTTGAGGATGTCTCGAGCGAAACGCTTGCTCCGCAGAGTTTGCCGAGGATGTCTCGAGCGAAACGCTTGTTTTGCAGAGCCGACCGCGACGCGGAAAAGCGCCCCGCGCGAAGGAATTTCGATGATGTCTCGACTAATTCCTTTGTTTTTGTACGATTTCCTGGAATTTTGGCAGGATGTCTCGAGCGAAATGCACGACCCCACCCTAGCACGACCATACCCCAGCACGACCACACCCCAGCACGACCAGACCCCAGCACGACCCCACCCCAGCACGACCCCACCCCAGCACGACCATACCCCAGCACGACCACACCCCAGCACGACCCGACCCCAGCACGACCCTACCCCAGCAAGACCACACCCCAGCACGACCACACCCCAGCACGACCTCACCACAGCACGACCACACCCCAGCACGACCACGCCCCAGCACGACCACGCCCCAGCACGACCACGCCCCAGCACGACCACACCCCAGCACGACCACGCCCCAGCACGCCACCCCCCAGCACGACGCCCCAGCACGACCCCAGCACGACCACACCCCAGCACGACCACGCCCAGCACGACCACGCCCCAGCACGACCACCCCCAGCACGCACGCCCCAGCACGCCCCAGCACGACCACACCCCAGCACGACCACACCCCAGCACGACCACACCCAACACGACCACACCCCACCACGATCACACCCCACCACGACCACACCCCAGCACGACCCGATCGATGAATCACAGGGTCAGCACGGCACGACCCAGCACGACCACGACCACGACCCCAGCACGACCACACCCCAGCACGACCCCACCCCAGCACGACCCCACCCCAGCACGACCACACCCCAGCACGACACACCCAGCACGAGCACACACCCCAGCACGACCACACCCCAGCACGACCCCACCCCAGCACGACCCCACCCCAGCACGACCATACCCCAGCACGACCACACCCCAGCACGACCCGACCCCAGCACGACCCTACCCCAGCAAGACCACACCCCAGCACGACCACACCCCAGCACGACCTCACCACAGCACGACCACACCCCAGCACGACCACGCCCCAGCACGACCACGCCCCAGCACGACCACGCCCCAGCACAACCACCCCCCAGCACGACCACCCCCCCAGCACGACCACCCCCAGCACGACCACCCCCCAGCACGACCACTCCCCAGCACGACCACTCCCCAGCACGACCACACCGCCTTGGTTGAGTGGTTGCCTGTCGTCGTGGAATGTTTCGTGGGGTGTCTCGTGGAATGTTTCGCGGGGTGTCTCCTGGAATGTTTCGTGAGGTGTCTCGCGGAATGTTTCGTGAGGTGTCTCGTGGGATGTTTCGTGAGGTGTCTCGTGGGATGTTTCGTGAGGTGTTGCCCCGTTGGGTATCGTGAAAACGTGCCCATGCTCCACATGTCTATATCCCTTTCCGGGTTCGTGGGTCCATCATGTTTCCCGGAAAGGGCTTAAGCCCAGGGTTCTCTTTTAGTAGGTAAACCTGTCCCCCGGTGCCTGCTTGAAGGAGGCCGGCGAATTTTTTCCCTGATAAATAACGAGGTCGAAGGAGGCCGGCGAATTAAAATTTGAGGATGTCTCGAGCGAAACGCTTGTTTTTCAGAAAATGGTGAGGATGTCTCGAGCGAAACGCTTGTTTTGTGTTATAGATTGTCCTCTCCTGGGGACCTGAATTCTGAGGACCACCTCCCAGCACGACCACCCCCCCAGCACGACCACCCCCCAGCACGACCACACCCCAGCACGACCACCCCCAGCACGAGCACGACCACCCCAGCACGACCCCACCCCCACGACCCCACCCTAGCACGACCACACCCCAGCACGATCACACCCCAGAACGACCACACCCCACGACCCCACCCAGCACGACACCCACCCCAGCACGACCACACCCCAGCACGACCACACCCCAGCACGACCCCACCCCAGCACGCACCCCAGCACGCCCCACCCCAGCAAGACCACACCCCAGCACGACCACACCCCAGCACGACCTCACCACAGCACGACCACACCCCAGCACGATCACGCCCCAGCACGACCACGCCCCAGCACGACCACTCCCCAGCACGACCACCCCCAGCACGACCACCCCCCCAGCACGACCACCCCCCAGCACGACCACCCCCCAGCACGACCACACCCCAGCACGACCACACCCCAGCACGACCACACCCCAGCACGACCCCACCCCAGCACGACCCCACCCTAGCACGACCACACCCCAGCACGATCACACCCCAGAACGACCACACCCCAGCACGACCCCACCCAAGCACGACCCCACCCCAGCACGACCACACCCCAGCACGACCACACCCCAGCAGGACCCCACCCCAGCACGACCCCACCCCAGCACGGCCCCACCCCAGCAAGACCACACCCCAGCACGACCACACCCCAGCACGACCTCACCACAGCACGACCACTCCCCAGCACGATCACGCCCCAGCACGACCACGCCCCAGCACGACCACTCCCCAGCACGACCACCTCCCAGCACGACCACCCCCCCAGCACGACCACCCCCCAGCACGACCACCCCCCAGCACGACCACACCCCAGCACGACCTCACCACAGCACGACCACACCCCAGCACGACCACGCCCCAGCACGACCATGCCCCAGCACGATCACGCCCCAGCACGACCACCCCCCAGCACGACCACCCCCCCAGCACGACCACACCCCAGCACGACCACACCCCAGCACGACCACACCCAGTCGCACCCCCGTGGAATGTTTCGTGGGGTGTCTCGTGGAATGTTTCGTGGGGTGTCTCGTGGAATGTTTCGCGGGGTGTCTCGTGGAACGTTTCGCGAGGTGTCTCGTGGAATGTTTCGCGAGGTGTCTCGTGGGATGTTTCGCGGGGTGTCTCGTGGGATGTTTTGTGAGATGTCGCCCAGTTGGGTATCGTGAAAACGTGACCATGCTGCGCATGTCTATATCCCTTTCCGGGTTCGTGGGTCCATCATGTTTCGGTCTTCCGACGGCCCGAGACGGCCCAAGTGCCCCCAAAGATCGCCCAAGAGGCCTCCAAGACGCTCAAGATGGTCTCCAAGACGACTCAAGAGCCCTCCAAGACGTCCTCCAAGAAGGCCAGAAAAGGGTCAAAATGGCCTCCAGACGGCCAAGATGACCTTCAAAATGCCGACGTGTTCCCCGAAGGCTTTCCAAACCGATTCGGGGAACACATGGTCCGATAGCTTGGCAGGTCTGGCCTCAACGTTCGGCCACATAAGCGCTTCCAAAAAGGCAGGGGGCGGCGGTGATTCGCCGTAGGCGTCTTCGATCCGCAGCTCCCTGAGGTCTTGCCACAGGTGTGCCTGGCGTGCTAGACCTATATTGCTTGGTTTTGGTTCTTTTCCAAAAGGACTCCTCCTGGGGCTTCGGCCGATCCCGCTGGCCACCTGGAAGGCTGCCGAACATGCCAGGGTGGTTGCCCACATCGCCTCCAGGACGGCCAAGATGGCCCAAGATGGCCTCCAAGACGGCCAAGATGGCCTCCAAGTTCGTCCAAGATGGCCTCCAAGTCGGCCCGAGAGGGTCCAAGATGCCTCCAAGTCTGCCCAAGAAGCCACCCAGACGGCCCAAGATGGCTCCAAGAGGCCCCCAAGCGGCCTCCAAGACTGCCTCCAAGAGGTCCTCCAGGAGGGCCCGAGGAAGTCTAAATCATTGTCTGTACGTTTTTGGAAGGTTTTGGCGTTTGCTTCTTTTCGGCCTTCCGACGGCCCAAGACGGCCCATGGAAGGCCTCCAAGATCGCCCCCAGAGCGCCCAAGAGGCCTCCAAGATGGCCCCAGGACGGCCTAAGAAACCCCAAAGGAGGCCCAGAGGGGGCCCAAGAAGGCCCAAGAGGCCTCCATGACGGCCAAGATGGCCTCTAAGGCGGCCCTGAAGCGCCCCGAGAGGGCCCGAAGACCGTCCAGAGAGGCCCCCAAGACGGCTTCCAACGGCCCAGGAACGCACTAGGACAGCCAAAGAACCCCCAAGAAGCCCCCAACGGCTCCCAAGAGGCCGCATGAGACCCCCAAAATGCATCCAACAGGCTCCCAGCAAGCTCCCAGGAGACCCCAAGAGTGCCCCAAGAGGCTCCCAAGAGGTCTACTCCTCCTCCTCCTCTTCCTCCTCATCCTCCTCCTTCTTTTTATTCTTCTCCTCGTTCTCCTCTTCCACACTTGTTCCCCGAAGGGTTTCAACGACGGCTGGGGGAACACATGGTACGATAGCCTGGCCAATCTCTAGCCCAACTTTCGGCCACACAGGCGCTTCCAAAAAGGCAGGGGGCGGCGGTGATTCACCGTTGGCGTCTTCGTTTTGCCGCCTTTCTGTTGGCTTGCCACAGGGGTGCCTGGCATGCCAGGCTTCAGGAGGTTCTTGGTCCATTTAGAGCTCACCCTGTGGCTTCGGCCCAGCGCGCCAGCCACCTGGAAGGCTTTCCCAGCGGTGTTTGCAAACGTTTTTCCCGCTCCAGATGGCTCCAAGATGATGGCCCTCAAGTTCGCCCAAGATGGTCCAACATGGTCTCCAAGACGGCCCGAGAGGGTCCAAGATGCCTCCAAGTTTGCCCAAGAAGTATCCAATATGGCCATAAGATGACAGGAGACGGCCCAAAGGCCAACATCATACATTTCCCATTGTTTTTCACGGAAAGGGCGCGGGCCCAGGGTTCTCTTTTGGTATGTAAACATGTCCCCGGTGCCCAACTTGAAGGAGGCCGGCGGATTCTTTCCCTGATAAATATCGAGGTCGAAGGAGGCCGGCGGATTAAAATTTGAGGATGTCTCGGGCGAAACGCTTGTTTTTGAAATCCCGATCGATAAATCACAGGGTGCGGGACACCTCAGCACGACCACACCCCCAGCATGACCACACCCCAGCACGACCACGCCCAGCACGACCACGCCCCAGCACGACCACACCCCAGCACGACCACACCCCAGCACGACCACACCCCAGCACGACCACACCCCAGCACCAGCACGACCACACCCCAGCACCAGCACGACCACACCCCAGCATGACCCGATCGATAAATCACAGGGTGCGGACCACCCCAGCACGACCACACCCCAGCACGACCCCACCCCAGCACGACCCCACCCCAGCACGACCACGCCCCAGCACGACCACACCCCAGCACGACCACACCCCAGCACGACCACACCCCAGCACGACCCCACCCCAGCACGACCCCACCCTAGCACGACCACACCCCAGCACGACCACACCCCAGAACGACCACACCCCAGCACGACCCCACCCAAGCACGACCCCACCCCAGCACGACCACACCCCAGCACGACCACACCCCAGCAGGACCCCACCCCAGCACGACCCCACCCCAGCAAGACCACACCCCAGCACGACCACACCCCAGCACGACCTCACCACAGCACGACCACACCCCAGCACGACCACGCCCCAGCACGACCACGCCCCAGCACGACCACGCCCCAGCACGACCACGCCCCAGCCCCAGCACGACCACCCCCCCAGCACGACCACCCCCCAGCACGACCACCCCCCAGCACGACCACACCCCAGCACGACCACTCCCCAGCACGACCACACCGCCTTGGTTGAGTGGTTGCCTGTCGTCGTGGAATGTTTCGTGGGGTGTCTCGTGGAATGTTTCGCGGGGTGTCTCGTGGAATGTTTCGTGAGGTGTCTCGTGGAATGTTTCGTGAGGTGTCTCGTGGGATGTTTCGTGAAGTGTCTCGTGGGATGTTTCGTGAGGTGTTGCCCAGTTGGGTATCGTGAAAACGTGTCCATGCTACACATGTCTATATCCCTTTCCGGGTTCGTGGGTCCATCATGTTTGATGGATTGGCATTTTGCTTCTTTTCGGTCTTCCGACGGCCCGAGACAGCCCAAGAACCCCCCAAGTTCGCCCCCCCAGAGCGTCGTAGAGACCTCCAAGGTGATCCCAGAATTGCCCCAGAGGCCCCCACGACGGCCCCAAGAGGGCCCCAAGACGGGCCAAGAGGCCTCCGACGCCCAAGATGGCCTCCGAGACGGTTCTGGAGCACCCCAAGAGGGCCCCAAGCCGGTTCAGAGAGGCCCCCAAGATGGCTTCAGGCGGCGTCAGACGGGCCAGCAACGCCCTAGGACTGCCAAAGAGGTCCCCAAGAAGCTCCCAAAGGCCCCCAAGAGGCCCAAGGAGGCCTCCAGGATGCCTCCAAGAGGCTCCAGGAAGCTCCCAGGAGCCCCCAAGAGTGCCCCCCCCGAGGCTCACAAGATGCCCCCTCCTCCTCCTCCTCCTCCTCCTCCTCCTCCTCCTCCTCCTCCTCCTGATCTTCCCCGCCATCCCCCCCTTAAGTGTCCCCCGAAGGGTTTCCACAACGGTTGATGGAACACATGGTTAGATAGCGTGGCAGAGCTCTTGCCACAGCGCTCGGTCACATGGGCGATTCCAAAAGGCAGGGGTCGGCGGTGATTCGCCGTAGGCGTCTTCGATCCGCAGCCCCCTGTTGACTCATCACAGCGGTGCCTGGCGTGCAGATCCTACGGCTTGACTTCGGTTCTTTTCAAGAAGAGCCCCCCCCCTGGGGCTTCGGTACATGTCGCTGGCCACCCGAAGGCCCCGCCGCTGCGCAACCAACGTCTCCTAGACGACCCCAACGGCCTCCAAGACGGCGAAGATGGCCGAGATGGGCTCCAAGTTCGCCCAACATGGTCCAAGATGGCCTCTGAGACGGCCCAAGAGGGTCCCAGATGCCAGATGCCTCCAAGTCCGCCCAGAAGCCACCCAGACGGCCCAAGATGGCTCCAAGAGGCCCCCAAGAGGTCTCCAAGACGGCCCAAGTTCCCAAGAGGGCCCGAAGAGGCCAAATCCTTGGTTTTCTTTTAGTGTGTAAACATAATCCCCGGTGCCCAACTTGAAGGAGGCCGGCGGATTCTTTCCCTGATAAATATCGAGGTCGAAGGAGGCCGGCGGATTAAAATTTGAGGACGTCTCAGGCGAAACGCTTGTTTTTGAAATCCCGATCGATAAATCACAGGGTGCGGGACACCTCAGCACGACCACACCCCCAGCATGACCACACCCCAGCACGACCACGCCCAGCACGACCACGCCCCAGCACGACCACACCCCAGCACGACCACACCCCAGCACGACCACACCCCAGCACGACCACACCCCAGCACGACCACACCCCAGCACCAGCACGACCACACCCCAGCACGACCCGATCGATAAATCACAGGGTGCGGACCACCCCAGCACGACCACACCCCAGCACGACCCCACCCCAGCACGACCCCACCCCAGCACGCCCCAGCACGACCACACCCCAGCACGACCACACCCCAGCACGACCACACCCCAGCACGACCCCACCCCAGCACGACCCCACCCTAGCACGACCACACCCCAGCACGACCACACCCCAGAACGACCACACCCCAGCACGACCCCACCCAAGCACGACCCCACCCCAGCACGACCACACCCCAGCACGACCACACCCCAGCAGGACCCCACCCCAGCACGACCCCACCCCAGCAAGACCACACCCCAGCACGACCACACCCCAGCACGACCTCACCACAGCACGACCACACCCCAGCACGACCACGCCCCAGCACGACCACGCCCCAGCACGACCACGCCCCAGCACGACCACCCCCCAGCACGACCACCCCCCAGCACGACCACCCCCCAGCACGACCACCCCCCAGCACGACCACACCCCAGCACGACCACTCCCCAGCACGACCACACCGCCTTGGTTGAGTGGTTGCCTGTCGTCGTGGAATGTTTCGTGGGGTGTCTCGTGGAATGTTTCGCGGGGTGTCTCGTGGAATGTTTCGTGAGGTGTCTCGTGGAATGTTTCGTGAGGTGTCTCGTGGGATGTTTCGTGAAGTGTCTCGTGGGATGTTTCGTGAGGTGTTGCCCAGTTGGGTATCGTGAAAACGTGTCCATGCTCCACATGTCTATATCCCTTTCCGGGTTCGTGGGTCCATCATGTTTTTTTGACGGATTTTGGCATTTGCTTCTTGTCGGCCTTCGGACAGCCCAAGCCGGCCCACGAGGCGCCCAGGATCGCCCCAAGATGGCCACGAAGGCCTCCGAGATGACCCCATGACGCCCCGACAAGCCTCCAATACGGCCCCAAGAAGGCCTCAAGACGGCCCAAGAGGCCTCCAGGGCGCCCAAGATGGCCTCCAAGACGGCCCTGAATCGCCCCAGGAGGAGGAGAGGAGGAGGAGGAGGAGGAGGAGGAGGAGGAGGAGGAGGAGGAGGAGGAGGAGGAGGAGGAGGAGGAGGAGGAGGAGGGAGGAGGAGGAGGAGCAGGAGGAGGAGGAGGAGGAGGAGGAGGAGGAGGAGGAGGAGGAGGAGGAGGAGGAGGAGGAGGAGGAGGAAGGCGGAGGAGGAGGAGGAGGAGGAGGAGGAGGAGGAGGAGGAGGAGGAGGAGGAGGAGGAGGAGGAGGAGGAGGAGGAGGAGGAGGAGGAGGAGGAGGAGGGGGGCCCCCAAGTCGGTTCAGAGAGCCATCCAAGACGGCCTCCGACGGCATTCGTTAGACGGTCCTCCTCAATGCTTCCGTGCAGCTGCGGGCGTGCGCCTGGCTCTGCGCCTGGCCCCGCGCCTGCGTCAGAAGATGAGGTGAGATGCACATATGGGGATCTCCGCGTCGTTTTTTGTTTTCTTCTTATATCCTGGACGTTTCGCCATGGGGGCCAAACCCGGGGGTGGAGAAAGGTGCACGTTTCGTGCACCTTCGGGGCCCCAGGGGGGGCGCTTCAGGGCCTCTTTAGGGCTCATCCTCTGCCTCCCTCCCTCCCCCATTCCTGGATCGCCGAATCCCATGGCGAGGCGCCAGATCTTTTGTTGTTGCCACCTCTCGGGCACGGGACGGTGACAGAGGTGGGAGGAGGTGGGCGCCAGGGGCAGTTCGGCTCGGGAACACGCAATATGTCAACATGTGAAAACCCAAGATGCAACATTGGAGGAACCCAGATCAACATGTCAAAACGTCAACATGTGAAGAACCAACCCGCAACATGTGAACCCCCACGGCGTCCCCGGGCGTGCGGGCCCAGCCCAGCGGGGAGAGAGGGGCAGGCAGCACGTGCCGCCCGTCCGCCATGCGCCAGCGGAGCGACGCCCGCGGCGCGCTCCGCGCGCCAGGCAGGGGGGGCTCAGAGCCGACCCCAGAAATCCGCGCGGGCCTTCGAAAGTCTGTGCGCTTGTGCGTACGCTTGGCTCCCAACCAAGGACGGGGAGGAGGTGGGCGTGCGCCAGGGGCAGCTCGTGTGCCCCTGAGGAAAGGGGGGGACGGAGACGAGGAGTCGGCGGTTCAAAGAGGGGGCCCCGAGGGATAGGGCCCTGAGGATAGGAAGGTGTCCCAGGTTGAAACTGCACTGGTTGAGGTCCCTCGTCCTCAGGGCCCCTCGCACTCAGGGCTCCACCTTTGAGCCGCCGGGAGAGGAGCGGAGGGGGAGAGGCCCGCCGGCGGCGCCTGCCGCGTGCACTCCTCGGCCTGAAGCGGTCGCGCACCCTGCGAGAGCGAGCTGGGGGGAGCCGTGTGGCACGACCCGGGCCTTGCGCTGAAAAACTCTCGTGGCGTATCGAGTGGAAAAAGACATCGGAGGCAACGAGGGCCGCTGCTTCCGAGTGGAATCCAGGGAGGAAGAAAGGGATCGAGACTGAGCCACGTCGTGCATCATTGCGCAGACGGTCTAGCCTCTTCGCATCTCTTCGCTCGGCGATGAAGACTTGGGGGGGATGGGGAGAGGGAGAGGGAATAAGATATCCAGCACCCCGAAGTTGCGGGTAAGAGTGAAGGGGCGGGCGCGTGGCGGGTCGCGGGTGGGTCGCGGGGTGGGTCGCGTGGTGGGTCGCGAGGCTGGTCGCGGGGTGTCGTGGGAACAACGACAGTAACAAAACCAAGAGCAGCAGACAACAACAAATAAGCACCATCAGGGCCACGGAATCCCACTTCACCCACGCACCTGGGGTTGGCTTGTGATCGTTCGGCCCCCTCACTCGGATGTATTTATCGGTGTATTGATATAGATCTACCGGTATCTCTATATATAAATGTATAGACATATATAGCGACATGTCTCCCAAACAGTTCTTGCGCTTAGGGGCTCCTACTTATGTCACAGAAGAATTGGATGGGTCCAGCGAGGATTTTCCACGTTGCCGCCCGTGGCCGCCACGTTGCCGCCTCGTGCGCTGAGAGGGTCCAGCGAGGTTTCGCAACGCTTCCGCCCGTAGCCACCTCGTGCGTCATAGCTTACGCTGGTGAGCTTTCGCCACATATCTGACACGACATATGCTAACACAACACAGCTCTCACACTGTAGCTCACACCGCATAGGTTACACCACACGCACAGCACACAACTCGCACAACATAAGTCACACCATATAGCACACGCCACATAGCTTACACAACATAGCTTTCACTTCATAGCTTGCACACCATAACTGACATCATATAGCTTACTCCGCAAAGCCTACACAACACTGCTCATACCACACAGCTTGCACACATGCGCTTCACCTGTAGCGCAATCACTGACTGCTTGGGGCCAACCTGGCTGACGTGCCAATACGTGTATGTATATGTATATAAATGTAATGCTGGCATACATAGACAGAGAGAGACGAAGAGTGCGAGTTAGAGAGATGAATGATGATGCATATATGTGTACATCGATGGAGAGAAAGAGAGAGAATTGTGGAAAACTAGCTTACAGCAATACGCTTCGCAGAGGCACGCTTCTAAACGAGATCTAGGCTCCGATCACGGCGTCCTGTGCTGGCACCTTGGACATTACCATTTTGAGGAACTGCGGCTTTTTCGAAACCAAGATCCGGAACGCAAGAACATTGAAGCCGATGATCAATCCCATCATCGCCTTTAGGTTCCACGTTATGCTCACGTCCTCGAAGGAGAGTTGATTCAGCCAATCGTCCCCCTGCAGGCACATTCGGAAGATGCCCCTGTCGCAGACGAAACCGTTGTTGCCCCGAAACTCGTTCACGGCCAATGCTTGGAATGCGTACCGAATGAACGTAACGTGCTTTATGGGCCGGAGGAGGCTCGGGATGCTGTCCTGATTGAGCAGGAAACCAGAGAACAGCAGCTGGAACACCACGAACAGGGGAGCCACCTGGGGCACCTGTTTCGTGTCATCTAGGGAGGCGCTGAGGAGCATGCCCAGCGCGATGCCCGCGAAGTTCTCCGCTACCAAAACCGCCACGTAGATGAGCGCGTGATCCCACCCTGGGCGCAGGCCAGTCGCAGCGTACAGTATCAGACCAAAGAACAGCTGCGGGAAGAGCTCCAAGGGCAACTGGACTATGCAGGTGGCCACGTAAAATGGGAATACGTCGTAGAGTCTCGCCGCTCGTTCGCGCGACACCACCTTCAGCTGCGTTGGGATCGCATTCGCGGTGCCGATGACGCTCCCGAACGCTTGATTCTGGGCCATGAAGAAACACAGGCCGACGCGGCTCTGCAGAGAGGTTTGCGACATATCCATCTGCCAATACATGTAGCAATACAGAGCGGTGAAGAACACGTTCGCCGCATACTTGAAGCCCAACGTTGCCTTGTCCCGAGTGTTCTCGCGCCAGGTCCGCTGCAGCAGCAGCCAGAACGCCATGGTGTGTGGCACGCGAACTGTGCTGGGCCTGTTCAGCTCAGGAGGTGCCAGAATGCCTGCTGGCTTCAGCGGGACGGGCGCTGCAGGCGGGGCTGGACACTGCGAGAGTATGTGCTCAACTGTCCGCTTGGTCTGCGCCTCCCTGTCGGAGCTCCGAGAATCGACGCTCGTCACATCGAGGTAGTGGTCCACTGGGTTGAAGTCCAAGGGTACGGGCAACCCGATGCGACTGAAGTTCGGGAGTTCACTAGTGGGGGGGGCGATCGACGGGGGTAAGAAAGGTGCATCTCTCGTGCACCTTTCGTACCCTTTCGGGGCCCTAGGGGGCTCGTTTAGGGTCCCGAAGGGCCCCTTTCGACGCCCCCCCCCCCATTTATCGCCCCCCTCATTACCGAACGCCCGAGAAGTGCTCTGCGCAGGCGTGGCCGGCTGCGCCAACGTACGCGGTGCGACCACCAGCGAGGAGCACGGCTTGGTCGAAGAGCTGGCAGATGCTGCTCCGTGGCTGGTGGATGCTGCACACCACGGTGTGCCCGGCTCGCGCCAGCTCCTTCAGGAAGACCATCACGTTCTGCGCCTGGAAGCTGTCGAGGCCCGAGGTCGGCTCGTCCACGAAAACCAGCCGTGGCGCGTGCAGCAGCTCTACGCCCAAGCTCACGCGCTTCCGTTCGCCGCCGGAAATGCCGCGCTGCCCAGGCTTGTCGCTCCCAATGATCCGCCACCGTGCCTTGTGCACGTCGGGGCGTGTTAGAATGCTTCTATGCTGTCTGATATGGCTTCTTTACCGTTTTCTAGGGCGGCCTCATCCCCTCGTCGCTCGCGCCGTTCGAAAATCCCCCTCCCCCCCCTCCTCCCCTCTCCTGATTAGATATTGGTGCACTTCCCAAAAGAAGTTACTATTTGGAGAAGCCTTTTTCTCACACAGGCCCTGGCCGAGGGGTCAAAATAGCCAACACCAGCACCACATGACACACAATACAAACAGCTATCAACACGCCCCAAGACAGCCAAATTTGCCAAACAACGCCTCAAGACGGCCAAGCTCGCCCAAGACGGCCAAAAGGCCTCCAAGGTGGTCCCAAGACTGCTCAAGAGGGTCCCCTCCGAGAGGTCCCCAGAACGGCCCAAGATGGCCTCGAGGCGGCCCCCAAGACGGCCCAAGAAGGCTCCAAGAGGCTCTCTCTCTCTCTCTCGAGTGAAGGACACGCAATGTTTTTCCTCTGGGTTTTGACCGATTTTATCATACTGGCCCCTTCTGGTTCCCAGAAGCCCAAGACGGCCCAAATGCTCCTTAGAGGGCCTCAAGAAACCCCAACAGGGTCCAAGAGGGCTCCAAGAAGGTTCTGGGGGGCTCTAAGACGCTCTAAGAGGCACTCATCATGGTCCCAGGGGGATCCAAGACGGCCCAAGATGCCAGAAGGACATCGAGCTGGCCTTCACAGCCGTTCCTACAGGACTGCCTCCACGATCCCCAACATGCCACATGCCCCCAGCATGCCTAAAAGAGCCCCCCAGAAGCCCCAGAGACGCCCCCGTGAGGCCCAAGAGATCCCCAACAGGCTTCCCAGAGGTCCGCCTGCACACAGACCACCAAAGGTCTTCCAAACGGATCTCAAAGGCTCCCGAGAGGCCTCCCAAGAGACCCCAGAGATACTCCAACATGCGTCTTTAACTCAACCTCCTTCACGCTGCGCGGCTGCCCTGGCGCGGTGGCGGGGTTTGCCGCAGGCAGCTGGATAGTGTTCCGGGCTGTTTTCAAGCCGAGCGTGTCAATGATCTGGTCCACGCGACTCTTGCGCTCCTGGTAGCTTGAGCTTGGCATGCGGAACAGGGCCACAAACATGAGAGTCTCCTCTACGGTGCTCAGAGCGAACAGCGCGTCCTCTTGCTCGACGTACGCCACGATCGCGGCCAGGTCCACCTGCGACGAGTGGAATGCCGCGCTCTTTGCCTCCAGCGCCACCGTGCCCGTGAGCACTGCGCCCTTTGCCTTCGGGGTGCGGCCCGCCAGCGCGTTCAGCAGGCTGGTCTTGCCGCTGCCCGAGGGGCCCATGATGGCAAGCAGCTCCCCCGGCGCACAGCGCCCGTGCACCCCGCTGAGGATGGTGGCGCCGACTCCGCCCGCCTTGCCCGGCGGGAGCCTGTACGTGACATCGCGCCACTCGAGGGTAATGCCGCCGTGCAGAGCCGCCATCGCTGGCGGCAGCCGAGCAGCTGTGCGCGTGTGGCCAGCTCGTGCGGCGGCCACCGGCTGCGGTCCCAGCTTCGGCTTGAGCCGAAATGGCTGCGGCTCTCATTGGGGGCATCCTGGGCCGTCTGGGGACCCTGTAAAGGCCTCTTGGGCTCTCTTGAACTTCCAGAGAGGACTCTTGGAGTCGACTTTCTTCTAGGTTTCGCTACTTTTGGACGTCTGGGGTGCCATTCAAGCACCCTCTTGGGCAATCTTCTCGCTCTGAGGGGCCATCTTGGGGCCGCCTTGGGCCGTCTCGGGGTTGTCTTGGGGCCGTCTGGGTCGGTCTCGGACCCTGCTGGGGCGCCCGCAGAGTAGACAGGTCCCGACCTACGCTGTGCTAAACTATCTATCTGCGGGTTGGGGGATTGACTTAGTTATATGTAACTGTTGCGACATAGATTTTCACCCCCTTTGCTTGGGAATTCATTTCGAATGCAACACTGCTGCTCCTTATTTCTTCCTCTCCCCTCCCCCTCCTCCTCTTCCCCTCTCGTCACCTACCTGCCCTCGACCCCGCCTCCCTGGAGGCTGCCACCAGCTGCCAAGCTTCTGGGACCCCCAGCGGGTTGCCTAAACTATAACTTCCTTCCCTCGGCGCTGTCAACTGCGAAACCGTCGGCACTGTCGTGCATCTTCAGGGGAGTCCAGCGGAGTGCGGTCGTATCCTGACCCAAACAATAATTCCCCTCCTTGGCTGTAGAATTGTCGGCTCCTTCGTGAGCTCCTGGTTCCCTGGATGCTGCCGACTGCGCAACCGTCGGCACTCTCGTGGGGTGGTCTAGCGGAGAGCAGTCTTACGAATATCCAGACTCTCTCTCCCCTCCATGGGCGCCGCCAACTGCGCAGCTGCTTGCACTCTCGTGGAACTCATGGGAGGTTCAACAGAGTACCGTCTTGCTGCGCGGGCCCAAACAAATTACTCGCCTCCTTGGGTGCTGCCAACTGAATAACAGTGGGCCCTTTCGTGTGCCTTCTTGGGAGTCTAGCGGGGTGCGATCGCACACAGACCCGAACTATTACTGCCCTCCCTGGGGACTGTCAACTGCGCAGCTGTCCTCACTTTCGTGAGCTCCTGGGGGATCCAGCGGAGTGTGGCCTCACGTAGACCTAAACTATTTCTTCCTTCCCTGGGCGCTGCCAACCACGCACCTGTTCGCACTTTCGTGAGCTCCTGGGAGGTCCACGGGATCCAGTACTGCGGGGTCCAATGTATTACCTTCCTTCATGGGCAATACCATCGGCACAATTGTAAGCAGTTTCGGAAGCCTCCGTGAGGCCCAGCGGAGCGGTGTCCTTCTCGCCGCCCTTCTTATGGGAAAGGGGGAGGGGGAAGGAAGATTAGGAATGGATAGGTGACCTTGGGGGCAACATGTCCCTTTGCTGAATCTCAGCTACGCCCTACGCGCGATCAACGTAAACTGTTCATGCTTCTCATCTGCCGTGCTCTTGGCGTCGCAGATCATGGGCGTGGATGCCCATGTGGGCAGGATACACACATATGTGTATACATACGCACATATATATATATATATATATATATATGTAACCTTCCTCGCGAACAAGTACCTCTACAACGACGCGAACCCCTCGCATACTGAAGGCGCAGCAGGAGCTCTCAGGCCCTCTGAGAGCCCGTCGCTGCTGCTTCCAGGAGAGGAGGATTGGGAGGATCAGGATTCGGAGGAAGAGGGGAACGAGGATGGGGAAGGGACGATGATGTTGCTGTTGTTGATGATGATACTGTTAATGCTGATTCTGATGATGATGCTGATGATGATGCTGCTGTTGTTAATGATGGTGATGATGGTGGGGATGATCATGACGAGGACGACAACGACAACGACGAAAACGACGATTACGATGATGATGCTGCTGATGCTGCTGATGATGATAATGATGCTGCTGATGATGATGGTGGAGAACATGTAGGACGAGCAGGTGGAGGCGGCTGTTTATAGCGGTGGTCCGTCGGACCCGCGCGAAAGTCATCATTCTGGCACATCCGAACGAATACTTCCCTCATCGGGCGCTGTGATGTGCGTGATTGTCAGATCTTCCGTAAGCTCCTGTAAGGTCCAGCGGAACGACGTCTTGCGCAACCGTCGGCCCATCGGACAACGGTGGTCCATCGGACCCGGCAGCAAGTCATCATTCGCTCTCCTTCTGTCCCGCCTCTTCCTCCCGTACTTTTCTTCCCTAGTCTTCTGATCGTACTCGCCCCTATCCTCTTGCCATCCTCTCCTCTCGTTTCCTAGGTCCCCTCGCGCATCGCGTCCTGAGGTGCACGATTATCTTCGCGCCCTCGCGCCCTCACGTCGCCCCCTTGAAGAAGGGCAACCGCTCTAGCCCAGACCGCGACGCGCGAAGCGTGATTATCGTTTCCTCTCTGTCCGCTTTTTACCCCTGTCCGCTTTCCCTCTGTCCGCGCAGGCGACCTGGTTTCCCCTCTGTCCACTTCTTTCCTCCCCTGAGACCCGTTGTCGCGAAGCAAATGTGAGCAGCACTGTAAACCAACGGTTCTGGGCCATTTCTCGTGGTGTACCGATCCGCGAGGGTCCCAGGGCCCGAGACAAGGCAAAGTCGCCAGCTGCGAAGAAGCGGCGACGCCAGGATCTCAGGGTCCATTTTCCCCTCCCTTCATCTCTTCTCGTCCTCTCCACCCTTCCCGCGCAAGCGCCGCTGACGGGGATACTGAAGGGGCCCTGGGACACACAAATAAATCCGCCGGCCCCCCTGTGGGGCCACCAGGCTGTAGGCGCGAGGTTCGCAGTTTCCTGTGCCAGTTGTAGCTTGTAGTTTCCAGTGTTGCAGTTCTGCTTCTTGCTGGTTACTGTAACTAGTTGACTTATTGCTGGTTACTGTAACTAGTTGATTGACCGCGCGAGGGGGGGAGGCCCAAACGGGAAATTTAGCACCCCCTGGGCGCGTTATCTGAATTGCTGGGGGGGCTCGAAATCGACACCTCTCACGCAGATCCGCGGGGTCAGGGTCCAAAAACACATGGGATTTACCACATTTCTAAAATTCGGTGCCACCCCTCACGCAGATCCGCGGGGTCAGGGTCAAAAAACACATAGGATTTGCCACATTTCTGAAATTCGGTGCCACCCCTCACGCAGATCCGCGGGGTCAGGGTCCAAAAACACATGGGATTTGCCACATTTCTGAAATTCGGTGCCACCCCTCACGCAGATCCGCGGGGTCAGGGTCCAAAAACACAGGGATTTGCCACATTTCTGAAATTCGGTGCCACCCCTCACGCAGATCCGCGGGGTCAGGGTCCAAAAACACAGGGGATTTGCCACATTTCTGAAATTCGGTGCCACCCTTCACGCACATCCATCGCAAGGCGTGGTAACCCAAACTGCGAGAACTCCCTCGGCCCTTTAATCGCAAGGTGTGGTAACCAAGCCCGTAAACCATACACGTCTTACCAATCGCCAGGTGTGGTAACCCCTCTTGTGATCAGTTGGTTTTGCTGATTGCGAATCGGCTTCGCATGAAGTTTCGATACTGCTTCACGACAGCGCCAAGGCCTCATGACTTAGCTCTTCCATGGCCCATTCTCCGAGAGAGGGGGCCGGCGGCAGGGGGCGAAGCCCTTACGGATAGACACAAATAACAGGATTCCCAATATTTCCCAATATTTTCAGAAGTTTTTGTCTTCCCCCCACTTCCCATATTTTCCCATATTTTCTGGGGAATCGACGATTAATTGTGTCTGTGTGTGTTTTTCCTGAGATGCAACGAAAATTATAACGACGATGTCGACATCCGCGCCCTGCCGCCCTGCGCGGACCGGCAGCCGGGTGCTCCATGGAGGCCCTCCCGAGGCTGCTGGAAGTCCCTGAGCCTGAGAGCCCGCTGGAGGCCTCCGGGGTTGCTCTTGGAGGCCCTTGGAAGCCCTCGACTTCGGAGGCCCTCCGAAGAAGCCACCCAACAAGGGCCTCCCAGAGGCCCTCCGAAGGCCCTGGGCCCTCGAGGGCGGCGAAGGCCCACGGAGGCCTTGCGAAGGCCTCGGGAGGCCCTCGGGGCCCTTTGGGTTGGCCGTCCCCTGAGATCCGACGCCGCCAAAAGTTACGACCAGAGTTCTGGACTCCATCTTATTGCGGCACTTGTCCAACCGGATCGATCTGTGAGGGCCGCGCTGCGCGCGGCCCATCCGACCCCTGGCAAGCCATCCCCTTCCGTGACGTCACCCTCGCCTTACAAGCTTCCCTCTGGCCTCATACATATGTCATTGAGCGAGGCGGGGTGGACGTCACGGAAGGGGATGGTTTGCTAGGAGTCGGTTAGGCCGCCCCTGACCCCACTGGGCCCGAGATCAAGGTCAAGGTCACGCCCGTGCGCCAGAAGGCGAGCCCATGAAGGGCGCAGGCGGTGGCAATCGGCAGCGTGCAATACACGCGCGCGCCACATCTAAGGAAAACAGTACGTGCGTCTAAAACTGGGAGGACTCATTCAACTGGCCTATCGTTGTGGTAGTGCGCCGGAGCGTGAAGCAGATATTTAGATAGCAGTGTCAGACAGCAGGGCGTTCACACAGTGTTTGCCCCTCTGTTGCTTCGGATCTAGACGCGGAGTGGAGAGAATACATACTCCCTCAACATGTTCAATGTTAATGGCAGCAAAAATGTTGAAACTCCGCGGCTCGCTCCTGAAAAACATCTGGAAACCAAGAACGCCATTGAGAGCCAACCACGCGGCCGAAAGCTTCCAAGTTGCTTGTCCACGTAAGAGTCGGCCGCCCTGCTGCACGATGACCGCGCGGTGACCAATTCAGAACTCTGACGATGTACCTTGTCTCCGGTAGGTGCTGAACATATTGTACAAACGACAAATACCGGTGAACGCATTGTCCTGCCCATGTGCGAATGCCAGCACCGTTGATGAAGTTGCGTGCACGCTCGTGCCAAACATGTAGTGCATCATGCCACGGTGCATCCCAATCAACGCCCACTGGGCCCGAAACCAGGCAAACTCGCTAGTTGCGAATGAAAGCCTGCGACGCCAACCTAGAGATCAGATTTCTTGGTTTTTCAATGCGGGGTTCCCAGAAGTCGCGACCCCTTTCCCGGGACCCGTTTTTCGTCCTGAGCCGTGTTTTACGGTCCCGGGGCCCGGCGAGGTCCCCCGGGGGCCGTAAAAGGAGAAACAGCTGTGTTTTATTCTTCCAACATGTTGGAGGTCTGGGGGGCTCTCAGGGCTCGATGGTGCCCTCCGAAATCCTGGAGGACGTGACGACTCTTCTCAAATCGGCTTGCGGCGATTAAGGTTAAGAAATCAAGGTTAATCGAGGTACATTCAATTATTCAGGTAAGTCGAAATTAATCAACGTAAATCGGGTGATGTCCAAAACAGTTCGGGGGAAATCGTGGAATATCCAGCGCGAATCGAAGGACAGCAGAGGTCATTAAGCCCTGAACGCGAAGGCCCTCCGAACGGCGGAGGCGGCCGCGGCCACCGCCATCGCCACCGCCGCCGCCGCCGTCGTCGACTTCGTCGTCGTCGTCGTGGTCGTCATCGTCGTGGTCGTCGTCATCGTCGTCGTCGTCGGCGTCGTCGTCGTCGGCGTCGTCGTCGCCGACGGCGTCGTCGTCGTCGTCGTCGTTGTCGTCGCCATCGCCGTCGCCTTCGCCGTCGCCGTCGCCGTCGCCGCCGCCGCGGCGGCTGCCATCGTCCTCGTCGTCTTCGTCGTCGTCGTCGCCGTCGCCACCGCCGCCGCCACCGTCGTCGACTTCGTCGTCGTCGTCGTCGTCGTCGTCG
>CAUYUJ010015474.1:224943-247443 GCA_963575745.1 Prorocentrum cordatum | reverse complement strand
TTCACATCCCGAGCCGTTCTTTGACGGCCCTGGGGCCCAGCGAGGGCCCCCAGAGGCCGAACAGCTGCGGCGAGCCCCGAGGGGGACGCGAGAGAGGGGGCCGGCCCTCCCAGGAAAGGCGGCGGGGCTCCTCGGAAGCCCTCGCGCCTCCCGAGAGGCCGCCTGTGACTTCGCAGTCGGCCCAGAAGCTTCCCAGGGCTTGTTTTTTTTGAATTCCCCCCAAACCGTTGTCGAATTCAAAAACCGGTTTTTTGAATTCCCAAACCGTTTTTTGTTGGATTCAAAAACGTTCTTTGAATTCGAGAACCGTTTTTTGAATTCAAGAACCGTTTTCGGGGAATTCAAGACTCGTTTTTACTTTGGAATTCGAAAGCCGTTTTCTGGAATTCCAAAACCGCGCTTCTCGGAGGGCGCGGCGGCTCCTCGCAGATGCGCCGCACGAGCGCCAGCTGGTTGGCGGCCTCGAACGGCCGGCGCAGCGCCGCGAGCTCGTAGAGGCACACGCCGAGCGCCCAGGCGTCTGAGGGCGGGCCGTAGGCCTTGCCGCTGACGATCTCGGGGGAGAGGTAGTACGGCGTCCCGACCACGGAGTGCGCGCACCCCGAGCTCTCGAGGACCCTCGGAGATGGTTTGCTAGCTACCCCGATCACAATCCCGCAATCATTTAATTGAAAATCCCTGGACTCATAACCACATTCAACAGAACCCCCCACCAACAACTATCACCCCATCAACACACAACTCCCAAAATACAGCTCCCGCAATAAATCCACCCCGAGCTCTCGAGGACCCTTGGAGATGGTTTGTCCCAGCCCTCCTGTGAGTTGGGTCCTCGTTTTGAATGCGCAGCGCCGTGCGTCTCCTCCTTCCTTCCTCCCTTCCTTCCTTCCTTCCTTCCTTCCTTCATCCTCCCTCCTCCTCCTCCTCCTTTTTGCCCTTGTCCTTGTCATCAGCATCATCGTAAACGTACTAATCGTCATCAACATCGTCGTCATCACCATCATCGTCACCATCACCTCTGTTATCGTTACCACCACCGTCATCCTCACCCTATTTCGGCACACCCCTCACACGTGTCGTGGCTCCACAGGGAGCTCCACTGAAGGCCCCATTGGCTGCGTCCGCATGGTGACCCGCCCCATGTCGGCACACCCCTCACGCGGAGGGAGCTCCACTGAAGGCCCCATTGGCTACGTTCGTGTGGTGACCCGCCGCCCCATTTCGGCACACCCCTCACGCATCTCGTGGCCTTATAAGGAGCTCCACCAAAGGCCCTGATGGCTGCTTCCGCATGGCGATCCGCCCCATCTTTGCACACCCCTCAAGAGTTCCGTGATCCCAGGTGGCGCTCCACTGACGGCCCCAGTGGCTGCGCCCACATGGCGACCCGCCCTATTTCGGCACAACCCTCGCACATGTCATGGCCACGTAGGAAGCTCCGCCGAATGCCCCAATGCCTGTGTCCCCATGGTGACCCGCCGCTCAATGTCGTTACACCCTTACGGTACCCTTACGCGTCTCGTGGTCCAGAAGGAGCAGCACCAAAGGCCCCAGAGGCTGGGCCCGCATGGTGCTCTGCCCCATTCTGGCACACCCCTGAAAAGTTTCGCGGTCCCATATGGCGCTCCCCTGACGGCCCCAGTGGCTGCGTCCGAATGGTGACCCGCCCCATTTCGGCACACCCCGCGTTTTGAGAAAGGGTGGGTTTCTTCGCCAAACTGATTTGATCTTCTGGCGCGTAACGGACGTCACCCGGCCCCTCCCCCTGGCAAGGGGCCCGGTCGTAAGTAGAGGGGGGAGGCCTGGACCTCCCCCCACATGCTGGTTCTCGCGCGCAGTCTATGGCGATCGCAGCGAACCCCCGCCCCGACATGCCGCATCCCGCCCAAGCATTGCTGTTACCTGGGGCCCAAGCTCCCTCCCCCGCCCAGGTAACGACCGTTACTGAACCCAACCAAAAAATCTCCCGCAGCCCGCATCGTATGTCCCATCCATAGGCAGAAGCAATCGCATTAGAAGAAAAAACACATAAACATAAACTTGTGGCCCTCCGCGCGGATTTCTTGGATTCGCGCTGGACCACCCTCCCTGGCGCGCGGAGCGCGCCAGGGGCGGCGCCGGAGGCACCGCCGGGGGCCCAGGCGCGGATCCATCGAAAACGCGAGGTGGGATCCCCAGGGCGCGTCGGCACACCTTGGGCCTAGCGGCCGCAGTGAAGCCAAGCTGTCCTCCTCCTCCTCCTCTTCCTCCTCCTCCTCCTCCTCCTCCCACTCCTCCTCCTGCCCTCCCCCTCACCCCTCCTTCCTCCTCCCCCTCCCCCCTCCCCCCTCCGCCGTAAGGAATGTTATATCAGGAAAGAAGCGCCTCTTTGGTCCCAGAAGCGCCTGCGTACACAAAGAAGGCTAGAGGAACAACCGCGGAATGACCCAAGACACATCGAGCCCCTTCCGAACCCGAGATGTTCCTTCTTTCAGCGCCTCGACCGTGTGCAAGGTGTGCGATGCGGGTCGGGAGCTCTTCTTTACATGTAACGGCCCCAACTGGTCGGGTGGGAGGCAAACTTTCGGAGGACCGCGCGGATTCCTTGGGTCGGTGCTGGGACCCCCTGCCAGCGCCTCCGGCGCCGCCCCTGGCGTGCTCCGCGCGACAAGGAGGGGTGTCTGTCCACCGCTGGGCCAATAAATCCGCGCGGACGTCCGAAAATTGATGTGCATGGCGTTTCTCTTCTTCGACCGACCCCATCTTGGCGGCGCGCGTATCCGGGTAGGGGAAGGGAAAAACATTTCTTAGAAACACCCTGCTTCTCAGAATGCGCTGGCTTTACATCTACAGAGAAGGCCCGCGCCTTCCAAGTTTCTGTCCAGCGCAATATTTTGGGAGAGTGAGGGCGAGGGAAGGACAGGGAACATGCGAAGCACCAGCCAAACGATGTCTCGAGGATCAGCCTGCTGGCAGCCGAGCGTACGCAAACTCACGCAACCTGCCAGGCCCCAAAAACACGCTGGAATGCGGAAGCGACACACATGCGTGTAGCACGGAATCGGTTCACAGGAGTACCAATGTGCAGAAACCGCCACAGGAGGAAAAGGAGGGGGACGAGGAGGAGGGGGAGGAGGGGGACGAACACACAGGCAGGCAAATGTTAGGCTGAATACCCGACTTACCCCAGTCCGGCACAAGGGAAGCAGAAATACACATTGCGCTCAGACTGCAATGCGTCCGCCCTCGGCCGGGAAGGACGCAGCATGCTGAAGACAGTCAGGGTGAAAAGATGGCCGAGCCATGTTCGCAGGCGGCCGGCAAAAGAGGACAGTGCGGGCTCTCTGGCGACTCCCTGGTCAAGGAGCGGTCGGCGAGACCGGGGGGCCCTGCACTAGCCACCTCTGCGTGCACCAGCGCGAACGCCAATTGATACACGGAGAGCGAGATCCGCACCACAAGAGAGGAGCAGAGCCGAGGAGGAGTAGAAACAAGGGCGATCGTGTCCCGGCCGCGTGGCCGATTGATGCGTGCACCAAGACTAACCGCCCGAATTTCCGCCCCTGGAGGCGAAACGGAATCCGAAAACCGCATCAGCCGAAACCCCAGAGACCACCGAAAAAACACCGAAAATGGGACACCGAGCCCCCCCCCCAGGTATACTGGGGGGGCCCCGGTACACCGGGGGGGTGGGGGGCTCGGTGTCTCATTTTTGGAGGGTCAGGGCCTGGGGCTCGGACCCCTCACGGGGGCGGGGCGGACTAGAGAAAACGGCCAGAGGAGGGAGGAGGAGGGAGGAGCGAGAAGATGCAACCCTTCTAGTTGCCCTGAATCTGGTGGGGCCATGCAGTACCACGAACCCCCCGCGCCAACGCAGGGGCGCAATAGAGAAACACATTCAACAAAGAACGACCGTCATAACTACATTTCGTGCTGCCTCCTCCTGGAGGGACATGCGAAAGGCTCCGTCTACTTTGGCCAAAGCCAAAGATCCCGTTCGACGCGCATTGTGGGCCCTGTGCAAAGCGTGCGTGGTCAACGCGCGCTGCCGCGCCTCCTCCTCCGACCCTGTGAGCCCGAGGAAGAGGTCCAGAGCGTCAGCAGACGTCGTTCCGGCGAGACAGGCACGCGTTTGAAACGGGCGGCGCACTGCTGGACAGCGCGCGAAATGTGCCACGCTGTCCTCGTGCCCGTCGCACCCGAACAGACACGCTCCACCTCCTTGAAACTGGCAGCGCGTGCGCCACTCATCGCACACCAATCTCAAGGAGGCGGCCTGGACACGCGGCGCACAGCACCCGACCAGAAGCTGCATTCGGGCCAAGGCACGAGCGAGCCTACGCCCAGGCAGGGTCACTGCGGGCCAACGAACGATTCAGCCGTCGTTGGAGATGCCGGAGGGCGCGCTCCCTGGGCGGCGCCTCGGCCAGGGCGGCCGCGCGGCTTTGCCAGCCCAACTTCTCGGTCAGCCAGCGCTCGCCGGGCGGTGCGCGCCGAAGCAGGAGCAGAAGTTCTCAGAAGCACCCCTGCTGCTTAGAAGGCCCGCGCCTTCCACGACCTTCATCTATGTCGCACTCACACATAGTACAACTAGTTCTAGGGACATCTGCTTTGTCTGTTCAATAAAAATTCTGAACTCGTGGGGTTAAAGCCAAGACTTGCCACTGCGCCTGTAACAATTTTTGATATGGAAATGTAAGACAGGGTTGGTCGGTTTTGTGGGAGCGACAAGCATCGGGTCGGGCGAAAGGGGGGGATAGCAAAGGGGGGGTTTGAGAATCAGCTCGCGTAGCTGATTTTCCCGGCGCCTCCCGGCGCCAGAGGCGGCTATGTATCGAGGAATGGGCCCCTCGGTGGGGCCGAAACCAGCTGCATGCAGCAAATTTCGTAACCCCCCCTTTCCCAATCCCCCCCTTTCGTCCGGCCCGAGACAAGCAGGGGAGCTCCTGAGAAGCCTTCCCCCCTTCCCCTACCGCTCTCCGCGCGTGGCCGGCCATGCCCACTGGGAAAGCCCTGGTGGCGGGGACCAGTGCCCGCCCCGCCGGGCTTCGCGGCGCCCATCCAGGCTGGTGGCGCTGAGGAACCCTTGCCCACTGGGGAGGGGGATTACCATGATGTCCTTCAGACGCCGAAGTCGCCCTCCTCCTCCTCCCCCTCCCCCTCCTTCTCCCTCTCCTCCTCCTCCTCCTCCTCCTCCTCCTCCTCCTCCTCTTCTCCTCCTCCTCCTCCTCCTCCTCCTCCTCCTCCTCCTCCTCCTCTTCCTCCTCCTCCTGCTCCTGCTTACGGCAGACGGAGCCGGGGCCCGGACAAAACCGACGGGAACATACTGGGGAGCTCTCAGATCGAGCAGTTCTGGAGGGCAAGTCAAGCGCCCCGGCCGCTCCAGAGCGCGCCGGACCCCCCCGAGAGCCTCCCAGAACGTCCTGGAGCGATCCATCCTGGTCCTGGGTCCGCCTGACGGTTTTTTGAATTCGAAATTCGTCGCCTGACTGTTTTTTAAAAGCATGACTGCTTTTTGAATTCAAAAACTGTTTGTTGAATTCAAAAACTGTTTCTTGAATTCAAAAACCACGCCCTGAGCCCAGATATCCAACGTCTTGACTCTTCAATACATGGCCCCGGCAGTCCCGACTCTTTCCCCAAGGCTGTTTTTTTTTGGTAGCGAATCTCTTTCTCAGGGCCCGGCAAGGACCCCCAGAGGCCGAAAATTGCCCAAAACCGCCCGTCGCGATCTTGTTCGCGACTCGAGCATGTCTGGGGCTGTCCTCCTCCTGCTCCTCCTCCTCCTCCTCCTGCTCCTCCTCCTCCTCCTCCTCCTCCTCCTCGGCCGAGGCCAGGCCGAGCCAGCGCGCACTCCTCGAGACGCCAAAGTCTCCCAGCTTGATGCGGTGCGAGCTGCGCGCGAGCAGGATGTTGGCCGGCTTCACGTCGCGGTGGAGCACACCCTCGCCCGGCGGGGGGAGCCCTCCTCCTCGTCGTCCTCCTCCTCCTCCTTCTCCTCCTCCTCTTCTTCTTCTTCTTCCTCCTCCTCCTCTTCCTCCTTCTCCTTCTCCTTCTCCTTCTCCTTCTCCTTCTCCTTCTCCTCTCTCCAACATTATCCCTCCACCATCCTCCCTCTTTCCCCTCGTCTTCGTCTTCGCCCTCGTCCTCCCCCTCGCCCTCTTCCTCGGCCTCCTCCTGCTCCTGCTGCCCAGACTCTCGCCCTCCTGCTCCCCACACCTCCTCTCGCCTATCTGAAGTTTCCTCCTCACCCACCAGTTGCCGACGCGACATCTCCCTCGCAGGAAAAGACAGGCCCGCACTCCGGCCCGGCGCGCACGACGCCGAGCGCTTAAGGAGCAGCCCGGGAGGGGGGGGGGGGCGGGCCCGCGCCGTGAGTGCGACGCTTCCTTCCCGGCGGGCTCACATGGAGGGGAAGTCGTCGTCGCCGAACACCATCTCGTCGGAGTCGTCGCCGTTGTCCTCTGGGAAGAGCCCCTTCTTCCGCAGGAAGTTGTTCGCCTCGGCGAGGGACAAACTGCATAACCCTAACCTTTCGGAGCTCCGTTGGGATCTCCCTTGGATCGGCGCTGGACCCCCCTGGCGGCGCCTTCGGCGCCGCCCCTAGCGGGCTCCGCGCGCCAGGGAGGGGGAGTCCAGCGCCGATCCGAGAACTCCGCGCGGACATCCGAAAATTTAGGATTCTGCAATTTTTCTTCTTCGATCGCCTCCAGGATCATCGGCTCCCGAATCTTCAGCGGGAAGATGTTCTTGTCTGCGTCGGCCTTGACGAAGCCCGCGCAGATGTCCTTGGCCACGGACACCACCTCCCCCTGGAAGACACTCAGTGTGGCCTTCAGCCAGTCCTCGCAGCAGCACTCCGCCTGCTTCTCTGGAGGCACGTACGCCACCACGGCCAGCTGCCCCGTACCCGCCGAGAAGATCGTCTTGCCGATGTGGCCAGAGCCGCCCTTGCGCTCCTCCTCGGTGGGATCGCTCTTTTCGTTCATGGCCTCCATGCACTTCAGGCACAGCTCGATGTCGCCCTCCGGCTCGTCCACGGAGGTGCAGAAGAACTGCAGCCCGCCCATGTCCGCCGCGCCCTCGATCTCCACGCCGCGCTTGCCGCCCTCCTTCTTCACCTTCTTCAGCTTCTTGGCCTTCTCGGCTGCCAGCTCCTCTGGCGTCAGCTCCTTGGGCTCCTCGTCGCCCTTTTTGGCCTTCTTATCCTCCTTTAGAGGAGGAAGAAACAACCGCTAAACATAACACTTCGCAGGTCCGCGCGGATTTCTTCGATCGGTGATGGACCCCCCGTGGTGGCGCCTCTGGCGCCGCCCCTGGCTCGCTCCGCGCGCCAAGGAGTGGGGGGTCCAACGCCGATCCAAGCACTCCGCGCGGCCCTCCGAAAGTTTACGCTCATGCACTCCTTCTGCTCCCCTTCGATCCTTGGCCTCCTTCTTGGGGGCGGCCTCCTTCTTGGGGGCGGCCTCCTTCTTGGGGGCGGCCTCCTTCTTGGGGGCGGCCTCCTTCGGCGCTGGGGCCTGGCTGCCCCCGCCGAGCTCGGGAGCCTTGCCGGCCGGCACCGCGTCGCCGCGCCAGTCGCACTTCGGGTACGCCGCCGCCAGGTGCGAGACGTGCGCGTACCACCTCGCGACGTGCGGCAGCTTCTTGGCGTCGGGCGCGGACTTGATCTCCTCGGCGTCGAGCACAGGGGGGGAGGCGAGGGGGGGGGGCTTCTCAGGAGGCGGCGGGGCTTCTCCGAAGGTCGGTGGACTTCTGAGAAGCTTTCTGAGCCTGCTCTGGGGACAGAGGCTGCTCCTCAGAAGTCCTCTGGCCTGCTGAGAAGCCAAGCCGCCATCAGGGAAGGCCTGCCCCCTCACTTCCCCCTTGGGCTCGCCGCCGATCTCCAGGCACTGCCTTAGGGGAGCACGCAATGACATACATGACATAAACATGAAACCTTTCGGAGGGCCGCGCGGAGTTCCTGGGTCGGCGTTGGACCCCCCTCCTTGGCGCGTGGAGCGCGCCAGGGGCGGCGCCGGAGGCGCCTCCAGGGGGGTCCAGCACCGATCGAAGAACTCCGCGCGGACCTCCGAGTCTCTGTGTTGAGGTGTCACTGCTTGCTGCCCGATGCTTGTAGTCCACCAGCGTCGCGCCCGTGGGAGAGCCGAGGTACGAGCTGGTGGCCAGGTAGGCGTCCAGCTGCTCCAGGGAGGGCGCCATTGGCGAGGAGGGGAGGCGCCGGCAGCGGCCCTGTGAGCCCGAGGGGAACGGGGCCCAGACTCCCTCTGGTCATGACACAGATCACGACGTTTTCGTTTGTTCTTTTGTTTGTTGTAGTGTGTTTTGTTGCGCGTTGTTTTGGCAAAGCTCTGTTCGCTATTTTCTGCTCCTGGGGGCCCTCGCCGGGCTCCGGGACCGTCGCAACGCGACTCAGAATGAACAGGTGGCCCCACGAAATGGGTCCAGACTTCGGGGGGTCCACGTTGTGAACGAGTCATGGCGTCGGGGATCTGGGAGAGGGGGGGGGCCCGCGACCGTGCCCCCCAAAAACGCCAGGCTTGAGCCAGAATGGCCACGGACGGAGGAGGCGGAAGGGGGCGGGGATGGCAGCGTTTAACTCGAACTCCGATGCCACCAGCTGTCAGCTGTCAGGAGGAGGGGGGGGGAGGAGGAGGAGGAGGAAGAGAGGAGGAGGGAGGAGGAGGAGGAGGAGGAGGAGGAGGAGGAGGAGGAGGAGGAGGAGGAGGAGGAGAGGATGAGGAGGAGGAGGGGAGGAGGAGAGGAGGAGGAGGGGAGGAGGAGGAGGAGGAGGAGGAGGAGGAGGAGGAAGGAGGAGGAGGAGGAGGAGGAGGGAGGAGGAGGAGGAGGAGGGGAGGAGGAGGAGGAGGAGGAGAGGAGAGGAGGAGGAGGGAAGGAGGAGGATGAGGAGGAGAGGAGGAGGAGAGGAGGAGGGAGGAGGGAGGAGGAGGAGGAGGAGGAGGAGGAGGGTGGGGAGCAGGGAGGAGGCAGGAGGAGGAGGAGGAGGAGGGAGGAGGAGGAGGAGGAGGAGGAGGAGGAGGAGGAGGAGGAGGATGAGGAGGAGGAGGAGGAGGAGGAGGGAGGAGGAGGAGGAGGAGCGCAGCTGCCTCGAGGATGGATTCGTAAGCCACGTAGCACCGGACCGGCCGCGGGGGAACGCCTGGCCGTTTGCCAGATGTGCGCCTGGGCCAGGCGCACAAAAGACACGGGGCCACTCCCGTCCAGAGCTGGTGCGTCAGATCATGCAGCAAAGAGTGCGGCCGAGGGCGTCGCAGGTGGGGCCTGCGCCGGCGCGGCCGAACAGAGGCTGGTGAAAGATATATAGGTGTATATATATATATATACATATATATATATATATAAATAAAGAAGAAATGGGACATCATATTCTTAAATCCGCAATGCCAGGAGGCTCGCATGCTTAGGGCGACGAAGGGACAGTGCCAACGGGGCCATCCTCGGGGCAACCCCAGCAATGGAGTCCGTCAGCCACGCAGCGCCTGACCTGCCGCGGGGGAGCGCCTCGCCGTTTGCCCGATGCGCGCCCGGGCCAGGCCCGCGAAAGACACGGGGCCACTACTGTCGAGGCCTTTGGCTGCGTGGCACGCGCAGCACCTGGCATCGTACAGGCCGGCGATGGAAATCAGCCGGGCGTTGCAGAGAGGACCGAGACCGAAGAGCCCGAGGCGAGCGACAGCCGAGGAGGAGGCGAACGAAGAAGGCAGGAGAGGAAAGCGAGCCAAAAGCAAGTCGAGGCAAGGATAACAAAACATGGATAATATCATCTCCCGCTATGGCGAACTGACATCAACGGCAACTCTTAGTGGGTTCTCGAAATCTCCTAGACGCGCACTGTTCGGGATCCCTTTGATGACCGGTAAAAACAAACAACTTGGAGCCAGGGCACGCAAACGCCTGAACAGCATCGCAACCATATCCGCTTGGGGAATCGGAGATGGCGGGATGATAATACTTAAGCATATTCTTGATTTCAATGTGAGTCGAGATTCTAGGGGTGGCTTTGGTTGGGGAGGTTGGGAAGGGCACGCAGGGCTTGATAAGTAAGACGCATCTGGATGAGACAAGACTCCTTTGACCAAGGAAGGCACGGGTGTTCCATCTGGGCGTCGTCGTCGCTGGCCCCGGCTTCGTCGAGGTACGCGGTCAACTCGCGACAGGACTCACTGTATAATGCACGCCTATACTGGGCAGCCTGACTCGAACATGACAACTGTCCTGCCTGCGCGGGGAGACCGATTTCCTTGAGCGCCTTCAGGAGGTCGCGGGAGAGAGCGTTCCGAGGGGCGACAACCAGGGCATGCAAGGCTTCGCGCGCCATCCGAAGGGCCTCGGGCGTCGGGGAATGAAACTGCGCTTCGTGGCCCATGGCGCTGCAACAGAATGTGTTGCGCCGAGCAATCGTGCGAGTCAGGCCGAGGTTCAACCGCTTCATGCCCACCTCGTTCTAAGCAGCGTCTCTCCCTCCGGGGCCCAGGGGGATCCCGAGGTACTTGGTGTACTTAGCCCCCCCGCCGTTTCCTCAAAATTAGGCGCTGGACCCGAAGCCGCGAATCCTCGTAAATTGCCGGAGGCCGCGATCCGTCGTAATTGACGCCGCTCTCAAGGCCACAGCCCCTCGTAAATTACGCTGGAGGGCCGCGATCCCTCGCAAAGTACGCGGGATGCGCGCTCCCAGGGCCAAGGTCCCTCGTAATTTACGCTGGATGCAAGGTCCCAGGGCCGCGAGCCCTTGTACATTACGCTGGGTTCGCGCTCCCAATGCCAAGACCCCCTGTAAATTATGCTGGATTCGAGCTCCCAAGGCCAAGATCCTCTGTAAATTACAACGGATGCACGCTCCCAGGGCCACGAGCCCTTGGGAATTACGCGGGTTTCGCGCTCCCAGTGCCAAGATCCGTCGTGAACGACGTTGGATTCGCGCTCCCAGGGTGAAAATCCATAGTAAATCACGCGGGATTCACGCTTTCAGAGCCGCAAAACCCCGTAAATTACACAAGATTCGCGCTCACAGGGCCGAGATCCATTGTAAATTACGCAGGTTTCGCGCTCCCAAGGTCACGATTCCTTGTAAACTGCTCTGCGTTCGCACTCCCAGGGCCCCCTGGGGCATCCTTGGGCGTCAAGGTTCCTGGAAACCTTGTTTCGCTCAAGACGTCCTCAACAAATTCTGCAAAACGAGCGTTTCGCTCGAGACATCCGCAATCAACGAAAAATCTTAATTACATCGTTTTTGATCAAACGGAGATTCAACAACCCGCGTCTCGCTCGAGACGCCCTCACAATTCACTTCCGCAAGCCCACCTCGGCCTCGTTCTTCGTCGCGGAACAATTCCGCCAGCCCACCTCAAGTCAAAACTGGGGGTATAAGTCTCTAGAAAAGACAGGCCCGCACTCCGGTCCGGCGCGCACTACGCCGAGCGCTTAAGGAGCAGCGTAGGGGCGGGCCCGCGCCGTGAGTGCGACGCTTCCTTCCCGGCGGGCTCACATGGAGGGGAAGTCGTCGTCGCCGAACACCATCTCGTCGGAGTCGTCGCCGTTGTCCTCTGGGAAGAGCCCCTTCTTCCGCAGGAAGTTGTTCGCCTCGGCGAGGGACAAACTGCATAACCCTAACCTTTCGGAGCTCCGTTGGGATCTCCCTTGGATCGGCGCTGGACCCCCCTGGCGGCGCTTCGGCGCCGCCCCTAGCGGGCTCCGCGCGCCAGGGAGGGGGAGTCCAGCGCCGATCCGAGAACTCCGCGCGGGCATCCGAAAATTTAGGATTCTGCAATTTTTCTTCTTCGATCGCCTCCAGGATCATCGGCTCCCGGATCTTCAGCGGGAAGATGTTCTTGTCTGCGTCGGCCTTGACGAAGCCCGCGCAGATGTCCTTGGCCACGGACACCACCTCCCCCTGGAAGACACTCAGTGTGGCCTTCAGCCAGTCCTCGCAGCAGCACTCCGCCTGCTTCTCTGGAGGCACGTACGCCACCACGGCCAGCTGCCCCGTACCCGCCGAGAAGATCGTCTTGCCGATGTGGCCAGAGCCGCCCTTGCGCTCCTCCTCGGTGGGATCGCTCTTTTCGTTCATGGCCTCCATGCACTTCAGGCACAGCTCGATGTCGCCCTCCGGCTCGTCCACGGAGGTGCAGAAGAACTGCAGCCCGCCCATGTCCGCCGCGCCCTCGATCTCCACGCCGCGCTTGCCGCCCTCCTTCTTCACCTTCTTCAGCTTCTTGGCCTTCTCGGCTGCCAGCTCCTCTGGCGTCAGCTCCTTGGGCTCCTCGTCGCCCTTTTTGGCCTTCTTATCCTCCTTTAGAGGAGGAAGAAACAACCGCTAAACATAACACTTCGCAGGTCCGCGCGGATTTCTTCGATCGGTGATGGACCCCCCGTGGTGGCGCCTCTGGCGCCGCCCCTGGCTCGCTCCGCGCGCCAAGGAGTGGGGGGTCCAACGCCGATCCAAGCACTCCGCGCGGCCCTCCGAAAGTTTACGCTCATGCACTCCTTCTGCTCCCCTTCGATCCTTGGCCTCCTTCTTGGGGGCGGCCTCCTTCTTGGGGGCGGCCTCCTTCTTGGGGGCGGCCTCCTTCTTGGGGGCGGCCTCCTTCTTGGGGGCGGCCTCCTTCGGCGCTGGGGCCTGGCCGCCCCCGCCGAGCTCGGGAGCCTTGCCGGCCGGCACCGCGTCGCCGCGCCAGTCGCACTTCGGGTACGCCGCCGCCAGGTGCGAGACGTGCGCGTACCACCTCGCGACGTGCGGCAGCTTCTTGGCGTCGGGCGCGGACTTGATCTCCTCGGCGTCGAGCACAGGGGGGGAGGCGAGGGGGGGGGGCTTCTCAGGAGGCGGCGGGGCTTCTCCGAAGGTCGGTGGACTTCTGAGAAGCTTTCTGAGCCTGCTCTGGGGACAGAGGCTGCTCCTCAGAAGTCCTCTGGCCTGCTGAGAAGCCAAGCCGCCATCAGGGAAGGCCTGCCCCCTCACTTCCCCCTTGGGCTCGCCGCCGATCTCCAGGCACTGCCTTAGGGGAGCACGCAATGACATACATGACATAAACATGAAACCTTTCGGAGGGCCGCGCGGAGTTCCTGGGTCGGCGTTGGACCCCCCTCCTTGGCGCGTGGAGCGCGCCAGGGGCGGCGCCGGAGGCGCCTCCAGGGGGGTCCAGCACCGATCGAAGAACTCCGCGCGGACCTCCGAGTCTCTGTGTTGAGGTGTCACTGCTTGCTGCCCGATGCTTGTAGTCCACCAGCGTCGCGCCCGTGGGAGAGCCGAGGTACGAGCTGGTGGCCAGGTAGGCGTCCAGCTGCTCCAGGGAGGGCGCCATTGGCGAGGAGGGGAGGCGCCGGCAGCGGCCCTGGCGGGGCCCAGACCCCCTCGGGTCATGACACAAATCACGACGCTTTCGTTTTTCTTGTTTGTTGCAATATGTTATGTTGTGCGTTTTCGGTGAAGCACTATTTGCCGTTTTCTGCTTCTGGTGGCCCTCGCCAGGCCCCAGGACCGTCAAAACACGACTCCAAATGATCCCAGGGAATGGGTCCAGACCTCGGGGGGTCCACGTTGTGAGCAAGTCATGGCGTCGGGGATCTGGGGAGACGGGGGGGGGACCCGCGACGGTGCCCCAAAAAGGGCGCCAGGCTTGAGCCAGAATGGCTACGGACGGAGGAGGCGGAGGAGGAGGAGGAGGAGGAGGAGGAGGAGGAGGAGGAGGAGGAGGAGGGAGGAGGAGGAGGAGGAGGAAGAGGAGAGGATGGAAGCGCTGAACTCGAACTCCGATGCCACCAGTTGCCAGCTGTCAGGAGGAGGAGGAGGAGGGAGATGCAGGGGACGAGTGGGATGATGATGATGATGATGATGATGATGATGATGATGATGATGATGATGATGATGATGATGATGATGATGCTGCTGCTGCTGCTGCTGCTGCTGATGATGAGCAGGAGGAGGAGGAGGAGGAGGAGGAGGAGGAGGAGGAGGAGGAGGAGGAGGAGGAGGAGGAGAGCTATCAAAAGGCCCAAGGCTAAATTGAAACACGCAAGCCACCTCCACGGGTCCCCAAAGCGCGGGAAACATATCCATGCCAGACAGCGATGGGAACTTGAAGCGGCAAGGGTGTTCCTGCGCTTTTCCACTGTTTCCCCATGCCGCTCGAAATGCTCGTTTACAAGCTTACCTTTTACTCAGAGCCAGTCTGGGGAGGGGTTGAAAACCCTTGAGGGGGGCAGGCGAAGCTGAACCCGAGAGGGCTAGCAGATACTACAAACACGTGCCGCTTTCTCACCACCGCGCCGAATGGAAGGGGCTCCTCAACCCCAGATGTGTTCGAGAAAACGCCAGCATCCTTGTGCTAGCTCCCTGGGCGAGCTTGACCCTAGCTAACTACCTGAGCGTACAGCCAGAGTCCGAGGACAAAACGCATTTTCGATCCCTCTCCAAAGGGAGGGAGCGGTGGGGCCGACTTGAGCCCAAGAGGGGACAGAGGGGAAAGGCGGCTAACAGACTACGATGGGTAATGTACAATAAAAGTCAAGAGCATTAATTTACAAGCTTACCTTCTACTCAGAACCAGTCTGGGGAGGGGTTGAACACCCTGGAGGGGGGCAGGCGGAGCTGAGCCCGAGAGGGCTAGCAAATACTACAAACACGTGCCGCTTTTTCACCACCGCGCCGAGTGGAAGGGGCTCCTCAACCCCAGATGTGCAGGAGAAAGCGCCAGCATCCTTGTGCTAGCTCCCTGAGCGAGCTTGACCCTAGCTAGCTACCTGAGCGTGCAGCCAGAGTCTGAGGACAAAAAACATTTTCGACCCCTCCCAGCCGACCCCGCTCGGCCACTGGCCAGAGGCCTTGGCAAAATCCTGCCGAGCACGGGCAACGACGGGCGGGAGGGAAGCGAGGCAGGAAAAGCTTGGTAAAACCACGGCCTCCCCCCAAGGACCCCCCCCCTTTTCCAGAGTGGCTCTCTTCATAGATGCAGGAGTAAGGGAAGGACAGGCACTAGGCAGAGCCGAACATGCGCACGGCCGTCTCACGCTCACGGCCGCGCACCAGCGCCTTGATGAGGCGCTCGCCGAGCGGCGTGCCCGCGCCTGGGCCCCGCGCGAGGGCATCGTGCACGGCCTGCCGCGGTCGGCGCCAGAAGGCGCAGCCCTGCTTGATCTGCTCGCCGTCGAGCTCGCTGAGCTTCTCCACCAGCGCGTGGCACTTGGCGCACCGCTGGAGGCCGGCGGTGGAGGCCCAGCGCCCTCGGCGCCGCGCCGCCTCCAGGTCGCCGCCCAGCGCTACGAAGCGCGCCGCCGCGGCGTGCCGCATCCCATGCGGGGGCCCCATCTTCTCGAGGACGACGTCCTTCAGCGTCTTCATCCAGACCTTGCGGAAGCTCGGCTGGGTGAAAAGGAAGGCCTGGTCATCGGGCTCGCGGTCCTGGATCAGGACCTTCAGCAAGAGCCTCGTGATCGGCCGCTCCAGTGCCGCTCCCTGGTTGGTGCCCGTCTTGGTCTTCTGGTCCATAATGCGGTCGCCCAGCTTGAGCCCCACGCCGCCGTCGGGGGTGAAGCTGACATGCTTGGCCTGCAGCATCTCCTAGTCCTGCTCCCGCAGCCGCCCGTCCAGCTGGGCGATGCAGGCGCGGCCCTCCAGCAGGCGGCCCGTCTCCAGCATCCTCGTGATGATCGCGCCCATCGCTTGGAACGGGATCGGGCGCCCCTCGCCCCCGAACTGCATGCGCTCCCACGACTTCAGCGCCCGATGCGCCGTGGGGAGCTTCCCTCGATGGTCCTCGAAGATGTGCATGAACCCGTTGAAGGCGAGCGAGGCCTTCATGTAGCTGTCGCCCCGCGAGTAGCAGAGGTCGCTGATGTAGTTGCCGAGGGCGCGGTCCATCTGCTCCAGCGTCATGAAGGGGACCTCCCCGCGCTTGCAGTCGACGAGGAAGGCCCTGACCTCCCGCTCGTAGACGACGTTGGTCGAGTCGTCCACTGCGTGGGCCACCAGGCGGTTGTTCCAGCGCGGGCGGCCCAGCCTGGCCTGCTGCCAGGCACGCGCCCCGCGCTTCTGCAGCGGGGGGGCGGACCCACCGCGCCGCGCCCCATGTGCCACGTGGAGCGCCGTCACCAGTGCGACCCAGCAGGACAACCTGCAGTTGCTTCTCGTAGTCGAAGTAGCTCCCGATGAGGTAGCAGTAGTGGTCCACGTCGCCGAGATAGACGCCCGCAGCCGCCACGTTCTCGCTTGGGAGGCGCGAGCCTCCCTGCTGAGAAGGTAGTCGAGCTGCAGGCGCGAAGCCAAGGCCCCGTAGATGACCGCCGCCGTTCCGGCACCTTCAGGAGCGGTCGCACCGCCTTCGGCGTCGTCCTCATCCTATGGGCCTCCTTGGTCTCGTCCGCCGCCCCGATGTCGACCCCCTACTGGGCCGTCCGCCATGTTCCACTGACTGGGGGCCCACCGGTAGTAGCCCCTGATGCCCAGCGCCAGCGAGATGCCACAGGCCACCCGCGTCAGTCTCAGGAGGGCCGTCGCCGATGCGCGACCCTCTTGCAGAACGCCCATGGAGACCACCGAGTCCGCCATTATCAGGACACGCTTGTTCCAGCATCTCGAGGATCTCGCCAAATGCCGAAGCGCGGTGATCACGTACCTCAGCTCCAGCGCGTTGTTGTGCTCCTCCGCCTCCCAGCGTCCTCTGAAGAGCTCGTGCCACCTCGACTCGTTGACCCAGGAGGCGCCGATCGGCGTCACCTGGCCCCTGCTCCGTACCACCCGAGGTCGTCCTCGTTGAAGCCGCACCTGCGCTCCCCTCGGTACCTCGCCCCAGGCGTCGTCGAGCTGCTCGAGCTTCGCGGCGTAGCGGCCCACGAAGTCGCCCCCGTAGTTGGCGGCGACGCCCGAGACCAGCGCGAAGTCGTCCCACAGCCCATCGTTCTCCACGAGTGTCGCCATGTTGGTCAGCACCAGCACCTCCCCCACCTCCAGCGAGAAGTCGCCATCCGAGGCGGCGAGCCTGTCCCAGGGGGGCCACTCCAGCACGTTCAGCGCGACGGGCCCCATGATGACGGAGCCCAGCCCCTCGCGGACGGCGAGCCCGGCGATCTCGACGAGCACCTGCGCGATGAAATTATCCTGGTCGATCTTGCGCTGCATCCCGCCGCTGACCCCCTTCGTAGCCCCGGGGCGCGCGCGCGTTCCGATAGTAGTCGTCCGAGAAGGTGTCCAAGAACATGATGAGGTGGCAGATCAAATACCAACGCCTCCTCAGACGGCTGAGGAGGCGCTCCACCATCATCACGTCCAGTAGCTCCTCCATCCGCAAGCCCTCTATCCGAGCTCCCACCTGGTGCCCCAGTTCTCCTTTCAGGTCCAGCAAGCCCTGCTGCAGCGCCAGTATGCCAGGCCGACCTTCGCGCGGGTGCATCACCTCGTCCTCCCCCAGACCCGTCTTGCTCGCCTCCTCCTCTATCTCCATGTGCGTCTCCCCGACGCGAATCTGCCGCACCTGCTCAGCCCCAGCTCGTCCCTGATCTCCTCCACGCTCGACGTTGTCGCCGCCGCGCCGAAGCCCTCGTCACTCGCATCGGTCATGTAGACTGTCGTGTGCAAGTCCAACTGCAGGTTCGCCTCGAAGAAATTTGCCAGCGACCCCAGAGCCTTCAGCACGTCCAACACGGCGACGGGAAGACGCTGCAGCTTCTCGGCGTCCTCGTCCGCGAAGCTGCCGACCCATCGGTAGCAGGCGTCCAGGATCGCAGAAGCAGGCCTGCAGACCAACATCGCCCACGCCCAGCAGCCCGCCACCGTGGCCAGCTCCCGCGGTCGCACGGACTGAGTCACCACGATCGCCTCGGTGCAGATGATCAGGTCCTTCATCTTCTCCGGGTAGATCTTCGACGTGTAGGGGCGTCCCGATATAGTAAGTCCTAGCCCTCGCCGAAGTTCACCCCCTGCCTCCTCTTTGTGCGCTGCGAGGCCCTTCGCATTCAAGTAACTCCGAACGTGGCCTTTGGTCACTTCGAGCTCGGCATCCTCCCCATTGTTCACGAGCTCCAGGCTTATGTAGTCGTCGATGTACAGCAGCGGCAGAAGCTCGGCCCCGACAAAACTCGGACACACCTTGCCCGGAGTGACCTGCTCCGTGGACAGCCCCTCCATGGAGTCGAAGCAGTCGACGAGGGCAAGGTGAGCCAGAAAGAAAGCCCAGGCAGCGCCCGTCACCGGTGCGACAGACCCCGCCCCCGCGGCCCCCGCGGGCGGGGCGGGGAGGTCCACGCCAGCTTCCTTCGCAAAGGTGTATAGCTCCTCGGGCGTAACCCCCTCGAGCGCGAAATGCTCTGCCAGTCCGTCCGTCCACCTCAACTTGTAGAACCAGTCGGGCGCGTCCCCTTGGAAGCTCCCCAGCACACGGTCCGTCGAGATGTCGCCCGTAACTCCAGCTCGGACAAGGCGGGCGGCGACCCCAGTGGTGTCCACGGTGGCCGCCGAAATAACATATTCACCTTCCGAGCACCCCAGATGAGGCGAGACTTGACCACGTCCCGCCCACTCTCGCTCACGTCCTGTGCCGCGCAAAAAAAAAGAAGCCCCACGGTGTTCTTCACCTCCTTGACGTACTTGACCATGCCTGATTGCATCATCCTCTTTGCCGCGGTGAGCCTGGTGTGTCGATCCTTCCAGCCTGGATCGGAATAGCTTTAGATGCTCTCGTGCCTCTCCCAGCCCACTTCCTTCGGACCCTCCAGCATCCGGCTCTCGAAGCGCTCCGGGTAGGGCGCCGCGGCCGCCGAGAGACCCGCCAGAGGCAGGCCCGCGGCCCCTGGGGGCGGCGACGAAACCTGGTCCGCCACCATCCTGCAGAGGTCGCCCTTCTTGATAAACGTAGTAGATGATGTAGTCTGCTTCTTGCCGCGCCCCCCCGCCGGCCGTAGGGCCCGGGCTGTCAGGCCCCCGCGGGCGGCGAAGTACCGCCTTGCCGTCGCTGATGCCCCCCCGCGCCCCATGGGCGGCGCGGCGATCCCAGATGTTGTAAGCCACCCTGCGTTGGAGCCCAGTCGCATCCGACCGCGAGCTCGGCGCGGCCGCCCCATCGGCTGCGCCAGCCAGCCCAGCAGCGAGAGCACGGAGAGACCGAACCGTCCGACATGTACGCGGCCAAGTCAAACGCAGCTGCTCCGCCGTGAAGCTCGAGCTCGAGCCCCTCGTCGCCAGCGGCCCCGTCGGTGAAGGCAGGTTCCGAAGTGGGCCCCTCTCTCGGAAGTCCATCGTCATCTGGGGGGCGCAAAGGAAGCGCCCACTCACCTGGGGCGCGACGTAGATTGGGCGCAGTGGTGCTGCTCAGATCCGCGATACACAAGACACGGGCTGAACTCGAATCGCCCCGCAGCCCAGCGTCAACTCGGCTAGCAAGGCTCAGCGCGGCGAGCCCGAGGGCCTTAACTCTCCCGCTCCACCCTCGGCCTGGCGATCTCCCCGCTGACGACCCCGACGCGGCGCGGATTCGCAGGAGTGAGCGCAGCAGTGCAAGACTTGCCCAAGGGGCGCCACTCCGAAGCGCACCCTCGGGCCGCTCCTATTCGTCATCCTTGGGCGCCGCGTCCCGCGCCGACGTCAGGTGCTTCTGGGTCTGCGCCCTCTTCCCCGGCCTGTCCGTCACCTCGTCGTCGGCCAGGGTGTCCTCGATGGTGTCCTGCGAAATCAGCCCCAGGTACTCTTCGCCGAGCGACCAGTCGACCTTCGACCTCCACTTGGCCCCGCTCGCGTTTCGAGGCCTCTTCCAATCGTTCTCGCACGTGGCGCCCTCGTAGGCCTTCATGATCGCGTGCATCATGAGGCAGCTCAGCTCGCTGGCCTCGGGGTTGATCAGTCCCTTGAAATCACCAGAAGCCATCGTGCGGTCCAGCGTCATGGCGAGGACCAACATCTCGTTGGCGATGGGGGCCTTGGTGAGCTCTTTGCTCTTCAGCCATTCCTGCACCTCGATCTTAGCAGAGCGCCCCCCCCCCCCCCCCCCCCTGTAGACCTTGCGCAGCACCGTCGGCGCCGCCCGAGTCTTGACCGCCCCCAACCCGCATGTTGGGGATGTGCTCGTAACTCTTCAAGGTCTGGAGGAGGGCGTCCCTGGGATTCTTGCTCTCCATCTCCCGCTGGGCGATCGTGTCCGAGACCGAGCCTGAAGGAACGGGCGGAAGCTTCTCCCACTCCGACTCCGAGGACGACCTTCCTGCTTCGCGTCCGCTGCCCTCGTCCCCCGATCGGAGTCGCTCTTCACCAGCTCCTCGTGCTCGTTCAGTTTGGCGATGAACTGGTCCAATTGCGCCGCCGTCGGCGCGGCACCCTCCTCAGCGGAGCTCCCCGACCCACCGACAGGCGCGGTCGGCGGCTCCTTCCGGCTCTGGTTCAGCGCCTCCGTGATCGCCACCAGCCCTGCTCGCAGCTCATTCTGCCCTCGCTCCAGCTCGGCGTACAACCCCTTCGCGTCGGGCTCGTCGTCTGAGTCGGGCACCGTGGTCCCGAGGATCAGCTCGCCCTCGGACGCGTCGGACTCCGGGTCTGAGTCCGAGAGCCCTTGCCACTGGCGGAACATGTAGTTCAGCAGCCACACCGCGAAGATCACGCCCCCGATGGCCATCGGGATCGTCTCCAGCTCTCCAGACTCCCAGGCGCCCACCAAGGGACCCCAGTAGTCGGACACCTCCTCCGCCGTGTCTCCTTCGCGGCCACCGCCGCCTCGTGCATCTTGTGAGAGAGCGGCCCCAGCTGGAAGTACCTCGAAATGCGCCGGGCGGCGAAAGCCCCGCCAGCCAGGCTCCCCCACGAGCGGTGCAGGCACCCGTAGCAGAACAGGTTCGAGCCCATAGCCCAGATCCAGTTCACGAGGCCCGATTTCTTCGAGACCTTCCTCTTGCCGCCCGACTTCCAGAAACCTTCCTTCTCGTCCGAAACTTTGTTCAACTTGACGTTCTCGGCGTCCAGCTCCTCGCGCGCGAGCAGACGAGAGGAAACAGGCAGCACCATATCCCTCGTCTTGTTGGCCAAACCTGGGAATGGCGTCCAATTGATGATTCCTCGCGGAGGCTTGGTGAAGACCGACTGCTTGTCCTTCAAACTCACGATCTGCACCCTGAGGCTCGGGTCCACGCAGGTCCACGTCTGATCGGCTGCCTTGTCGATCCGCTCCACCAGAAGCATGACCACGCCCGAGGCCTGCCCCTTGGGCAGGTAGTAGATCCTGTTCCACTGTGCCCAGCCGCCCATGACGAGCGGCGTGCTGCCGACGCTGGCGTCGGCCACACCGTCGATGAGCTCGATCTCCTCGACCTCGGCGGTCTTCACCGCCTCGTCCTCCTCGGTGTCGTCCTCCTCCTCGCCCGCGAAGCGCAAACCGAAAAAATCCAGGACCTGGTCCTGGCTCAGGCCGCCCCCCCGCGGCCAGCACTTCCTCCTGGAGGTCCCCCGAGAGGCCCAGGAACGCGAGCAGCGCGCCCGCGAGCGCGAACGGCCGCGGAATCGCTCCGCGGTGGGGAGGCCGTGCCCAGGCACGACCGCTGAAAGGCCCGCCCGCGGGCCTCGCCCGTGCCGACTTGAGCCCAAGAGGAGACAGAGGGGAAAGGCGGCTCACAGACTACGATGGGTAGTGCAAAATAAAGTTCAAGAGTAACTATCCAGGCCGCACGCCATGGATCCCGCCAGAAGGTGGAGAGAGAGATGGTCAGGGGGGAGGGCGGAGGAGGGCGTGACGGAGAAGGGGAGACCAGAAGCAGGAACAGCAGGGGGAGAAAGGATGGAGGGTCGGAACCGACGAACAGGGTGCGTGGGGATAACCAGGAAGGACATCGGACCACCTATACGTAGCAGCTGGTTCCTCTGGCGCCCCTCGGCGCCCGAGGCGACCACGCATCGAGTAACATGCCCACGGGCAGTGCCAACACCAGCTGCATGAAAACAGATATCGTACCCTTAAGTCGGGCCTATCCCTCTACAGGAGGAATTTGCAAAAATTGCCCAGAAACAGTTTGGGCACGATTTTTCGTGTATTTTGTGACTATTTCTGACTATTTGTTGAATTTGTTTTTCGTGCTAAATCCGCCTGTAGGGGGACATGCCCGACCTAATCGTACCCCCTCCGTTCTCGCCTGCCCCAAGAAGGGCCGGACGTCTGCGCAGAATCTGGAGATTCGGCGGTGGACAAACATCCCTTTAGTACACCTCCTTTTAGTGAAAACGGCCTGGGGCCGAAACCGACGGACCTGGACCCGCAAAAATGACGGCCGTGACGCCCTCCAGCGAACCGAAAACGGCCGATTCACTAATCGACGTGTCAGGGTAGGAGGTCTGTCCACCCCCGAAAGATCCCACCGAACCCCCACCTCAGGCGCGCCGTCAGGCAGGCCGTCGGCTCCAGTCCCTCGTTCCGCGGTCCTCCTGCTTGTCCTCCTCCGCCTCGCCCTCTCTCCTCCCTCCGCCCTCGTCGCCCTTCCATCCCTCATTCTCGTACTACTTCCTCGTGACCATCATCCTTCCCCCTCCTCCTCCTCCCCCTC
>CAUYUJ010015474.1:172443-222443 GCA_963575745.1 Prorocentrum cordatum | reverse complement strand
GGGATCTCGGGCTTGCCCCCTGCAGGCTGGACAGGGACTCGGTCCGTACCAGATCAGATCGGATCGAAATCTGGATCCAAGTTTGGGGATCGGGTTGAATCCCAAACTCCCGACGTCTTGATTTCCGAAGGAGCGCGATCTACCGTCGCTTGACTGGAACAATTTCCCCATTCTCTCGGAAACCGTGTGTATGTATGTGTGTGTGTGTGTGGGTGTAGAATTCTCCCCCCTTTGAACTGGGGGCGTTGGGTTTGGTGTTTGGTGTTTGGCGCTCAGAGTGTAGTGTTTGGTGTTTGGTATTGGGGGGTTTGGTTGGGGATTTGTGGTGGTGGGGTTGGCGGGGGTGGTGGGGTGAGGTGTTTTTTTCCCTACTGTTACCTTGTTTTTTTTCGTAGGCCACCCGGAGAAGGAATGTTTCCAGGTCCGCCCTCCCACCCCCCTCCATTCCCTAGTGTTACATTGTTTTTTCTAGCGTTACATTGTCAGAGTGAGGGGGCTGAACCGAACGGTCATTCACTGTCCCTGGGTGCGTGGCTGAAGTGGAATTCCGCGATGCGGATTCTTGTTGTTGTTTGTTGTTTGTTGCTTGTTGTTGTCGTCGTCCCACCGGCGACCCGCCCTGCGACCCACCCGCGACCCACCTCGCGACCCATCCGCGATCCACCCACGACCCACCCCGCGAGCCACCCGCGACCCACCCCGCGACCCACCCGCGACCCACTCGCGACCCACCCGCGACCCACCCCGCGACCCGCCCGCGACCCACCCCGAGACCCCCCCGGCGACCCACCCGCGACCCATCGGCGACCCACCCGCGACGCACCCCGCGACGCACCCCGCGACCCACCCGCGACCCAAACCGCGCCCGCGACCCACCCGCGACCCACCGCGACCTACCCGCGACCAACCCGCGACCCACCCCGCGACCCGCCCAAAATTTTCGGCGCCTGCGGCAGGCTTCTTTTGCATTCGTTCCAGGTGGGGAACCCGCGACCCACCCGCGACCCAAACCGCGTTCAGTGCACAAATCAAAATTATCGGCGCCTGCGGCGGGCTGTTTCTGAATTCCTTCCAGGTGGAGGTGGAGAGCCCGCGACCCACCCGCGACCCAAACTACGTTCACTGAACAAGCCAAAACTTCGGCGCCTACGGCGGGTTTCTTTTGCGTTCGTTCCAGGTGGAGAATCTGCGACCCAAGCCGCGTTCAGTGTACAAATCAAAATTATCGGCGCCTGCGGCGGGCTGTTTCCAAATGCCTTCCAGGTGGAGGTTGAGAGCCCGCGACCCATCCGCGACCCAAACTACGTTCACTGAACAAGCCAAACATTCGGCGCCTGCGCATGAGGACGAGGACGCGGACGAGGAGGAGGAGGAGGAGGAGGAGGGCGCCATCGACAAGGAAGGTGAGGGCCACGAGGTCCGCCGGCTCGACGCCCGCGTCGCCCGCGCCCGCCCCCTCACTCTTATCCGCAATTGCGGGGTGCTACGTTTTTTCGTGGGCCACCCGGAGAAAGAGTCTCTGTCCTGGAGGAGAAGTCCCTTTCCCGGAGAAGGAGTGTTTCCAGGTCCGGCCCCCCTCCCCCCCAGTTAGGAGAGGGGGGGGGAATCTTACCCCTCCCCCCCTGTTCGAACTGGGGGGAGGGGGGGGCTCGCCAGCAGCGGTAGAAACCGTTCTTCCAGATTTTTTCACAGCGTGGACACCCAGAGGTCTTGACACCTTCCCCAGGGCCGGTTTTTCATCCCGAGCCACTTCTGATGGTCCCAGGGTCCCGTACGCATCCCCAGACGCCGAAAGTTGCCAAAAACGGTCCGTCTGGACTTTTTTCTCACAAGCGATCACGTCTGGGAGCTTGGGGATCGGATCGAAGCGGGCCGTGAGCAGCGCTGCCTCGCGCCGCTGGTCTACGAGGCCCTGGGCGTCGCCCCCGCTCATGTGCTCGAGGGCGAGCCACACCGTGAGGCGGGGAGCGTCCCACTGCACCTCGCCGTCGCCGCCGCCGCCAGCGCCATCGCCGTCGGCGTCGCCGTCAGCATCGTCCACGTTGTCATCGTCGTCGTCGTCGTCGTCGTCGTCGTCGTCGTCGTCGTCGTCGTCGTCGTCTGAGATCTGGGCGTTGCAAGCTTCCACGCTGGACGATCCCGCACTGCTCTGGGCCCTGGTACCCTCACATTTCGACCCAGCTCGAAGCATGCCGCCGAAAGATGGGGTCTAGAGTCTAGAGCTCCAGCCGTAATTCTTTGCGATGGTGCAACTCTTTCGCCACGTCGGATCTCAGAGCCATCGTCGTCGTCGTCATCGTCGTCGTCGTCGCCGTCGTCGTCGTCGTCGTCGCCGTCGTCGTCGCCACTCGACGCCGTCGAGGGTGGAGGCCCAAGGATTCTGGACGCCTTTGGCCCCTGTGGGCTCTTTCAGGGCATCTTCGGAGGCCTCTGGGGGCTTCTGGCGTAGACCCCCCGTGGGGGGACGTATACTTCTCGAGTAGGAGATCGACTGCAAAATCAATTTACCCCAACATCGATTTTCTCGTCGAAGCTACACAACATACGTATGTTGTTCTTAGACATACGAGCGTTCTACGCCTTCTTCATGGTCTTGATAAGAAAATCGAGTTTGGGGTGCATCAACTCTGTAATCGATCCCCTCCTCGATGCGTAGATCCCCCGCGTGGGGGCGTAGGCTTCTGGAGACCCCTGGACGGTGACTTTGACCGACCGGGACTCTAGCAAACCCACGAGAACTGCAGCAATGGGTCGAAACATTCTCGGTTCTCCGCTCCCTCCCGCTGGAACTTTCAAAATCCTGGTTTGCATTGCTCTGGCCTCTGGGGCCCTGATTTGGGGACCTCCAGGGGCCGCCGGGCCTTCGTCGCCGCCGCCCGGCTGCGGTGGTTCCAGGGTTTCATGACGACGGCAACGAGCTCCGACCAGGCTGGGGCTGGAGGCCAGTGAGAAGTGGCGAAGGAGCCTCACGCAGCCCTCGGGGCGTGGGAGGCCGTCCCCCTGTCCTCTCTCTCCGTGCCCAGACGTGCGATGTCCTGATGCTTTCAATGTGGACCCCCCGGAAGTCCCGACCCTTTCCCCGGGGCCGGTTTTTCCTCCCGAGTGGCTTTCTGACACTCCGGCCCCGGGCCCAGCGAGGGACCCCGGAGGCCGGAAACGGCCGAACATCTTCCGTCGTATCATGTCACGGCGCGAGCATGTCTGGGTTAGCCCCTCCCCCCAAAGGAGGAGGGGGAGGAGGAGGAGGAGGAGGAGGAGGAGGAGGAGGAGGAGGAGGAGGAGGAGGAGGAGGAGGAGGAGGAGGAGGAGGAATAGGAACAGGAAGGCCGTGGTGCCAGTCATGGTGGGGGACCATGGTCGCCTCGGCGAGGAAGCGCTGGCCCTGACGCGGCTGCTGGCGCCCGCGCGGGACACCGAGCGCTTTGCGGCCATCGGCGACTGCACCAGTCGCTCGGGTGCGTCCTACAGCGCAACGCCGCTGACGCCGCCCTGGGGGCGACGCAGGCGCAAGGTTGGGCCGCTGGCGCCGGCCGCGCGCAGCCCCGGCCAGGGGCTACGCCGTTGCGCGCTGCGCGTTGGGCTGCTGGCCGAGCAGCTGGCGCTCATGCTGCGCCCAGCCGCGCTGGCCGGCCGCGCCGGCAAGGAAGCGGCGGCCGAGCGCGCCCGTGCACGCCGAGGCGGCGGCGGAGCGCGCGCCTCGCTCGGCCGGGCTGGAGGCGCAGGGCCCGCCGGGCTGCTGCGCGCGCGGCGCGCGGGCGCGCTGCGCGGCCAGGCAGCGAGCGCCGCAGGGGGCGGCGGCGGCACTGCGCTGCAGGCGGCGCTCGAGGCCGCCAACATCTTGCTCTCGGTGCTCGTCCTGGTCCCTCGCATGCCTATACAATCCAGAAGCCCTGGCTGGCGCAACCCCATCCACCCCAGAAGCGTCTGCTACCTGGCCGCCGGGCACTCGTGCCAGTGGCTAGGTACCGACTGTTCCTGGAGGGCCAGTGCGAAGCACTGGAGGGGGGCGCCGGTACCAATTCAAAGAGCGCCTGAGCCGATGATGATGATGATGATGATGATGATGATGATGATGATGGTGATGATGATGATGATGATGATGAGGATGAGGAAGAGGAGGAGGAGGAGGAGGAGGAGGAGGAGGAGGAGGAGGAGGGAGGAGGAGGAGGGGAGGAGGAGGAGCAGGAGGAGGGAGGAGGAGGAGGAGGAGGAGAGGAGGAGGAGGAGGAGGAGGAGGAGGAGGAGGAGGAGGAGCAGTGTGTGTGTGTGTGTGTGTGTGAAGCTCTTCAGAGAGGTGCCAGCCTCTAGCAGCAGTTCGCATCACTGGCCACCGCTGGGCTCCTCTCTAGAGTGCGCCGCGGCTCGTATCATGGGCCGCGCGTGGCCTCGAAGGCACCGAGCTCCCACCCACCCCCTTCAACGGCTGGGTTGCCACGGTTTAAAAACAGGCAGGCCGAAGGGGCGGGGCTGTAAACGGGAAAAAGAGAGACACGCAAAGTCACTACCCAGGCCCCCAGGACGTCCGAGCGGGGCAGGCTCTCTGGAGCCGCGTGGGGAAAACCAGGACGCCAGAGCGACAAGAACCTGGGCGCCGAGGCCCCGCGCCCCACAACAACGGGACACCAACAAGTTTTGCGGGGGGGCTCAGCGCTGAAGGCCCAGGAGATTCAGGATCGTCGAAAGAGGGAGGGGGGACTCAAGCGGGGGGGTGAGGTTATTTTGACGTACTCTAGATTCTCTGGGCTCTCCATGGCTCACAGGTGGCTCAGGTCTCCTCTGAGTCGGGGGCGCGGAAAGTGACGGAGTCGTAGCCTGGATCGAGGACGGAGGTACTCTCTGGGTTCCCCTGGGTCGCAGACTCGCCGTCGTCCGCTGGGTCCTTTGAGCCCGCGTCGGCCTCGATGGGGGTGGTAGTATCTCTGCCCGCCGTAGTAACAATCACATCCCGTCGAGGTGCAACTGGAGGAGGCGGGCGTTGTGACTCCTCGGCGGTGTGCCATGCTTGTGCGCCCCCCCCAGCTGCACCATGGAGCTGACCACTGTGTTCTCGAGCGTGGGAGGGTCGACCGCAATCCAGATCTTCGTCATCTCTCCATTGTGGGTGCTTTGCATTCGACAATGGCGAATGTCGTCCGCTAGGGTGCTGTTGGTCGGGCGCTCCTGCCTGACCTTCTGCTGGTACTGCGTAAGCGCCGCCAGGTTCTGCTGACCTATCTTCTCGCCCTGTGCGACGAGGGCGCCCACCAGCGCCATCCACACGTGCGGGTGGGGGATGCCCAGGGCCACCAGCTCGTCGACCGTCTGGCCCGACTCCAGCTGCTCTCTCTTGTCTTTTCTGATCCTGGCGGCCTCCGTGCCGTAGTACTTCGCCGTCAGCTGCATCGACTGGACAACGTCGTGCTTGGTGGGCAACTGCACGTGCCTGTAGCTGGCGGCCTCGAGCTGGTTCAGGCCCTGCTCGTGCCTGAGAGACATTCGCAGCAGGACGGGCATCGCTGCCTGGACCCACTCGATCGGCATGCGCTGCAAGTTGGCGACATCTTGGCGGGCCAGCCCGAAGTGCGTGTCGGTGGTGTCCCAGACCATGGGGGCTGGCCCTGCCGCAGCTGCCGCGGCGGCTGCTGGTGCCTGCGAAGGCTCTGCCCCCTGGCCTCCTCCTCTGCGTGAGCGGCGGGGCGCTCCTCGCTCGTTGCTGCGGGTGCGATCTCCCTCGCCTCGCTGTCGTCCTCTGAGTTCTCGCTGTCGTTCTTCGGTCCCAATGCTCAGCGCACGCTCCGCGAGGTTCGACATCAGAGTGGATATCTGGAGCGGGGGGTGCGTGGACCTCTCTGATGTGGCGCTGGAGGGCGTCTAAACTCGGGAACTCGCCTTGAGCCCTGGCGGCGTCGGTACGGAGGAGCCTCGCACGATGGACTGGATGCGCGGCTTCGGGATCCAAGCAGACTGGGCAGAACAAAACCTCGGGTGCTCCCAGGGCGGGGGAGTAGGGGCTGTAGTCGGCGACGCACCGCTTCATTTTCAGCGACTGCACAATGTGTCGCTTCGCCAGTGCGTCCGAGGAGAAGGTCGAGGAGCAATCGAAACACTGGTTAGTAACGACCAACTGATGGATTGGTACACGGCACTTATGAGCAGGATGATGACATTGATGAGCCTTGATGGCCGCCTTGGAGACATAGGCACAATTGCAAGGTTCCCCGTTTTCAAGAGGTAGTTCACACACGTATTCTTGATGTGGCTCTGGAACTGGCTGGGCCACTGGGGCCGAGAGGTCCTGTGGAGGCACCAGGGGTCGAGAGGAGGCCTGGTCCCAATGCACCTTGCGGAGCCCAGCGGGGTCCAGACTAGCGAAGAAAGCCGCAACCCTGTACTGAGTAAAGATGTCCCTGATCGAGTGGCCCTGGTCCAAGAAGAGCTTGCCCTTGGGGGGGAGCCCGAGAGTGAGGATGTCTTTCTGCATTTGGAGGGCCCACGGGTTCGCATTTTTGTCGATCCAGCCCGACACGGTGAAAAACAGGCGCCTCCTGCAACGCCTCAAAGTTCCCCAGCAGCGCAGCGACTGCTTGCACAGAAGATTCTGGGTACTTGGCAAGTTGTTGCCAGTACCTCAACCTGCGTACGAGGAGCTCGGTGCGGGCGTCGGCGATGCGCAGGCGCTTGTGGACCTGCCAGGCGTGTGGAACCCGAATCTGCTCTACTCCCTCGACATCAGTACGTCTGGCAACTCCCCGAAGAACGACCTTCGCGAAACCCAGGAGAACGGCATCCAATTTGGCGTAGTCCCGTTTGGCCAGAAGGTAGGTCTCCAGAAACGACCCAGTTTGCACCAAGCCGATCTTGTAGCATCGATCCTGACTCGAACCTCCGCCCCCGCGCCTCCAGTGAGCTGCTCCAGACCTCCGAGGTAGGCCGCCTGGGCCTTGGGTGCCCAGGGAAAGAGACGAGTCCCGAAAGGACGGCACGGGTGGCCGTGCACCCTCCAGGGCCCACGAAGACAGGCAGAACGAGCTCCTTGGATGCATTCTGCGTGAAGCCGCCTTGGGCTCTGAGCTTGGCCGCCAGGAGGTCCGAGGACTGCTTGGCCACCTCCGCGGCGCGAAAAGGGCTGTTGTCTGGCACTGGTAACGTCTGCGAAACATCATCTGCGTAATCACGAAGAGACAAATCCACTAGCTGCCCCGAGCACGGGCAGGAAATGAGGGTGGCGGCCTCCATCAACGGAACGATGGAGCCGTCCTGGAGGTGAAAGGAATCCGTGCTGGTAATGAGAAGCTCACGGTTCCAATCCTCCAAAGGTCGCACAAATGCTCGAACGAAAAGTTCACAGGCGTTGCCATCGCCCATGCCTGCACCATGCCTGGGTACGTAGAAGCCTCGAGCGTCTCCCGCGCGGACCTCCATGACCGCCTCGGTGTGGCGCTGCTTGGGGAACAGCTGGTCCTGCATATCTGGAATGATCTGGCCCACCACCTCCTCCAAGGTGTCGTGGGACGTGGAGGGGAAGGCGTTGGTCATATCCTTCTTGAGCTGGAGGTGGTTGACCCGAAGTCGGCGTAGCCTCCAAGTATGTAGCTTAGAGACCAGCTGGGCACCCTGCCTCGATCGATGACGGGCGTGCCCATGAGAGTGATGGGGAAGCGGAGGGCGGCGGTGCCTGATGAAAATTCCTCGGTACCAGGCTTTGCCAAAAGGGCAGCAACAGTGGATCAGCCTCATCGCTCGAGTCCCCACCTTATCAATGCCTTTGGGAAGCTGAAGTGTCCTCGACCAGTGCCACCAGGGCGGGGTGCGACAGGCGGTGCGAATCTGACGAAAGAGTGCCCCTAGGCGCTCCGCCAAGCGTGGGCGATGTACGTGTGGTACTTGTCGTGGTCGGTCTGGTCGATCTCTGACGTCAGGAACCCCAGTCGGGTCTCCTCGCGCCTCGATGCTGGCTGCCCTGGGGATGGCGTACCAGAGCTCGGTGGGCGCGGAGTGTGTGTGGGGTGGTGGTGGTGGTGGTGGTGGTGGTGGTGGTGGTGGTGGTGGTGGTGGTGGTGGTGGTGGTGGTGGTGGTGGGTGTGGTGGTGGTGTTGTGTGTGTGTGTGTGTGTGTGTGTGTGTGTGTGTGTGTGTGTGTGTGTGTGTGTGTGTGTGTGTGTGTGTGTGTGGTGTGGGGGGGGGGGAGGGGGGGAGGGGGGGGGGGGGCCGTAGCGCCTGCGTGCCGCATGTCGGGGGCACCTCAGCGTGTCCGTCCAGTCGTTGTACGCAATTGCCGCGGGATAACCGCGTAGATCTTTCCACGTGCCGTCTGGATCATTCTGCTCTCTCAGCGCCAGGGCGATCTCAGCTGGAAATTCGGGCTCAGGAATCTGCACTGCCGAGAAGCCTCCTTCTGCCGCATCCGCCAGTAGGGTCGTCGTCCACTCGTCGAGGGAGGGGGGGTAGTGTGGTATCGTATTGAAACGCCGATTCCTCACTCCGTGGTATCTGCCGCCAATCTGGTACGCCAGCTTCCAGACCGTGGTAGTGTGTCCTCGCTCCGCAGCGGCGGTGGCTTCCCGCAATAACTGCTCGACGTGCTGGGTGTCAAGTCGGCGTTTGGTGCGTTTGATCTCCCTGTCGCAGGCCCTGATGGCAAGCCTGTCGGTCTCCGTCCTGCACTGCCTGCTGAGGTTGCGGCGGCGCTCGAGAAGTACCTGCCGTTGTTGGGCGTACTCACTTGTCGGGCCAGGTGGTGCACCGCGCTGGTAGAGGGGCGAGGCTGCTTCCCGAATGTCAGAGACGAGAGGCTGCCACGCCTCGGAGGGGTCGTCCTGTCTAGAAGAGCTGCGCCACGCTGCAGCCGTGTTCTCGCAGAGGCGTTCCAGTTCCCCGACGAGGTCATGATCCCCTCGCGGCGCGGCCAAACCCGCCAGTCTGTCGTAGTCCCAGGTCGGGTCGCCCTCGTGGTCATCCTGGTAGTGGAGGCAGTACTTCAGGCGCCAGGGCATGGGGACATGATCCTTCGGGTCAGCGTGCGGGATGAGCTGGAGGTCTCGCATGGCCCCCATGAGAGAGCAGCAAGAGAGTGTGGCTTCTATGGTGCCCCTTGGAGCGATGAAGTGGTCGGGGTGAGAACGGTGGCCAGCCTCTTGCCCATAATAGGTTGGCCCTGTCGGAAAGTGTGTATCCACCACTGTCAATCCTTCCATCTGTAGTAAACGCCACCACTCCGCTGATGTGTAATTCTCGGCCGCCGTATTGTGTGATCCCACGTGAATCCCGTCGGCCGTGTACTGGTATGAGCCGTTGCCACTGGAGGTCTTGCCGAATTCACAGTTGGCATCCGTTCCGACGATCACCAGACAACGACGCGGGAGCTGCTGGATTGTGGCATGGAGCCACTCTGCGAGACGGGCCACTGTAGTCTTCCAGTGGTCGACTTGATGTCGCTGCTGCGGTGGAAAGTATAATACGAAGGCGGCAATGTCGAAGGTCGATGAACGCAATCTGACGCCCCCTGCCCTTCCCGCGAGGGCGGTCGGGGGTTCGTAGATCCGATGAATATGCGACCGTCTGAAGGCACGACATCGTAGCATAAGTGAGCATCCCGCACTTTTGTTCGTTAGGCGGCCCTTCTGCCACCCATACTCGATCTCCCAGTGCTTTCCGCACTTGCGGATGGTCGCGCCGTCTCCTGGTCGCCTCCTCTTCTGTGTGCCTGGGAGCATCATGATGTCAGCGAAACTGAGGCGCTGGGATATGGCAGCAACCCGCCATGAGTCTGTCATGGAAAGAGGGTTATACAACACGGTCTGCAGAAGGGAGGCCCACATTGGTGGGTGGGAGCAACACGCAGGCGATGGTGTGTCCTGCGGGGGACGGGAAGCAAGCGGCCGCTGCAAGCCTGTCCTGGGCCAGGGCCTAGGAGGAGCAGGAGGATGAGGAGGAGGAAGGAGGGGGAGAAGGAGAAATGGGAGGAGGAGGGGGAGGGGGAGGGGGACAAGCTAGGTGCGCTCGCGTCATATCTGACGTCCGACCCCCCCTCCCTCCCATCCCTTACCATGGCGCTGATTTTCTCTATTCGCGGACGCGTGTCGTAGCGGACCTGTGGCTCCGCGTGGCGCGTGCGTAGTGGGTGGTGGTGCGCGTGCGTGCGTGCGTGCGTGTGTGCGTGGTTGTGGTGGTGGTGGTGGTGCTGCTGCTGCTGCTGGTGGTGGTGGTGCTGGTGGTGGTTGTGGTGGTGGTGGTGGTGGTGGTGGTGGTGGTGGTGGTGGTGCGGCGCGGTGGTGGCGGGCGGATGGGCGCGCGAGAAAGAGGCCCGCGCTGGGGCGAGAACGCCATCCTGAACGACGGAGGCCAAACACCGATCCGAAAATGAGGCCCACGCTGCAGCGGGAGCACGATTCGGAACGATTCGGGAGCAGAAATGAGGCCGGCGCCTCAGCGAGAGCAGCATTTTGAAAAAAACGCAAGCGAAAACCCAACTCCCGGGAATCCTGTGTGTAAAAAACAGTACGCGGGGGGGGTCGGCCACTCCCAGCACGCCATCAGGGGAAGAGGGAGAATAGTATTCATATTGAATAATTGTGGGAGGGAGGAGGAGGGGGAGGAGGAGGAGGAGGAGGAGGAGGAGGAGGAGGAGGAGGAGGAGGAGGAGGAGGAGGAGGAGGAGGAGGAGGAGGAGGAGGAGGAGGAGGAGGAGGAGGAGGAGGAGGAGGAGGAGGAGGAGGGAGGAGGAGGAGGGGGAGTGGAGGGGGAGGGGGAGGGAGGAGGAGGAGGGAGGAGGAGGAGGAGGAGGAGGAGGAGGAGGAGGAGGAGGAGGAGGAGGAGGAGGAGGAGGAGGAGTCCGTAGCCATTTTGGCTCAAGGCCGTTCTGGTTCCTAAGTCTTCGGACGAGGAACTTGTAACAACGAACTTCAGGGTGGCATTGCTGTTGCGGGCCAGGATAGGCTCGGTTCTTTCCATTTCGTGTCCACACTTCTGATGGCCCCGCGCCATGGGGCATGTAGGAAGAGACAGATTTTCTCTTGGCCGCAGCGTTGGAAATGCACCAAATGCTGCTGTGCCAAGAGCGAGGGATGGTGGACGTGTTACCAGCATTGTTGCTTCAATCGTGCCCTGGCCCGGGCTGCTCTGATCAGCCGGGTCCTGCTGCGGGGGGCGGCGCTGCTGTGGCTCCATCCGGCGAGCGCGCACGTCGCGATCACCTCCCCTCCAGGGCTCAGGACCTGCGGCGGCGGGCGCGCAGGTCCGTGCGCATGCGCACCCGAGGAGAAGGCCCCCCCTCCTCCTCCAACCTCGACGCCTCCGTGAGCGCGCACCGGGGGCCTCCGTCGGCAGGCGTGCGCGCCTGGCACCCGACCAGCGCATCTGCGGCCGCCCGATGATGGGGGAGCCTCACTGCGCGACGGCCACGTCCATGCCAATGCCCCCCCCCTGCGGTCCGAAGTCCCCGACCGCAGCACGATGGAAGGAACGCTCCGTCGCCGCCGAGCGCGAGGTGCCGCGGTTGCACATCCCGACCGCGAGGGCACGGATGTGGGTATGCTCGTCGCCCACGAAGCAGAAGGGGGGAGGAGCAGGAGGACAGAACGTACACGTCGTTCATTTCTAATCGTGCTCATTCCTAATTGTGCTCGTTTCTAATTGTTCCTGGCCCCCCCAGTGAACAGGAAGAGGCCCAGGATAGAAAAATCAAGAATGAAAGGATCTTCCCCCCCCAAAAATCTAAGAACTGTCGAAGAATCAGACATGAACGCTGTGTGGGTCCCGAAGCAACTGCGGAATGCGGGCGCGTGCGCCGCCCGTTGCCCGACCGTGCAGCACGCGGAACGCCGGGGGCCGCGTGCGGCGGCGCACGGTGCCCGGACCAACGTCCTGGCAGACTCGGGACCTTGCCATCGCTCGGACGTCCACTCCCTGTGCATTTGTCGGTTTCGTGCGCGTTTCTGTTTGCTCGATGGTCCAGGGTGCTCCTCCAGGGTCCTCGCCGAGAAAAAATGCACACGTCCGAGCGATGCCAAGAGAAGAGAAACAAAAACATAAGCACAACCTTTCGGCGGAGCTCCGTGCAGTTTTCTGGCGCCAGGGCCTCCCTGGCGGCGCCGCCCCCTTGGCGCCGCCCCCGCGCGCCAGGGAGGGGGTCCCGCGCCGATCCAAGAAATCCTCGCGGAACTCCAACAATTTACATGCACGCCGTCTTTTCTTCTTCGAGCTCGGGCCTCGGGAGGCCTCTTTCGCGGCCGGTGCTTGCAGAGACAGCCTAGTGGTCGAGCTTTTTTTTCATTTGAGAGATGCGGTCGGAGGTCTCGACCCCCCGCCCTTTGTGCAGTGGTCGCCGCCAGGTGGATGCATGCTTTGCGTCGCTGTTTGCGCGCCAGGGCGAACGCCGCGCTCACAACAGCATCGCGCACTCCATCCGACGCCTCATACGCACAGCTGGAATGCCAGATCTTGACCGCGCACGTGCGATAATCTACTCCAGTGCGCAGCGCGACTCGTCTAGCGGGCAAAACAAATATACAGTAGGAGCGGCCTGCGCGTGCGAATCGAAACAATGGCCGTGCCTCATCTGTGCTCTCCCGCCCCTTACAGCAGCGCCGCATGATTTCCAACGTAGCCAATCCGACGGACAACACATCGATCAAGTGCGTATCGTGCAGCGCCAGCCCCGCAGGGCAGGGTGTTGCGACACTTCGTGCAATTTATTTTCACGCATGTATAGTAGCATTTCCGTAAGCATCTTGGCCCAGAGCGCTTAGCACGCGAGGCCACTCCTGGGTTTGCAGAGTCCCAGGGGGCCAAACATACCCGTGTCCCGAAGCCCCGGAGCTTCAGCAAGAAAGGTGCATCCATCATCTTCGGATTTCTCAATTACACACTCTTCTTGACGGCATGGGTGATGATGCAGGGAGTCGAGGTGCAGGCCGACGGTCATTGCACCCAGGAGCTGAGCCCCAAGTTCAACGCGAACGTTCTCCTCGTCTCTTGCGGGCTTCTGAGCTTCCGTCACCACCAGCAGCACCAGCTGAGGCAACGCTCGTTCCTCAGCAGGGCACCAGGCCGGCGGCTGACCCGAGCCAGGACCAGCTGGCCAACGTCATCGAACAACAGCTTCGAGGCTACGTCAGCCCTGAAGTCCAGGCGCAAATTAAAAAGACATGCAACTCCCTGAGCGCCTACATCGACAGCCTTCAGAAGCTGATAGATAGGCAGAATTCATACACAGAGCAAAGAAACAGTCTGGATCAAGGTACATTCCCTCCAGGCGTTCGTCCATTCACACTTTCGTATGAAAGCCCATTTCTCGACACGATGCGCACCAGTTTGGACGAATCGCTTCACATTGATATATCTGATATGTCAATCAGGGACGCCAAATCCAAGATCTACGGAGCGACCTTGGCATACCAGAAAAAATTGGATTTGGAAGTACTCCAGCGGCAGCGTGAAGATCTTCTACTTAAGACGTCTCGTGATGCGTTCTACCAGGAGTGCATGTCTGTCGAGCTTGCAAGAACGTCGCCCTTCTCGTTCTTGGGGCTGGCAGAGGACGACGAGATTCGAGTGGACCCTGAGACCATCAAGCCGCGTCTGGCGATCATCTACAGGAAGGTTGTCGATCAAGCGGCCCATCGAAAGCAGAAAAAGATGGACGCGGCAAACAAAGAGGCCGCAAAGAAGAAGAAGATCGCTGAGACTGTGAGTCAAAAGCCCCCAGCAGAGCTGCTCGACATGGTCATCGACGCCAGGATCGACAAGGCCAAACGTTCTGCCAACGCGGCCCGCAAGAAGTCGCTGACCGTTCCGGCGTCGTGGTACCAGCAGCAGTGCGAAGGTGGCCTCTCTGAGGACGTGGTCCTTGCTGACCTCCCTGCCAACGCTCCTGCCAGCGGGCCAAAAAACGGCCAGTCCCCCGCCAAGAGCGGGGGCAGGGGCAGGGGCCGCGGCAGATCGTCGGATCCGAAAGGCAAGGGCAAGGACAGCAAGGGCAAAGGCAAAGGAAAGGACACGTCCAAGGGCAAGTCCAAGGGAAGAGCCACCTCGAAAGGCAAGGGTGGCAAGGTTGGGAAGTACGGCAAAGGTGGCGACAGCTCGAAGGGACAGAACCCCAACAAGCGTTACGACAGATCGCGCCCGTCGGCCAGGGGCCGAGGGCGCGGCGGAAATGGGAAAGGTTGGTGAGAATCAAGGCCAGCGCTCGGCGGGCCAAAGAGCACGCAGCAGGCGCTCATCTCGCATCTTGTCCTCCCAATTGTTCTCACAATAAGTGCATCATGAATCATTTCACATCCCTTCTTCGCGGCCTCACCAAGACGGAAATAGGCCGAGTGCTGGAATGTGGATTGGGCCGGCCAGGCATATATCTGTTCGACCCATTGCGCAAGGTCACCGCCGTGCCCAACAAGGGGCAGATCGATTGGGCAGTAGAATACCTATTGCGTCATCATCGTAAGCATATTTTTGGATACCGGCGGAGACCGTCGATCCAACCAGTAAATTTGGGAATTCAGAATTTGTTAAACAAAGTTGCTTGGCGACAGTACTTTGGGAACGACCAGTCTCGACAGGCATGGCAGCACATTATAGATCGCGGCCCGACAACGATGCCTTTTCGAGATGAGATTCCCGAGCCTGTCAACACGTACATCTCCGACGTGCGCTCAAAGCTGTGGCAAGCTTGCATCAAATCTCGTTGTCGTTGCGGCGCAAGCCCTCGGTTGCCCCTCATTGTGTCCACCGCTTTAACAACTCTTCGTGGAGGCTTGTGGGGGTGCCTCCCCACAGACAAGGACGGTGGATTCGCACTGATGCACAAAGGGCGGTTGCAAATTGCATACATTCAGGCTTTGAGCAATCAAAACAAGTACGAGAGAGTTCACGAGGACCCAGACGTTCTTACGGAGGACGTGTGCGACCAGTACGTGTCAATGTGTAAAGAGGCAGCAAATGACATGGACAACGAATTCGACCCGCACTTATTCAGGGCGCTTGTAAGTGGAAAAGGTAGCAAGAGGGGCATTACTTTCAAAGTAGCGGCGACAGCAAAGACACACAAGCCCCAGACAAAATGCACCATCCGCCTGCTTCACGCCATGCAGCCTCGCAGCATTATCGCTCCTGCGATGCGGTTCTTGGCCGGCGAGCTTCGGGGGCATCTAGACCAGTTGCCTCATTTGGTAAAGGACTCTTCGGTATTCGTCTCTCGCTTATCCCGTGAAATCTTTTCCCAAGCCGTTACCATCATGAAGATAGACATCAAAGAGTACTATATGAGCGGAACCCACAGCGTCCTTCGCGAGCAGTCCAGCAAGTTTTTCCACGGTGGGCAGCAGCGAAGGTTCACTAGGGTGTTGAATTTCATCCTTGGGCACCAATACGTCGAGCTCCCAGGAATACCAGAACACCTTTGGAAAGTATTGCATGGCAGCGGCATGGGGATGATTTGCAGTGGAGAAGTATCTGACAGCACATTCTTTCAGCTTGCGGAAGAACCGTGGATCAACGATGCTGCGTTCTTCCGTTCTGTTGGGCTTCGATGCTACTTCAGGTTCAAAGACGACATTATCGCTTTCTTCGACGGCCCGAACCAGCAGTGCGACAGGTTCTTCACGATGCTCAGCCTGCGTGCCGGACCTTTCGCCCTCGAGTTGGAGCGACTATCCCATCATGAAGCAACATTTCTTGATGTGCACCTTTTCAAGAAATCCAGGACTGATAACACAACCAGCTTTTGCCACAGTGTGCACGAGAAGGTGACGAGCCAATGGGTTCCTCTTTCAGAGCTATCTCACCACCCTCCCTCAGTGCACCGCGCGTGGCCTGTGGCTATGGCGTTGCGGTACGGTAGGCTATGCAGCTCTCCCCTCCTCGCCAGACAGCAAGCAAACATTTTCATTAGCAAACTTAGGCGGAGTGGAACTTCGTCTCGCATCATCGATGCCATACGGAATGCTATTCAGCAGCGGCCTTCTCAACTCCTTCGTGTGCCCAGGGAGGATGGGCCCCAGGGGAGAGTAGTCTTCCTTGTGCTTCCATTTTTCCACCAATGGGCCAATGCGCAATTGAATCGCGAGCTGCATCTCCTGAACAAGAAATGGGAGAGCAGCGTCAACTTTACAATTCGGCTCTCGTGGCGACTGGGTGATGTCCACCTTGTGACAAAGCTTCGGTCCTTCAACGCTGATTACGGTGAGAATCCAAAGGATTTTTGTCCGATCATAGGAGGTTGGTTGGGGTAGGACGGCGGCAGATTCTCTTTAACATTTTCTTTCACTGCGTAGCAGCAGAGAGGAAGCGTTACGACGATTTCGTGACATTTTCTTGCATGGCAGAGACCCAGAGGGGTGTTGCGACACTTCGTGCAATTTATTTTCACGCATGTATAGTAGCATTTCCGTAAGCATCTTGGCCCAGAGCGCTTAGCACGCGAGGCCACTCCTGGGTTTGCAGAGTCCCAGGGGGCCAAACATACCCGTGTCCCGAAGCCCCGGAGCTTCAGCAAGAAAGGTGCATCCATCATCATCATCATCATCATCATCATCATCATCAGCGCCGCCCGTTGCCCGACCGTGCAGCACGCGGAACGCCGGGGGCCGCGTGCGGCGGCGCACGGTGCCCGGACCAACGTCCTGGCAGACTCGGGACCTTGCCATCGCTCGGACGTCCACTCCCTGTGCATTTGTCGGTTTCGTGCGCGTTTCTGTTTGCTCGATGGTCCAGGGTGCTCCTCCAGGGTCCTCGCCGAGAAAAAATGCACACGTCCGAGCGATGCCAAGAGAAGAGAAACAAAAACATAAGCACAACCTTTCGGCGGAGCTCCGTGCAGTTTTCTGGCGCCAGGGCCTCCCTGGCGGCGCCGCCCCCTTGGCGCCGCCCCCGCGCGCCAGGGAGGGGGTCCCGCGCCGATCCAAGAAATCCTCGCGGAACTCCAACAATTTACATGCACGCCGTCTTTTCTTCTTCGAGCTCGGGCCTCGGGAGGCCTCTTTCGCGGCCGGTGCTTGCAGAGACAGCCTAGTGGTCGAGCTTTTTTTTCATTTGAGAGATGCGGTCGGAGGTCTCGACCCCCCGCCCTTTGTGCAGTGGTCGCCGCCAGGTGGATGCATGCTTTGCGTCGCTGTTTGCGCGCCAGGGCGAACGCCGCGCTCACAACAGCATCGCGCACTCCATCCGACGCCTCATACGCACAGCTGGAATGCCAGATCTTGACCGCGCACGTGCGATAATCTACTCCAGTGCGCAGCGCGACTCGTCTAGCGGGCAAAACAAATATACAGTAGGAGCGGCCTGCGCGTGCGAATCGAAACAATGGCCGTGCCTCATCTGTGCTCTCCCGCCCCTTACAGCAGCGCCGCATGATTTCCAACGTAGCCAATCCGACGGACAACACATCGATCAAGTGCGTATCGTGCAGCGCCAGCCCCGCAGGCAGTGCAGTACTTATCTTCTGCAACCAACATGCACAATGGTTTCGGGAGCGGGCGAACAACACCAAGCTCGGCGCGCCATACGGAGGAGGGAGGATGGAGGAGGGGGATGGGCGGATGGAGGGGGGGAGGCTGGAGGAAGGAGGCTGGAGGGAGGGGGGATGGGAGGGGCATCGAACAACCAACTCCGCGGCGTGCGCTCCCGAGGCGCCTCGTCGCACTGCACGATGTACGGGTGGCGCAGGCGCTGCAGCAAGTACGCCTGGGCTCCGGGGGGAGTGCATGCCGATAGGGGAGTGGACGGAGGAGGGATACCAGGGATGTGCAGAATATGCAAGTGGACAAGACATGGTACGGTTGGGAACTTTTGCTTCGCGTGTCACGCGGCGACCCCGGCGACGCGCTATGCCCTGCGAGTTGATAGCGTGCCGCTCCGCTCCGCGTGGCGGGAAGCTGTGAAGAACTCGGGGCGTTGACGCTTTGAAATGCGGACATGGGGCCAACGTGCCGCGCCGAAACGTGGTGGGCCAAAACCGGCGGAACGATGATCATAGTATGCCCTCCGTGTCTCATGACTGATACGATCGTTGAGACCACTTGGAGGTCTGAGACCACTTGGAGGTCCAATGCTGCGGCATGATGGTGCCATACCACTGCCAGGACGTTGTTGGACCTAAGGTATCTGCGAAAGCGTTGCTGTTCTTGTTGGTCGCCCAGGTCGGTACCGGTCACCAGGTTGAGATTCTCGCCTGTCTTGAAATGGCGGCGCATGGCAATTTGCGGGATGCGGGCTTCGCCCCCCGCACGGCTCGCAGAGGTCCACCTCTTGGCCCCGCGTGGAGGCCATCGCGATGGCTTGCTCTAAGTTGGTGGCCTGGTAGGCCGAAAATGGAAACGCGGAACGGAGACCGACCGCTGTCCCAGCCGCGAAGGTTTCGGCCAGGTGCTCATCGCCACCGAGCACACTAGCTTGTGCGATACATCCCCAGGCCGACAGTTTCTTTTGTTTTACTCTTGGACTGAACATATGAAAACACCGATGGATCCAATTGGATTCCTCTATTCGGGTGCGCGACAGTGACGTGGATCCTATATGTGTCGTGCGCGGATCCAATTTCCCATTGGTGAAAAAAACCCAAAGATCCATTTTCCCCAGGAATATATATATATATATATATATATATATATATATATATATATATATATATATAAACAATTCGCCGGCCCAACGGGCCAGGGCGTGCTAAGATCTCCGGTACCTGGTTAACAGTATTGCTAGTTCGCGCGCGCGGGGCGGCCCCTGGGGGTCCCCGGACGAAAAGTACCCCGGCAAGGTCCCGGCAAGGTCGGGTCAGAGATGCCGGAGTGCTGTTACAGGGCCCCAGGACGGGCCAAGAGGTCCCCAAGAAGCCTCCAAGACGGTCCAAGAGGGCCCCGAGACGGCCAAAGATCGCCCGAAGACGCCCAACAGGGCCCCAAGACAGCCCAAGAGGCCTCCAAGACGCCCCAAGGGCCTTCCAAGAGGCCTCCGAAGAGGGCCCCAAGAGGCCAAAATCGTTGATTTTCATTGTTTTTTTCTATGTTTTTTGCGTTCTGGCTTTTTCGGCTTCCGGACGCTCCAAGACGGCCCAAGAGGCCCCCAAGACCGCTCCAAGACGGCCCACGAGGCTCCCAAGACGGCCCCGGAACGGCCCAGGAGGGCCCCCAAGACGGCCCAAGTGCCGCCCAAGACGGACCAAGAGGCCCCAAGACGGGCCCAAGAGGGGCTCAAGAGGGGAACCGAGAACTGAAAAATCGAGCCCTCCGCCCCAGAAGGCGCCCAGGAGGCCCCAAAAAGGCCCCAAGAGGCCCCCAAGAGGCCCCCACCAAGACGCCCCAAGAGGCGCCCAAGAGGCTCAAAAGAGGCCCCAAGAGGCCCCAAAACGGCCCCCAAGAGGCCCCAAAACTCGGCTAGCCCACAACGGTGCGACAATATGGGCCGGCGGAATGAGCGAAGCGATTAAATTTAAATGCCGGACCCAAGAGAAATTTGATCCGCGAGGCACCGCACGTGAATCATCATGCTATCCACGGAGCTGTGGACTTGCTGACCAAAGCTACGATTCTACGGGGGAGGGGGGGGAGTCTTCCATGGACGGAGAGGGGAAGGAGGAGGGAGGAGGCACGAAAAGGGGGGGAGGGGAGAAGGGAAGGGGGGAGGGAAGAGAGATGAGGAACAATCAGGGAGGATGAAGGGGGGAGGGATGAAGAAAGGGGAGGAGGAGGAGGGAGGAGGGATGCGGAAGAAGGAAAGAGGAGGGAGGAAGAGGTGGGGGGAGGAGGGAGGTGAATGCTGAATGCTGAAACTCTAAAGAGGATGGCGGCTTCTGCCAAAGTGACGCCTGCAGCAGGACCGCCCAGGCGCGCGCCTTCCAGAGCACAACGTTCGGCTCCTTGGCCAGCCAGAGGAGGTGACTACACGTAAGCAGTTCCCTCCTGGCGAATTCGCCCGGCGATGGCAGCCATGCGGGTCACCTGCGACGGCGGCACCTCAGGAACGCTCTCGGCGAGTGCAACCGCGCGGGGCTCGGACGATCACGGATCACAGCGCCTCGGACTTGGGGATCAAAACGCGGGTGGTCTCAATCGCGGGCCTCCCAACCGCAAGGCTCAGAAGATTGCGAATTGGGAGGGCAGCGTCAACTTGGCGAGCAAGCCTCTCGTGTGGGCCCACTCCCTTGCGTAAGTTAATGAGAACTTCGAGTTCTCTTTCGGGTGGGGGGCTCACACTCACGTCGCAAATTTTTACGCCTGGACTGATGAGCCCAAGCGCCACACTTGCTACACATACGCAGGATTAGACCAGTTGGGCTCCGCTGGGGCCTTGCCGCCTTGATTGGCAGCAAGCAGGGTGTGCCCTGTCAGGTTCCTGACAAAAACCCGGAGGTGCCCAGGCATGCCACATACAACCTGTGAGCGGCTTAGTGTGACCGTCACGCGCAATGCGCCAGCACTTGCAGCACTGCTCACCGAACACCGCGCTGTGCCACTCGTGCCACGAAACACGCTGTACATGCACACGGCGCTCACTCGGTCTCACTCTGGCCCAACGTTCCTCTCTCTCGAACAGCGGCAGGGTGGCGACAGCCAGCTTGACGAAGTTGTTAGCGACGCGCAATCCATCTTCAATCTGAAAATCCAGCTCATGCAGCAACACCTCGTGCTGCGGAGCTCCCCGCTTGGCATGGGCGTCTGCAGACATGTTGGCATCTGTCATTCGCGTCTCCTCATCTGAAAGCTGTGCGTACTGGTCAGCAGTCCGATGGGCCTTGCCGTGTCTAATAGATCGAACATGGTTGTGCCCTGGCAACTGTTGGGCGAACGACTTCGTACAAATGCAGTGGGCGCTCGCTCGGAGCTGACCGGACGGACTTTTGGCAGCAGCCTTAAGCACAGCCGCCATGTAATCTGCATATACGTCAGCGGGGCGGTCAGCCACATGGCCCACGAATGCCCATGCCAGGTGCTCGGCCATCGCTGACCGCTGCGGCAGCGACCCAGGCGCAGCTCCAAACGTGACTCGAAGCGGGTTGATACCCTGGGGATCGAGCAACACGACGGCTCAAACAACGCGACGCGCGGCATCGAGAGGAGGAGCACTGCATGGTCCGTCAACAGCAAACTCAATCGCACGAACACTGCCAACTATCATAATTAATGCACATGAATTCGACCGTCCCTGCTCCCACGTTGCCTTCGCTGTCGAGCACATGCACCTGGGGCCCGTCGTCCAGCGGCGGCGGCAGCTCCTCCTCGTAGGCGAAAGCCCCCGCGGTGCAGCGCAGGTCGCCATAGTTGTCCAAGCCCTCCTGGATAAACTCGGCGCTCGCTTCGCTTTCAACCCGGGCAGCTCTCTCATCGGCCCGAGCGCCAGAATGCAAGCGGTGGTGAACTGTGCCGAGCTGCCCGCAACTGCAGCGGCCAGCCGCGTCATGGCTTCTCTCCTGGGCGCGGCCCCTCGCCCGCAACCCTTGGCGCGCGCGCGCGGACGAGGAACCTCTGGTAGTTGGTGTGCTTCTTAGAGCGTTCTCTCGCAATGCCCTGAATGAAAACGCGCGTGGCGTGTGCTCCAGCTGGCAGCCCCCCGCTTGTCTGCAAGCTTGAACTTAAGCATCCTCTGCGTAGCTTGTGCCAGCAGGCCCTCGAGCACCGCGGGGCTGGGCTGATCCGCGCGGCCCTCTCGATGGAGGTGGTCGCGCCGCAGTGCGCCACTGACTGCGGCCCAGTTGATCCGCTCAAGGTATACGCGCTCCAAAGGCCCGCGAGGTTTGTCCCATCTGACAGGCCTGCCAATGTAGGCGACTCCAGGCTCCCAGAGTAGCAGATCGGCCTTGGATACAAGGGCTCCATCAGATCGTGTCGTAGGCCCCCCCCCCACAACAGACGGCAACGCTGTATAACTGGCGCAACAGCTTGCCGGACGGCGGGGTCGCCATCCACGGCGAGCTTGGCGGTCGCAGAAATCCCTCCATGATGCGGCTTGACCTGACGACCATACGCGCGACGTAGATCATTCGACTCAGCATCAGTGAATCCATTCAATTCAACACCATGCGTACATACAGGTCGAGCTCCAGTGCGGTAGATTCGACCGAGCCGAAGATCTTTCTGGACTGGCATCGCACGCTTGAACCTGGCTTGCTTCCGCATGCGCAGCTTGTGCTTGGTCAGCCTGCTACGCTGCTCAGCACGAACACCAAGCGCGCGATGAGCTCGCCCTGCAGAACAGTCCACTCAAATATACGATATAGCACGCATGGCTGTGGACACCTCAGAAACTTGCAGCTTGCTGGCAACCGCGCGTCCAATGGCGGGGCTCGAAGCGACGATGGCAACCTTCTCATTGATACGGGAACCCGAATTCTGAGCAACCTGGCGAAACGCATTGCCTGCTTGAGCCGCCATGCCCGCCACCTCATCTGCATCCGCGTGCTGGACACCAATCGCTGTGTCATCGATGTAGCTGGAGAAGGGTGCCAGGGGGCACAGGCAGACGTGCCTGTCGCAGGCCTCGAGCGCAAACTTTTATGGCTACGTCTGCCATTCCATCGCCCGCTGGGACTCCCCGACGCGCGAGACCAAGACGCGCTCCGTGATGGCGCTGAGACTTGATGATCCTCGGGCCTCGCCACGTGTTGAAGATCAGCTTGGTGAAGCCAGAGGGCGCCTGCAGCTGATCAAACTTAAACTGAAGGCCATCGAGCTCAATCTCCTCATAATGCTTGGAGTAATCCGCCACCAAGGTAACCTAATGAATGTGTGAGGACACGGCCGCCTCAGTACGGGCAGCAAGGGTCCAAGCATTGTCAATCGCAGACCTGCCCGATGACGCGCCCCCAGTACTTGCGACCCAGCAGCCGCTGAAGCGGTTCGAGATGCACGCGCTTCGCTCCCTGCCATGCCCGATAGCACGCCGCATGCGCCGCGATAAGACGGTGGCCACCCTGAGCCTTCGGCAGCATGTGGGGGGACCCGCTGCAACTGCTCCGGCAAGAGCCCGAGCGACTCGCAGGCTCCCCACAGCGCGCTGAGGACACGCAACGCCTCATCGCTGAGAAAAGAAAAACACTTGGGATGAATGCGGTCAAGGCTGCTCGCCGTCGCAGCTAGGAACGACTTCGCCCCGGCGCGGATCTCTTCAGTGGAAGCCCGAGGCAAAGACTCACGATCAGGGATGTGGGCTCGCTGGGCCGTCGGCAGGCCCTGCCACGCCTGCGTGTAGGACTTCTCCATGTCACGGACCACATGGTGGGGATGAGCAGTTGCTCCGCGATTACCCTGTACGGCAGCGGGATGCTGGACCTCCTTGTGCTTCGAGAGACGGTGGAGGCCACGTGCTCCGATGTCCTCTAGAAGCTCTCGAATGTTGTCGACTCGCAACGGCCCATGGGCGACTGCCCGCCAAGCTTGCCCAACTGCGGCATCAAGTCTGTGACTGAGCACTTGGCCAAAGAAATTGAGCGATCGAAAGGACTCTATCTCATCGTGCCCGCCAGTTCCAGTCTCACCGAGCTGGGCTATGTAGGTGATCGCAGCATGGCGTCAGCGCTAACCTTCAGCGCGTGCCTGGGCGCCCTCTGGATCCTTAGCCTCGTAGGACATCTCCACCCACTTCGGGGTCGGGCACCTGGCAGACGTGCTGAAATTCTCCACCTCTGCGCCCGTGACCTACGACAGACGGCGGGCCGCCTTCGCGATGCACTTGGCCCAAGACAGGAGACCCCGGGCGCCATCTGCGCGCTGAGACCTGGCCAAGGCTACTGCGAGCTCGGCATATGCGGCCTCGATGTCCCGCGACTCTTCCTCAACGTGGGGGCCAATGACCTGGGCGCCTGGAAATCTTCGGGGCCATGCCGTAGGCTAGGTGCTGCAGCGACTGCCCATCAACTGACAAGAGCCGCGCTGGCCGATGCGGTTTGACAGACCAGGCCACGTCGGCACGCGCACTCTTGAAAGACCTCATCGCAGCTGGGCTCAGGGCGAAGAAGTCGATGGCCGAACAGGGGCGCGCCGTGCGGCAAGTCACCTCCGTCGGCACGACGAGGCTGACCTGGGCGTTGGCGGGGGAGGTGGGCTCGACAACGACGCTCGCTGACATGTTCCAGTCTCCGCCGATGACGCAGGGCTAAAAGGATGCCAGATATTTCCTCACCGACGGCGCGTATGATGCGCGCATTGCGGACAGTCATGCCCTCAGCCGCGTGCAAAGAAATGTTGAACAGGTGCAAGGCATTCCAACCTGGCAAATCAACGATCACGTGCTGTGCGCGGTGCGGTGCCACCGTAGAACTGCATCGTGGTGGCCGCCGTAGACCCACCGCGCTGCTGCCGAATATCGCCGCGAACGCAGATGGCGCGCGCCCGTCAGCGGGGCAACCTGGGACAGCGATGACTTGCCGACCTCGGGCGCCAGCCCGCGACTGACGCTCCTCAATATCACGCTCAACATATCCAACCTGTTGGACCATCGCCACTAACGCCTGCGTCCTTTCAAGCCGTCGCTTCAATGTAACTTTTCCCTGATTGATATCGGAAGTCTCGAGCAAGTGCGACTGCAACGAACTGGGCGGCGCTTCAACGCGTGGTAGCTCGCCTCGCCGCAGTCGCAACCCACTTGCATGGGGCTGGTGGGGCTCGACGCCCCGCAACGGACGCAGTGCGCCCGCGCGTGGCCTGGCGCATCTCCGCGATGAGCCTGTAGAGCCTGGCGGCCACCTGCTTCTCGGACTCGCCTGCAACTGACCCTGCCTTCTTGAGCCTCCGGACGTCCTCCGCGCCGAGGGGGGGGGGGGGGGGGGGCGTCTTCCGGGGGGGTCTGCTGCGCGCTTGGCGGCGCCAGTAGGGTCGTCGAGGTCAATGCCATCAACGTCGCCAGCAACAGGAACCGTAGCAGACACAGCCTGGGGCACGAGGGCAAACCATACATGCTTGGCCAACACCTGCTGGAGCAAGCCGAGTCTGGAGTCCGCTGAACTGCCTTTGGGAAGTTTTTACCTCTGGCATGGGCCCGAGCTCTGGCATCTCGACATGCAGGAAGCCTGGCGAAAGGACTGGCGCTGCAGGGGGAGCCTCAGGCTCCGCGGCTGGGGCTTCACCTCGCAGCTTTTGCAGCGCCTCCGCGCAGGCGCGCGCCACCATCGTGGGCGTGGTGACCTCGGCCTCCTTCGCGACGATGGCATCCTCTTAGGTCTCCAGCTCGTCTTGCAACTTCTTGATCATCCCGCGTCGATCGGCAGCCTTTCCGCGGTGGCGGTCCAGCTGGGTGCGGCAACGCTCGAGCTTCTGGGCGGCGATCTTGCGCGCCGTCGACGGCGGGCGTAGCTCGCGTAGCTGAGCTCGAAGCGACTCCAGCTGCTACTTCGGAAGTTGAAGCTGCTCGCTCTCGGTGTCCTCAGATAGCCCGATGCTCCTGACGGACTGCTCGTAGTGGCTGATCTGCGCTTGGAGAGCAGCGCGCTTGGCGGACAAGGCAGTGGAATCCTTATCTCCGCTGGCGTCGTCAACCTCCATGGCCGCGTCCGCAGCTGCAGAGGCCGCCGCTTGCGCAACAGAGATCTAGGCCTTTTCCTTCTCGGACTTCAGCTGGGGCACCTGCTTGCGCGGCGCGACCGACTCCTTCTCGAACTGCGACTTAGCCCATGGCGCCACCATAGACGAGTTGAGATGACCACCGTTGTCTCCGCTGCGTGCTGGGGGGGGAATCTTCTCCTTCGCAGCTGCAGCAGCTCTGGCCCGCGCGCCGCGTCTGCGCTGAATCCGACTCGCCCAGTTGCGTGCTGACCCGCATTTTGAACGGTCCTAATGCGGACGCTTGGGTCCGCCCAGCATCGCTCCTGCGCCGTCGCCCGCAATCGTGACTCTGGAAATCCTTCCCAAACTCCGGTGGCAGGACTCGCGCAGCCCTGAGACTCTGCTAGGGCTGTGGAACACTCTTCGCACCAGGGGGGGAGGGGGGGGGCGCCTCCCTGGAGCTGCGCAAGGGCGGGCGCTGGCCTCGGATCTGAGGTCTCCGGTCTGACTCGGAGGGGCATCATAGCCGCCCAGGGCCGAGATTGCTACGGAGGGGAGGAGGAGGGTGGGAGGAGAAAGAGGGGAGAGGGAGGGCGGGGAACATGGGGACACATAAGCAAAGTTTCAAGGTCGGAAGCTCGAGCACCGCTGCGGGCCCGGCCACCTCCCTCACTTCCTCCCATAACATGTGGTTGCTCGAGCGCCGCAGCGGGCATGGCCATCTTCCGAAAATCCTCTCATGACATAAGGTTGCCCGAACGCCGCTGCGGGCCCGGCCAACTCCCGCGTCTCCTCCCGAAACATATGGCGCGCCCCAAGCCGAAGAGAGCGCTGCGTGTATCCGCCCACCTGAATGGCACGTCGCATCCGACATGTGGGGCTCAAAGGGGGAATGTTTCGGCCTGCTTTAGTATGCGCCTCTTGTGCCAGCTTTGCCAATGATGCCCCTGTTCACAATCCAGATAGATCATCGTCGATGTCGTCGAAACTGTCCCCGGCGATCTTCTGGCGCTTGATGAGCGCATGACCTTGCCTCTTCCGCTTATTGGCCCGCGCGGCTTCTTCCGCGGGGGGGGCCAGGAAGGCGGCGGGGGGGGTCGCCGTGGAGATGGTTTCGCCCGCCCACTCGCGGGGCATCTTGCGCCATCGTCTTCATTGCTGGGTGGGGGGGCCAGTGGCAACTGCCTGGATCACGAGCGCGCGACTCGTGTCGGTGCCAGACTTGCGACTGGAACCGGGCAGCTGGTTCGCGCTGGCGCGAAGATGTCGGTTCGGAACAACGCGTGAAGACGAGTCCTGGTGCTCCCGTCGAAACCTGCGCGCCTATCGTCCGTAATTTCTGTCGTGCTCGTGCTTGTGGGGTCCCTCGGACAAGCTTTCCGTGGTTCGTCTTGTTTCAATCGTTGCCGTTGATCTTCAAATTCGCATTCGCGCGCGTGTCGGGATTGTCGGGCGGGCGAACAGTCAGAGTGAGAAGTTGATGGGCGCCCGCGAGCAACGCGGCCGGGCTATCCGCGGGTCCTGGTCAGCAGAGACTCACGCTGAGCAGCGGTAGCTGCTGATCCTTCCCATCCAAGAATGCCCCCCCCCCCCCCATGGTTGCGCGCGTGCTGCTCGCGCGGTGCGTCCCTCGCTTAGTGCGCTGGTTTCCTGGTGTAATCCAGGAACTGGGCTTCAGCTGCTTTGGTGCGCGAGGCTCGGCGGGCGCGCCCAACCCAGGCTGCCGCCGCGATGACTTGCCGTCGCGATCTGAGACGCCGTCCTGGTCGGCGATGGGATGCGCGGTTCCAGCGCGAGCCCCGGCCGGCAGAGACGGACGGCGACCAGTCTCATGCCTGCTGCTGGGGGCGTGGCGATTTCGATCTTCGCGGTTATCTAGCCCGAGAAATCCAAAGCTGCGCGCGGCGCACTATTGGGAGCGCATGCATGCGACAGCGCATGTGCAACGCCGAGGGCGCGCGTGCATGTGCTTCCAGAGTCGACGCGATGAGGCGACATCGCGGCGCCAGCGAATCCATTTGCGCCGAACGACTTCGCTGATGCTTTCCAAGTAGTGGGGAAAAATGAAGTCGCTGCGGTGATTCGCGCCGGTAATCCAGCCATGCCGCTGAAGAGCTCGTGCCATGCCGGGCGCGGACTCAATCGCGCGAGCAATTTTCGCGCCTGGCGCGGCGCCTGGGAGTGCCGGGGCAGCCCTCGAGAGGCCGTCTGGGAACGGAAGGTGGGCCGCTGCTCAGCCTCCGCAGCGGAGGTGGCAGCTGCTGCCGGCGCTGTGTCCTCAGTCTCCTTGTCTGTCCCGTCGGTGCGAGCGTGCAGTGGTGCCGAGCGGTCTGGGGCTCCGCCGATCGACTGCGCGGCCCTCTCGACGGCGTCGATGGCCGTGGAGAGGCGTCCGCTCGGCGCCCTCTGCGCAGGGATGCGGGCCACGCCAGCGTGCCATTGGATCTGTGCTTCGCCGCCCCCTGGGAGAATCAACTCGTGGTCGCCTATGTCCAGGGTTGCGCGCGTAGGCTCCTCGCTCCGTAGACCTCGTGGGCCAGGTTGCTCATGGCCCGTGCCTCGCGCGATGGGTGTCGCGGAGCTGCGGGGCGCGGCGCGGCCTTGATCGTCTGTGTCAGCCGCGGCGGCGCTCGCCTGATGGGTGCCATCTTGTGTCTTGTTGACGGCGCCTCGGGTGATCGAGGGGTGCTCGCGAGGAGTCGCCGTGGCCGGCGCCCTGCGTCGACGGCGCGACGGCGCTGCGAGCGCGGGGGCGTCTCTCCCATCGGGTTTGTCGCCGCGCCTGGGTCAACGATCGCGCTCCGCTCAATTGTGGTGAGCTGAGCGCAGCTGCGGTGTGCCTGAGTGGCGCGCTCGTTCGCTGGGTCGTTGGCAGGCACCAGGGGTGCGTAGGTATCTGGGCCCAATCATCCAATGGCGAGCATTGTGGCGACTGCTGTTCCCGCTCGGAAGCTGGCGTCTGAAAGTAACTTCTTGCATCTGAGTTCCTGAGTTGTTGTTGGTGCTTCGCCCGCCGGGGCTGCTGGGCGAGGTGCAGTCGCAGCGTGGATGCGCGTGACTTCTCGCGCCGCCAATTTCTGTCTGCACGTTGGGCACTGTGGGCGTGGTGCTAATGTGTCGTCGCCTCGGTAGACGGCCCCCGCAGCCCTGGGCTGAAGGTTGCCGTGGCTCGCGGCGACCCAGGCGTCTGCGCAGCTCCGGCAAAACTGATGTCCTCGCTGGAGAAGACGCATACATCCAAATTCATGTCTTCGTCTTGGCAAACGCCGCACGTAGAGTCTCCGTCAACTTCCGCGCCAATCGCTTCCGTTAGCTCGTAGATCTTCCGGCAGAAAGGGTTCTGTCGGTGGTCCAATCGCGATGTGGATGATCATCTGCTCGGCCCGCTCACGACGATGAGCGCAGCGTCCGTCGTTCCATCTGGGCGTCGTGTTTTGTCTCATGGTGTGCCGAGGCAATAAGTCGCGCCGTGAACGAATGAGTGTAGCTTGGCGGTATGACGTTGGTTCTGGTGGCTGCGGTCGGCACCACGGCGAGGCGCGCGTAGCCGCGGCGCTGGAATCCGACAGGTGCGGCGGCTTGCCCAAGCTGGCCCTGCCCGGTCCTCGCGATTTGGCCAAATTCGTTGGGATGTGGCACGTTGACTCGTTGGTCGTCGGGGGCAGTGACTTGATCTATCGGGGTGAATGGAGGCTCCCGTGCTGAGTTGCTGCTGCATGATTGCGTGCTCGCGGGTGCCCCATGCAGTTACTGGTCCTCGGAACTGCGCAACCTCCTGGGTGTGAGAAGTCTGCCGATGATGCTGCCGGCTCCGAGGCTGCGGCGGCAACGTCAGGGAACGGCGGCAGCGCTGGGACTTGGGGGCCTGGCATTGGCGTAGATGCCATGTTGAATATCTGATGAGTAGGTAGTGCGGCGGGTGCGGCGGTTCACGCGTGGGTCTGGACTGCGGTCAATGACGCTGCAGACCAGGAGCCGTGGATGGACTCGGGCATCTGCCAAGAGCCGTCAGCGGGGGGTTGCGCTGGCGAGAAGCCGGGTCCTGTCTGCGGTGGTGGAGGAGATTCGGTGACCATGAAAGCAGCGCCTGAGCTGCCAGGGAAAGGCCCAGGATCCAGGGTGCTACTGAGGGAACCAGAGTCGGCGCGGCCCCTGAAACTCGGCGGCCCACCTCCTTGGGCACCTGAGCTTCCAGAGCTGGCCTGCGGGCATTCATCTCGGCAGGGGTGCTCCGCTCCCCAGATGCTGCGCGTCGTCGTTGTCCCGTCGAATCATTTCGGGTTCATTTTGCGGCCGTTGCCTTTGCCGCTTGAACGTTTGCTTTTGTCTTTACTTTTGCCTTTACCTCCGAAGAGAACGTGGTCGACGTGGTCGCTGGTCACTTTGGCGAGGAAGCTGTACTTCTAAATGCCCTTGCCTTTTTTACCTTTCCCAGCGAGCGAACGTTCATTATTCTTGAGTTGTTTCTTCGAATGGACTTGTTCATGTGATGTTTTGTATTGACGCTTTTGGCGTTTCATCTGCCAGAATATTTGGGCGAGGGTGGGCCTTTGAACTGGTCCGCCGCGTAATCGATAGCTTCTCCGGGGTCTGAGCTGATGCCTGTGGCGTGCTCGAGGTAGGCAGTCGCTTCCCCAGCGCGCGGCCACGCGGCGGCGGTGCGGCGGTCGGCCGAGTGCTGTCAGCGCGTGAGTGGCCGCCGATGACGCCTGGGAGTTCGGCAGCGCTAGCAGCCCAAGGGTCAAGCCCTTGTGAATGCCCAGGGTCTGCTGCGCTGGCGTCGTGACTGCTGTCGTTGGTCATGCTCGCGAACCCTTCGAAGGGCGGCGGTTCACGGAGGGCTTGGGCGCACCTTAAAATACGATGGTTGCCGGAGGGGGGATCAACGATAATTATCCTTTCGAAATTTGAATCCAACAACAACAACAAAGCGACGACGACGACAACGACAACACGAACACCAACAACAACATCAACACCAACGCCAAACACCAGCAACAACAACAATGAGGACGACGACGACAACGACAATCATTCTATCTGACTGTTCCATGCTTGTATACGCAGCATGCATACTTCATGATAGATCCCCTCATAGGGGCAATTTACTCGAACAAGTGGGTCCGATTCTCCTTTGCCCAGACGTCCCGCTCAAGGACGTCTTGACAACACCTCTTCCGAGGCACTTCAACATGTCCAGCCTGGATGGCACATCGCCTTCGCAATCGCCCTGCACATGCTTTGCTTCTACGTGTTAGTGTCACCACGCCCGAATGGCCTGAAACATTCGGGAACGGCCACGCAACCCCCGGGAGGGGCCCCAGGGCCATTTGGACAGCCTCCGGAACCATCTGGAGAGCCCTCAGAACCTCTCAGAGAAGCTTCCGAACCTCTGGGGCAAACCTGAGGGCCCCTGGGGGATGTTTCAAACCTGAGCTGTATGGCTTCGGGGCCTCGTCAAGGAGGCGTCAGAGCATTTTTGGGAAAGGCCTGGATCGGAGGAGCTTCGGGGGCGTGGGGGAGGAGGAAGAAGACGAGGGAGCAAGAGGAGGATGAGGATGAGGATGAGGATGAGGATGAGGATGAGGAGGAGGAGGAGGAGGAGGAGGAGGAGGAGGAGGAGAATGAGGCAGGAGGATGAGGACGACGACGAGAAAGGGGGAGGAGGGGGAAAGAGAGGGGGGAGGAGACGAGGAGGAGGAGGAGGAGGAGGAAGAAGAGGGGGACGACGACGACGAAGACGACGAAGAACGACGACGACGACGACGACGACGACGGCGACTTTGACGACGACGACAAGGTTGCTGCAGCGGGCTCCTGGGCCGCTCGCGGGGTCGCGGGATCGCTGTCCGCATTGCAATCGTTTGCAATGGCCGCCTCAAAAAGACCACTGGGCCAGGACAGGGAGGGCGGTGGCGCGAGAGCGCCGACGCGAGAGCGCCAAGGCGCCCTCCGGATGTCCAGCGATAACACGTGCTTCATCGTGAAATTCCACCAGGGATTACGTGCGAGGCGGGGACTTATCCATATCCACCGCCTGGGAACCGACGTCCTGGTGCCTCGGAGGGCGGTGGATATGGATATCTTTCGGCCCCCGGGGGCCCGAATATATCAATATCCGCCGCCTGCCAAAATTGATCCTCCAGGCGGTGATCATGTATAAATTCCCGCCTTGGATAAGGAAGCCTCAGGGCCTCGGAGAGTCTTGCATCACATCGGAAGCAGTATCGAACGGGAGCGTCGCTGTTTGCGCTCGCGGCGCCCAGCCCAGGCGGGAAACAGTCCTTGGTAAAAAACGAACGAGTATCGAGTGAGAGCGCCGATTTTGTTGGAACGCCGACTTTCGGCGGCGAGCAATAGCCCTGGTCTTGACTGGAACAAAAAAGTAAATGTCGAGCAGGAGTGTTGTTTAACTCTAGTGTTGTTTAACTCTGGTTACTGAACAACTATTATTGTTGTTCCTTGCCTCCAGTGACCATTGGTCTTTTACCATTGAAGTGCTTCCCCCAGGGCTCGCACCTGGTTTCAAGGAAAATCACTACACTCAAACTGGGTTGTTGGCCCCCGGATTACAACAACAACGGCTCCCGCTTGAGACTTCCTCACAAGTTAGCTAGGGGCCCCGCTCCCGCCTGAGACCTCCTCGCATTTTACTCAGGAGTCGCGCTCTCGCTGGGGATTTACTTACGATTCATATAGGAATCGCTCTCTCGGCGCTCTGGAGTCGCGCTCCCGCAAGGGGACTTGCTTGCAATTTACCGAAGGATCGCGCTCTTGCGTTGGAGTCCCCCGCAATTTACTCAAGCGCCGCGCTCCCGACATTCAGGCACCCATGGGTCGCGCTCATGCTTAAGACTCCCTCGCTGCTAATTGAGGAAAAAAGATCTCGCTGCCCTTCGCGGCGCCGTTGCAACCCTTCGGGGCCCCGTTGCAGCCCTTCGGGGCCCCGTTGCAGCCCTTCGTGGCCCCCTCGCTGCCCTTCGTGGCCCCGTTGCAACCCTTCGTGGCCCCATCGCTGCCCTTCGTGGCCCCGTCGCAACCCTTCGTGGACCCCCTCGCTGCCCTTCGTGGCCGCCTCGCAGCCCTTCGTGGCCTCATCGCTGCCCTTCGTGGCCCCGTTGCAGCCCTTCGTGGCCCCCTCGCTGCCCTTCGTGGCCCCGTTGCATCCCTCCGTGGCCCCCCTCGCGGCCCTTCGCAACCCCGTTGGAGCCCTTCGTGCCCCCTTCGCTGCGCTTCGTGGCCCCATCTACGCATGCACCTCGTGGCCCCCGCTCGTTCGCGCCCGTCGTGGCCCCGTGTGCATTTGCTTCGTGGCTCCGCTGTCGCCCTTCGTGGCGCCCTCGCTGTCCTTCGTGGCCCCGTTGCTGCCCTCGGTGGCCCCGTCCTTGCCCTCTGCTGCCCAATATGCGCATGCCCTTCGTGCCCCCCGCTCGTTCGCGCCCGTCGTGGCCCCCATATGCATGCGCTTCGTGGCTCCGCTGTCGCCTTTTGTGGCCTCCTCGCTGTCCTACGTGGCCCCGCTGCTTCCCTCTGTGGCCCTGTCGCTGCCCTCTGCGGCCCCGCACTATCTGCCCGCAGTGGGCCCCCGCTCGTTCGCGCCCTTTGTGGCCCCATACGCATGCCTTTCGTGGCCCCGCTGTCTCCCTTTTCGGCCCCCTTCCTGCCCTTCGCGGCCCCACTGTCGCTTTTGCTCTCGCTCTCGCTCTCGCTCTCGCTCTCGCTCTCGCTCTCGCTCGTCGTCGTCGTCGTCGTCGGCGTCGTCGCCACCGTCGCCACCGTCGTCGTCGTCGTCGTCGTCGTCGTCGTCGTCGTCGTCGTCGTCGTTGTCGTCGTCGTCGTCGTCGTCGTCGTCGTCGTGGTCGGCCCCCTGTCTGTCCGTCTTGGGGTCGACTTGCCGCTGATCAGCACTGCCGCTGGCCAGGCCGACGGTCCGCGGCCGTCCCGCCGCTTGCTGGGGCCTGGCCTGCAAGGAAGAAAAATATACCCCCCGAAAGGGGTACGACCGAAGACGAAGAGGACTGGTATCGAGGGTTTGGGAAATACACGTTGGATGACACTTGGGCAGAGAAGAGCGAAGAACCTTAAACTGATTTCCGGTGTTACTGTTGAATGTTAATTGCGAAGCAATGATTTTTGTTGAGCCCCTTACACGCGCCCTGGCGCTCTCGCCGAGGCGCTGGCTACGTTTTCATCGAAAATGAAACTCACGCTCGAGACTTCCTCCTGTTTTACTCAGGGCTGCTGCTCCTGCTCGCCGCCGGAAGCCGCCGTCCTAACAAAACCAGCGCTCCCGCTCGAGAATTCCCCCGTTTTACCTTGGACTGGAACGCTAGTCTTTCTCTCATCGGCGCCGCCTCCAGCAAAAACAACGCTCCCGCTCGAGGCTTCCACCCTTTTTTACTCAAGGCAGTGCTCCTCCTCGCCGCCGAAAGCCGCCGCCCCGACAAACCAGCGCTCCTGCCCGAGACTTCCTTCCGTGTTGCGGTGGACTGGCGCCCAACTCTCTTTTGAATTGGCGTCTCTCCCAACAGAAACAACCCTCCCGCTCCAGGCTTCTTCTCCTTTCCTGAAGACGATGCTGTTCCTCGCCGCCGACAACCACCGTCCCGACAAAACCACGGCTCCCGCTCGATGCTCCTTCCCTTCTTACTCAAGGCGGTCTTCCTCTTCGCCGCCGAAACCCGCCGGCCCGACAAAACCAGCGCTCCTGCCCGAGAATTCCTTCCGTTTTGCGCTGGGCTGGCGCCCTACTTTCTTTTGAATTAGCGCCGCTCCCAGCAAGAACAACGCTCCCGCTCGAGATTTCCTTTCTTTTTCCTCGGGACGGTGCTGTTCCTCGCCGCCGACGGCCCCCGTCCCAACAAAACCACGGCTCCCGCTCGATGCCTCCTTTCTTACTCAAGGCGGTGTTCCTCCTCGCCGCCGAAATCTCCGACCCAACCAAACCAGCGTTCCCGCTCGAGAATTCGTGTTGTTTTACGCTGGACTGGCGCCCTATTCTCTTCAGAATTGGCGCCGCTCCCAGCAACAACAGCAGCCCTGCTCGAGACTTCCTCCATTTCTGTTCAGGGCCAAGTCCTTGCCTCACCGCCGACAGCCCCCATCCCCACCAAGGCAATCCTGTCGTTCGATACTTCCTTGTGCTTTACCCTTCGCTGGGGTTCCACTGGCGGTCTCGCATCGGCGCAGCAAGGCGCGGGCATGTGTTTTCGAGGCGGGATATGTTGACATTCCTCGGAAGAGGTGTTTGAAAGACCTCATTGGGCGGAAGATCTGGGAACGGGAATAAGAACAAGAGTCCCCCATGATGCGGATGGTTATCATGATGTCGCATGCTTCCTGTGGAGACACCGCGCATGAGGGTAAACTGATTGTTGTTGTTCTTGTTGTTGTTGTTGTTGTTATTGCTATTATTGTTATTGTTGTTGTTGTTGTTGTTGTTGTTGTTGTTGTTGAATTCTCATTTCTGAAGAATAATTATTGTTGATCCCCCCGCCGGTGCATACTGTTTTTTCTCAATCAAAGTGTGCCCCTCGACGCTCGCATCCTGTTTTTGGACAAGGGAAGTCTTCCTGCTCAAACTGGGCCCCTGGCCCCTGGGTCACAACAACAACGGCTCCCGCCTGAGACTTCCTCACAATTTGGCCAGGACCCACGCTCCTGCCCGAGACTTCCTCGCATTTTATTCAGGGATCGCGCTCTCGCTTGGGACCTCCTCACAATTTATTTCCCTACCTAGGCTCTGCCTAGAAGGGTTCTTACTCTCTAGCTTAAAAGTGGAAAGCGCCCCGGGCGGTTCCCCCAGTCCCCGCCCCGCGGTTCCCCGTTCCCCCAGTTGCGCCCCCTGGGTTCACCCAGCTTAGCTTAGCTAAGCTTAGCTTAGCTTAGTTTAGCTTAGCTTAGCATATCTCATACTAGCTTAGCTTAGCTTAGCTCAGCTTAGCTTTGTCTAGCCTAGCTTAGCTTAGCTTTAGCTTAGCTTAGTTTAGCTTAGCCTATATAATCTTAGCTTAGCTTAGCTGAGCTTCGTTTAGCTTAGCTTATCTCATCTTAGCTTAGCTTAGTTTAGCTTAACTTGGCTAGGCTTGGCTTGGCCTGGCTTAGCTTAGCCTAGTTAGCCTAGCTTAGCTTAGCTGAGCTTAGCCCAGTTTAGGTTAGCACAGCTTAGCTTACCTTAGCTTCACTTAGCGCAGCGCAGCATGGCGCAGCGCAGCATCAGCACAACACAGCATAGCAGAGCCAATCATAGCATATCATAGCATAGCACAGCCCATCATATCATAGCATAGCATAGCGCAGCATAGCATATCATAGCATAGCAATGCTTAGCATATCACATCGCAGCATAGCATAGCATAGCATAACACAGCGCAGCATATCATACCATATCATGTCATATCATACCATAACATAACGCATCATATCATATCATGGCATAGCCTAGCATAGCACAGCATAGCGCAGCATAATATAGCATAGCATAGCATAGCGCATCATATCATAGTATAGCATAGCATAACGCAGCATATCATAGCATATCATATCATATCATAGCATATCCTAGCGCAGCCGAGCGTGCCCTAGCATAACCTAACATAGCATAGCGCAGCATATCAACGCATATCATAACATATCATAGCGCCGCATGGCATAGCATATAATAGCATATCATGACATAGCATAGTATAGCAGATGTAGCTGTCGGTGTAGATGTAGATGTAAATGTAGCAGTCGGTGTAGATGTAGATGTTGCTTTCCTAAATGCTCCAACTCCTAGGTCGGGTCGCACTGGGATAATCAGGAATCGCTCTCCCGGCCCTCTGGAGTCGCGCTCTCGCTGGAGACTTGCTTGCAAATTACTGAAGAATGGCCTTGCGTTGGAGTTCCCTGCAATTTGCCCAAGCGCCGCGCTCCCGACACCCAGGTACCCAGGAGTCGCGCCCGTTGTGGCACCATGTGCATGCCCTTCGCGGCCCCGCTGTCGCCATTTGTGTCCCCCTCACTGTCCTACGTGGCCCAGTTGCTACCCTTAGTGGCCCCATAGTTGCCTTCTGTGGTCCCGCATTATCTTCACTTCGTGGCCCCCGTTCGTTCGCGCTTCTCGTGGCCCCATACGCATTCCCTTCGTGTCCCCGCCGTCGCCCTTCGTGGCCTACTTCGTGCCCTTCGTGGCCCTGCTGTCGTTCTCTCTCGCTCTCGCTTTCGCTCGTCGTCGCCGTCGTCGTGGCCGTCGTCCTCGACGTCGTCGTCGTCGTCGTCGTCGTCGTGGTCGGTCCCCTGTCCGTCCCTCTTGGGGTCGGGTCGACGGTCCGCGGCCGCCCCGCCGATCAGCGCTGCCGCTGGCCAGGCCGACGGTCCGCGGCCGCCCCGCCGCTTGCTGGGGCCCGGCCTGCAGGGAAGAAAGGTATACCCCCCAAAAGGGGTTCGATCGAAGACGAAGAGGGCGGGTATCGAGGGTTTGGGAAATACGCGTTATTGGACACTCGAGTAAATAAGGGCAAACAGTCTTAAACTTTTTGTTGTTCTTGTTGTTCTTGTTGTTCTTGTTGTTGTTGCTGCTGCTGCTGCTGTTGTTGTTGTTGTTGTTGTTGTTGTTGTTGTTGTTATTGCTCTTGTTAGTTATTGTTGTTGTTGTTGTTGTTGTTGAACATTATTACTTCTAAAGAATAATTATTGTTGGGGCCCCTGGTGCACGACCCCCCCGCCGCGCCTAGGCCGCAGCCTCATTTTCATCATTTTCGTGAGGAGGTCTCAAGCAAAACGGGGGAGTCCGGATCCGGTTATGTTGTTACGATCGGTTTTCCCTTGCAAAAAATAAACTAAAATGGACATTTCTTGTTCTAAACATAGCCAAACTTCAAGAATCCCTTGCAAAAAATAAGGTAAAGTGGCATTCGCGCGCGCAAGACGAAATCCTTCCAAAACCTTAGTTTTCGTAGCGATTTTAACATAAAAACATCAAAAAACCAATGGTTTTCCCAAAAAAAAATGTCAAAATTTCATCCCGCGCGCTCTTGCGGATTCGTAGGAAACCCAACACTTTTTAATCATTTCTGTCAAACGGGCTTTTGCGAGCAACTTTTTCGAACTTCTGCAACAACGGTTGCGCACCTGCCAGGGCCATCATCCCTGTCAAATAATACCATGCGGGACACATTCGTTTTTTCTTCGCGCGCGCACGCCGTCGTCGTCGGCCGCGGGGCCCTGAATAGTAGCCACGGTCGTCCGCATGCCACGAAGTGAAGTGTCCGAACGTCATAGGGCGGGAAGCTGGGTGTGGGTGGTGGCGAAGAGTCGTTTGGAAATTTGGTAGAGCTTGAACCGGCCCCCCCACAAAGTGGGGGTATTGCCCGCCTCCTATGAAAACCCTGGCACTGGTGAGAACGGAGTGTCCCCACGTGCTAGTAATTGTTGTTGTTGTTGTTGTTGTTGTTGTTGTTGTTGTTGTTGAACTCTCATTCTTGAAGAATAATTATTGTTGATCCCCCCCCACCGGTGCACATTGTTTTTTTTCGATTGAAGTGCCACCCCCGGGGCTCGCACCTTGTTTTTTCTCAAAGAAAATCTTCCTGCTCAAACTGTGTCCCTGCCCCCCGGGCTACAACAACAACGGCTCCCGCCTGAGACTTCCTCGATTTTTACTCAGGACCCCCGCTCCCGCCTGAGACTTCCGCGCAATTTACTCAGGAAAGGCGCTCCCGTCTGAGACTTCCACGCAATGTAATCAAGACCCCCGCTCTCGCCTGAGACTTCGGTGCAATTTACGTGGGAACGGCGCTCCCGCCTGAGACTTCTTCGGATTTTACTCAGGACCCCCGCTCCTGCCTGACATTTCCGCGCAATTGACTCAGGAACGGCGCTCCCGCCTTAGACTTCCTCGCAATTTAGTGATGACCCCCGCTCCCGCCTGAGACTTCCGTGCAATTTGCTCAGGAACGGCGCTCCCGCTTGAGACTTCCCCGCAACTTAGTCAGGGCCCCCGCTTCCGCCTGAGATTTCCTCACAATGTACTCAGGACTGCGCTCTCGCGTGCGACGTCCTCACAAATTATTATGGAATTGCGTTTCGGCGCTCAGGAACCACGCGCGCGCCAAGGACGCCTTCACAACGTGGTATCTTCCCTCTTCCTTCGTCCTTCCCCCTCCCCTTCCTCCCACTCTCCCTCGTTCTTCCCCTCCTCCTCTTGCAGGGCCCGCGCCAATTCCAATGGCGGGCAGAGAGATGTACGCCCCCGAAGGATTGTCCGCCCGTTCCGGTTTGCCCGTACGTCTAAGCCCGCCGGCCCCAGCAAAGAGAAATAATCCCCCCGAAAGGGGTGTGATCGAAGACGAAGAGGGCGGGCATCGAGGGTGTAGGGTATACGTGTTGAATGACTCGCGGGCAAGTAAGAGCGTACAGCCTTAAAATGGTTGTTGTTGTTGAACATTAATTCTAAAGAATAATTATTGTTGGGCCCCCTGGTGCGCGCCCCCCCGCCGCGCCTAGGCCGCAGCCACGTTTTCATCATTTTCGTGAGGAAGCCTCAGGTAATTCGAGGTGATCAAGATCCGGTTGTTTTGTTGTAATCCGTTTTCCCTTGCAAAAAACACTATAAAATGACATTTCTTGTTCTAATATAATCAAATTTCAAGAATCCCTTGCAAAAAATAAGGTAAAGTGGACATTCGCGCGCGCAAGACGAAATCCTTCCAAAAGCTTAGTGTTCGGAGCGATTTTAACATAAAAACATCAAAAAACCAATGGTTTTTCAACAAAAAAATGTCAAAATCTCATCCCGCGCGCTCTTGCGGATTCGTAGGAAACCCAACACTTTTTAAACATTTCTGTCAAACGGGCTTTTGCGAGCAACTTTTTCGAACTTCTGCGACAACGGTTGCGCACCTGCCAGGGCCATCATCCCTGTCAAATAATACCATGCGGGACACATTCGTTTTTTCTTCGCGCGCGCACGCCGAAATCTCCAAAAACCATTGGGCTTCTTAAGAATTTTAGCACCGCGCATGTATCATATGCATCATATGCAACAGATGTTCTGTGGAAGGCTTAACAACTTCTGTGGGTTAACAAGGCTTAACAACTTCTGTGGGTGTACGAACGTAGGCTTCACAACTTCTGTGGGTGTGTACCCCACGCCAGTGTAGTAGCCACGGTCGTCCGCACGCCACGAAGTGAAGTGTCCCAACGTCATAGGGCGGGAAGCTGGGTTTGGGTGGTCGCGAAGAGTCGTTTGGATATTTGGTAGAGCTTGTAATGCCCCCCCACGAAGTGGGGGTATTGCCTGGTGTCGTATGAAAACCCTGGCACTGGGGAGAACACCACGCGTTCGGGTAAAATGATTGTTGTTGTTGTTGTTGTTGTTGTTGTTGTTCGGAGGGGCGTTTCGGCGGCCTGGGCCGAATCTTCAAAGGACATGCAGCTGGCGCCCGAAGCGAGAGCACCTGGGCGGATGAAGGGTGTCCAACTATAGAAATTCTTTAGCAATGAAGAATCAACAGCAGCACCAACAACAGCAGCAACAACAACAAGCAAACATACTCTGCGCCGCGGAATCTCACTTCAGCCACGCACTTCAAGATGGTATAAGACCGTTCGCCCCCCTCATCCTGATGTATCTGCTGTGCCGGAGCCCCGTCGGACCGAGCCGGCCAGGATCAACATCGAAGCGCATCGATGGGATCGGTGTGGGCCCTGCCCACGCTCGGCCTCGTCGAGCGCGGGCCTGGGGGCAAAAGGAGGAAGGGAGGGGGAGGAGGGAAGGAGGGAGGCAGGGGGAGGAAGGATGAAGAGAAAGGGCAGAAAGGAGGCGAGGGGAGCGAGGCGATCGAGAGGGGGAGGAGGAGGTGGGGCAAAAGGAGGGGGGGAGGAGGACGGGGGCGGAAGGTGGAAGAAGGGGGAGGAAGAATGAGGAGGAGTGGCAGAGAGAGGCTCGAGGATAGATGCTCATGATGACAATTCCTGACCCTCTCTGTCGCTCTGGAGACTCCTGGGGGCGGAAAGGCGGGAGGAGAGCAGCGGAGAGTGGGAGGCGGGGCAGGAAGACAAGGAGGAAGATACAGTCGGGGCGCAGACCTGAGGAACCCTAAATTAGGAACGAGGCCCCTTTGTGTCCTTAAGTTTAACTTTGACTTCTGATCGAAAACCGAAGGTACATCTAAGGCAAACGGTGAAACAATTAAGGAACACGGAACCCCTCCCAAACGAAAAGGGTCCCTTCTTCAGCGCCCCGACTGTAGAGGAACAGCTGATTTCTTGGATCGGTGCTGACCCCCCCCTCCTGCCTGGCGCGCGGAGTTTGCCAAGGGCGCCGCCAGAGGCGCCGTCGGGGGGGGCCCAGCCCCGATCCAAGAAATTCGCGCGGACCCCAGAAGCTCAACCATGCTCGCGCTTACTTTCTCTCAAGCGAGGAGGAGGACGAGGAGGAGGAGGAGGAGCAGGAAGAGGAGGAGGACGTCAGACGCTTCAGCTTCGATGCCCAAGTCCAGCGCGCAAGCACATCCGAGGAGGAGGAGGAGGAGGAGGGGGGGGGGCAGCTCGAGGCTCGAGGTCCGAGGGTCGACGCTCGGCCCTCGAGCCCCGATCCTCGGCGGGCGGCGCTCGGCCTCGTCCAGCGCGGCCCGCCGCACTCGCTCGGCGGCCTCGGGGGACAGCTGGTCGCAGGTCACCTCAGATGGCAGGAGGCAACGCCGTCGCCGCCGCCGCCGCAGCCGCCGCCGCCGCCGCCGTCGCCGTTGTCGCCGTCGCCGTCGTCGTCGCCGTCGTCGTGGTCGTCGTCGTCGTCGAACTCGGGCAGTGCCAGGGGGGGATCACCGATAACCACCCTTCGGGAGGAGTGGGCACGCAGAAGCATGAAATCCGAAAGCGTTGAAACCTGATCGGATTCCAACCGAGGAAGGGAAACGGGGAAACCGCTCGGCACTTCAAGTAGAAAGGCGCCTAAAGCAGATGCGGATCTGGGGATCCCCAAATGCTGATTTTAAACAACTGATGTGTGGGGGGTCACCGTCTCTTCCTGTGAGTCGAAGGTCGAGGAGGAGGAACGATCGAGGAGGTTCTTGGTGTCTTCGGGCGTCACTGGGAGTCCTGCAGGCATCATGGGGGTGCGGCATCGACCAGGATCGGTCAGTCAGACAAGGAGGGCAGGGATACTCTTCTTCGGCGCATCCAGCCCCGCAAGCAAGGTCCATGTCGAAGATGAATCGCCGAAACGCCGCCAGCTAGTCGCTCAATCCGTGAAGCTCTTGCACACTTTCTAAGCTGAGTGTGCGCGGCGCCACAATGAGAACCACAGTTTGAAAGCTACTCACCCTCAATCCGTAAAGCTCTTGCAAACTATAAGCGGCAACGAAGGTGCGCGGCGCTGAGGCGAGAGGCAACTTTGAAAACAGTCCCCCCTCCATCTGTGAAACTGTAGCGAATGTTAAATTTCAAGGCCATACGTGGTGAAGAAGTCTCAGGCGAAATGCCCAGCCCGCCGTAAAAAACGAGCCTCGGGGTGCGACAGGGAAACATTATCTAAAAGGAGAAGGGATGGAGGAGGAGAAGGAGGATGAGGGGAGGGATGGGGGGAGGAGGGAGGATGGAGGAGGGATGAAGGATGATGAGGAGGGAGAGGAAGGGAGGGAGAGGGATGAGGATAATATTTGTTGGCGTGAACTGCAAGGCTGTGGATTAGCGCCACGGGCCCGGCTAGATCGTGAGATCGGACCTCCTTGGGTGCATACCCATGTATCTTCTTTTTGACGGGGATGCGGACGAGGAGGAGGGAGGGAGGGAAGGAGGGAGGGAGGAGAAAAGCGGGGAGGGGGAAAGGGAGGACGAGGAGGGAGCCCTGGCACGTCACCAGGGCCCCCCTCCCCGCGAAGGGCGGATGGGGGACGACGGGCCCTGGCCAACGGGCCAAGGACCTCCTGGGCGGCGCGCCGTCTTGAGGGCCACGTGGCGGAGCGGGCGGCGCGGGTCGCGGCAGAGCAGGACCTCGCAGAGGGAGGGGGGAAGGAGGAGGGGGGAAGAAGGCGGAGGAGGAGGCGGAGGAGTGGGTCAGAGGAGGAGGAGCAGGAAGAAGAGGAGGAGAATGAGGAGGAGGAGGCGGGGGAGGGGGGTCGGAGGTGGAGGAGGTGGAGGAGGAGGGGGAGGAGGAGGAGGATGATTTGGAGGATAGGGAGGATATCCTCCGCCACAAAAAAAAAAACAAATATCGAATCCCACCAGCCCTCTGGGCGTCGGTGGTTAAGGGCGTTTCCTCTTCCACCCCTCCCTCTTCCCCTTCGGGGAGGGGTTTACCCCTCCCCCTACCCCCTCCCCACTGACCTGGACAGGAGGGGCCGCGAGCGGTCAGAGCGTCCAAAACGGCCTCGGCGAGGAAGCCAAACATCATTGATTTTACTATGGTTTTGGCCCCATTTTGGCCTTCTGAGGGGGCAGCGCTAATTAGAGCTCCCCTCTTCTTTCATCGATTTCCTCCACGATGGCCGCAAGAGGCCCCCAGGATGCCCCAAGAGGCCCCGAGATGGCCCCAAGATGGCCCCATGTGGCCCCAAGAAGCTCCCAAGAGGCCCCCAGGATGCCCCCAAGAGGCTCCCAAGAGACCCCCACGAGGCCCCAAGAGACCCCCCAGAGGCACCCAAGACGCTCCAAGAGGCCTCGGCGAGAATGCCCAAATCATTGATTTTACTAAGGTTTTGGCCACATTTGGGCCTCCTGGGGGGGGTGGCACTGCTTCAGATGACTCCAAGAGCGCCTGGGAGAGCCCAAGATGACCTCCAAGATGGCTCAAGATATCCCAAGATGCCTCAAGATGGCTCCCACGATGCTCCAAGAGGCCCCAAGACCGCTTCAGGACGGCTCCAAGTGGCCAAAGAGCTCCCCCAGGAGGCCCCGAAGAGGCCAAAATCCTTCCAAAACCTTTGGAAAATCAACATTTTGGGCTTTCTCGCCTTTTCGCTTCCGATGGCCATCCGAGGCTTCAAGATGACTCCAAGATGGCCCAAGAGGGCTCCAAGAGCGGTCTGAAGGCTCCCAAGAGCGCTTCAAGAGGGCCCCACGAGGCGCCCATGAGGCCCCAGGAGGCCCCAACAAGCGCCCCAGAGGCCTCCAAGAGGCCCCCAAGAGACCCCCAAGAGGCCCCAAGAAGCTCTCCAAAGCACCCAAGACGCTCTAAGAGGCGTCCGGGACCGCCAAGAGGCCCCTAAGACGCTCCAACCGGCCTCCACTGGGGTACCCTTCCTTTGTGTGCTGCCCACTTCCCTGATCGAGGCATTTCCTCTGGGCATCGTTTCTGGATGGGCTGGTGGGGTTACGCGAAGCGTCTAGAATTATCCCAGTGCGACCCTACCTAGGAGTTGGAACCCCTAGGAAAGCAGCATTAGTAGTAACAGTAACGCTAAGCTAAAACTAAGCTAAAGCTAAGCTAAAACTAAGCCACAGCTAAGCTAAAACTAAGCTAAAGCTAAAGCTAAGCTAAAGCTAAGCTAAAACTAAGCTAACGCTAAGCTAAGACTGAGCAACAGCTAAGCTAAAGCTAAGCTACATCTAAGCTAAATCTAAGCTAAAACTAAGCTAAAGCTAAGCTAAAGCTAAGCTACAGCTAAGCTAAAGCTAAGCTAAAGCTAAGCTACAGCTAAGCTACAGCTAAGCTAAAGCTAAGCTAAACGCTAAGCGAAAAGCTAAGCGAAACGCTAAGCTAAAGCTAAGCTACAGCTAAGCTAAAGCTAAGCTAAAGCTAAGCTAAAGCTAAAGCTACACCGGACTCACTTCTATAGCGCTCACTTCTATAGTGCTCACTTTGAAATTGTGGTCCGGAAGGGGCCGCACATGCAGGCACATGCCGCACAGTCGCATGCACATGCCCATGCAAAGATACAACAGCCTCAACAGCATTGCCGCACATGCGCGCACATGCCACACCGTCCGACGCACAGTCGAATGCACGGTCAAGCAAAACTCTGAAAGCATAGACGCACATGCCCGCACATGCCGCAGAGATGTCGCAGGCGATAGTGGCCTGACCACCTGAGCTCGGGGCATTTCGCAACCCAGAGTTCCGAGGATGTCTCAGGCAAGCGTGGCCGGATCACCATGGGGCAGGGCATCTTGGAAACCAGAGTGGCGAGGATGTCGCTGGTCAAGGTGACCAGACGACCATGGGGCAGGACACCTCCGAGGTCTGAGTTGTGAGGATGTCTCAAGCGAAAGTGGCCTGACCACCATGGGGCAGGAGATCTCTGAGGTCAGAGTTGCGAGGATGTCTCTGGGGAGAGTGGTCTGACCACCTCAGCCCAGGGCATCTCGGAGCCCAGAGTTGCGAGGATGTCTCAGGCAGGACTGGCCTGACCACCTGCTCAGGGCATCTCAGAACCCAGAGTTGCGAGGGTCTCAAGCGAAAAAGGCCGAGACACTATGGAGCAGGGCATCATTGAGGTCAGAGTTGCGAGGATGTCTCAGGCAAAAGTGGCCTGAACAGCTCAACTCAGGGCATCTCGGGCGAGGATGTCTAAAGCGAAAGTGGTCTAACCACCTCAACTCAGGGCGTCTCGGAACCCAGAGTTCCGAGGATGTCTCAGGCGAAAGGGGCCGAGACACTATCGAGCAGGGCATCATTGAGATCAGGGTTGCGAGGATGTCTCAGGCGACAGTGGCTGACCACCTCAGCTCGGGGCATATCGGAATCGAGACTTGCGAGGATGTCTCAGGCGACCGTGGCCTGACCAGCATGGGGCAGGAGATCTCTGAGGTCAGAGTTGCGAGGATGTCTCATGCGAAAGTGGTCTAACCACCTCAGCTCAGGGCGTCTCGAAACCCAGAGTCCCGAGGATGTCTCAAGCGAAAGTGGCCGGGCCACCATGGGGCAGGGCATCTCCGAGACCAGAGTTGCGAGGATGTCTCAGGCGAAGGTGGCCAGATCACTTCATGTCAAAGCACGTCGGCCTCCAAATTGCCGACGACGTCTCACGCGGAACTGGCCGGACGCGAACGCGCTGGCGTCCGGAGACGAACGCCGGCCCCGGCATTCTTGCACGTCCCGCGCATGCACTGCACAGGTACGCGCAGTATTCGCACAGGCCGAGCTTGCCGGTGGCCGAGCCAGGCCAGCGATTCCGAGATTCCCTGAGCTCGGGCCGTCAAGCCACTTTCGCCTGAGACAGCCTCGCAACTCTCACCTCCTCCTCCTCCTCCTCCTCCTCCTCCTCCTCCTCCTTCTCCTCTGGCCGAGCCGAACAAGCAGGCTGGCCAGTGGCCGGGGGCGCCCGCCTCCTCCGCCCCCCCCTCCTCCCCCCCCACTCCACCTCCCCCCCCCCATCCCTGCTTCTCCGGCCGAGCTGAGAAGGCGCGCGGGAGAGTATTTTATTAGGCGGGCGCGCCACCGCCAGCTCACGAACCGGGCGAATAACCGCCCCCGCCAGCAGCGGGCGAGTCTAAACGCACAACAAACTCTTTCAGGAACCCTGGCACGCCCCAGGTTAGCTCTGCGAAGGCCAGGAGGCATTGGAGGCACAGGGGTCCCAGACAGCTCCTAGGGCATGAGCGTGCATGTGCATTGGGATGTGCACGCATGTGCGCCCGCGCGCTTCACCGCATGTGCGTGCATGTGCGGGCCCGCGCGGCCTCCCGAAGAGAGGTTGCACAGGCATGTGCGTGCATGTGCCGATGACAGATCTGCGATTCTCGAACACCTCCCGCATGTGCAGGCATGTGCGCGCATGTGCGTCGGACTGTGCGTGCATGTGCGTATGATGGATACATCAAAACACAGCGCACATGCCCCCGCACATGCCCGGGCACGACGTGCACAGTAGGAAGTCCATCCAAGAAGGACCGCACAGGCCTGGCACATGACTGGCACATGCCGCGCACATGCGCGCACATGACAGCGCAAAAACGGCCGCACATACACCCACCCAGGGGTATAGATGTGAGTGCGGTGTAAAGCTAAAATTAAAGCTCCCAGGGGACTGGGGGGAACCGCTCCCCGGGGACTGGGGGAACCGCCCGCGGCGCTTTCCACTGCCCGGCCCCTTTAAGCTAGAGAGTAAGAACCCTTCTAGGCAGAGCCTAGGTAGGGAAATACAGGATCGAGACTTCTACATCTTTGGGCACCTTCCGCCGTGAGGCCTCTCGTCGCCCCAACTGGGTCCACCTCGAAATCCCAGGGTCACGGCTGGATCCGCCCCGAACCCCCAATCGAAACGCACCCCCCGGAACAGGTCGGGGGGCCGGCTTTGGCAGGACGAGCACCGCACCAGCCGAGGCCAGCAAACCTACCATGCATCAGGAAAGCGGTCCCACGGACTGATGAGAGCAAAACGGGTTAGGCCGCGCCGAACTCTCCGAGTTCAGGGCCGCGGGCGTCCCTCTTCCTCCTGTCAAGCACCCGCTGCCCAAGGTTCTCGGCCTCGGCTCAGGAAGAACAATAAAGAGGGCAAACCCATGCATGAACGAGGTCGACCCCACATGGCGGGTTCTGGACACCCCGCATCCCCGCCAAACGTGGCATATATTCTGGCGCATCCTTGATTTCGGTCGGTTTCCGCCAACCTTTCGCCAACGGGGCCGCCTCCGTTTTGCCTCCGCCGGCATCTGCCGAGGAAGATACATCAGCTTCTGGATCTCTCGAAGACGAGGCCTTCCCATACCTCCGACATCATGAGCTCTCACGCCGTGCGAAAGAACAAGCCAGCTGCCAGAGGCGCGCCGAGTCGCCGAAGGCCCTTTCCTCCTCCACCTCCTTGTCCTCCGCTTCCTCGAAGCCAGAACGGGTGCTTACCGCGCAAGGTCCAGACTCCTTCTCTTCTTCTTTTTCGTCCTCCTCATCCTCCTCCTCCTCCTCCCCTTCCTCCTCCTCCTCTTCCTCCACCACCTCCTCCATTCCTGTTCCATGCTCCGAGTTTCCGAGTTTCTTCATGAGCGTCGGGGGAGCGTCACCCCCGCCGACAGCCCTACATCGACCCCTGTCGCGGGCAGCTACCGCGCGCCGAAGGCGCTTCGACCCCCGTCGCGGCGCGACGACGAGGCGAGGTTGACCCCCGTCAGGGGGGTATCCCCCCACGCTTATTGAGACACCCAAAATATAGACGACTCCTCCCTGTCGCTCTCCGAAAACAGTCGGAAGGGCGGGCGGGCCGGGCGTGTCGCCCGACAACCCATTATCGCTCATGATCCTGAACATGATAAACTGACAACAATGTCATAGATCGAGGGCGGGTCGTTGTCGAAATGTGGCTCTCGCCTGAGCGCCGCGCGCAGTGGTCTTACAACAGCTGCGAGAGCTTTACGGATCGAGGGCGGGTGGTTTTCAATCTGTGGCTCTCGCCTTCGCGCCGCGCGCAGTCGTCTCAAAACATTGTACGCATTTTACGGATTGAGGGCGGGTGGTTTTCACCATGTGGCTCTCTCCTTAGCGCCGCACGCACTCGTCTTAAACCAATCTGTGCATTCTATGGATTCGGGGCGGCCAATTTTCACAATGTGGCTCTCGCCTTCGCGCCGCGCGCACTCGTTTTTCAAACCCTTTGCAACTGCCCCACGGATCCAAGACGGTTCTTTTCCGAAATGTTGCTCTCGCCTTCGCATTACAACAATCGTCTTGAAGACTTGCTTTTTGTTCACGGGTTCGCACGGCCAAGGTACCAGACCTTATGTTTAGGAACGATTCAGGATTGCCAGGGCGCTGCAATGATGTTGATTCGCGGTGTTGAAACCCCAGGAACGGTGTTCTGGTGCTGGTGCCGTTCAGGGTCGTCAAGGAGCAACAGTCAGGTTGATTCATGGCGTTGGATTCCCGAGAATGGTGTTTTGGCACGCTTCAGGGTCTTCGAACGGTTGTCTCTCAACTGGAAACTTCCCACAGTGAAAACGCATCCTTGGAGGGGCCTCCGAAGAGGGAGGTTGGAGGCAGGGAGGGTTTATTCCCACATCGCTGATGAGTGTTGGGTTTGCACTGGTCGTCGTCGTCCTCCTCCTCCTCCTGCTTCTGGTGCTGCCGACTGCGGACATTCCGTCGCCGCTCTCTTCTCCTCCTCCTCCTCCTCCTGCTCAGAGTGCAGTGTCAGCCCTACATCGCGCGATTCGAGAAGCCCCTCAGGTTCCTCATTCGCTCGTCGACGGGGCCACGACCATACAGCACCCGAGGGACATCATGGATAGGAAGAGCGAGAAGTTCCAAGAGCTGTAGGCCCCCGCAGGTCAGCAGCTCCAGGGGCTTCATAATTATTTTCCTGGTATTCGTGCCCGAGTTGCAGACGAGCCCCTGGTCTCAATCACCGGAGCTCTGGATGCGCACGTGGACCGAAGACTGCGAGGCGCCGTGGGACGCCGCGGTTTGCGGCAACGCGGCGCTGCAAGATGCTTTCGTTCGCGTGGTGGACGAGGAGCTGGCGGCGCGCGTGGGCGTGGCCCACGGCCACGGCCTGCTGGACATCGCCAGCTTCTACGACACGATCGGGTGGCTGCGGCTGGGGTAGGCGGCGCTGCGGCTGAGATTCCCAGCCGAGGTGCTGGGGCTGGAACTGCTGCAATGCATGGCGGCGCGATGCGTGCGCCAGCCGGGGGCCTACTCCGACGCTTTCAGCCCGACGCAGTCGGTGGTCCAGGGCTTGAGGTCTGGCACACGTTTCGCCAAAGCGGTGACATTTCATATTATGCAGGAGGTTTCAACTTCTCATCACATCGGTTGTGGATAGATGATTTGAGTCAGGTGTCCACAGGATCGAGGCGAGTTGTTCGGCATCGTCTCGTTGCGTGTTTGAAGGGGCTGATGGAGCGAGATAGCCTCAAGATCTCCCCTAAGTCCGTCGTGGTATGCACCAGGCTCGCGGACGCCAGGGGGGTTGTGAGGCGCCTCAAGGCAGCGGGCTTCTCAGTGACAGCGGCGGCTCAGACTCCATATCTTGGTGTCGACGTCGGCGGAGGACGACGCCACGTTCGTGCAACCAGGACGGCACGGACAGCTCGTCACCAGAGTATGCACGCCAAGGTCGTGAAGTATGCGCGCGCAGCGCGCAGGTACAGGCTGATGGCGAGGCTGGAGCAGCAAGGCGCTGCCGCTGCGGGCCTTTACGCACACCAGGTACATGGGAGTGTTTGGGCAGCGAATGCGGCAGATGCGGACCTTCCTGTGTGATGCGTCTAGTCCTCGGCTCACAGGGCGATGCGTCACGACTCTGCCGGACTTACGTGATCCAAGGCGCGACCCAGCGTGTCGGCTTCCACGAGAATGTCTGCAGATGTGGATGCGAGCATGGTTATCCCAACCGCCTCTCAGATGTGGTATCGAGCGAACTTGGCGGCAAATTGCTCAAGAATTCAGGTCGATGCCACCGCAGCTGCGCAGCCGACAAATACGAGGGCCTCAGGCAGCGGTGATTGCCTATCTCTTGCAGGAGGGATGGGAGCCTGATGGTCCAGCGAATTGGCGAGTGTGTGATGATGGATCAGGTTTGCAGCGCAATTGGCAGCTCAATCCAAAAGCTTTGACGGGCTTCGAGAAGATTGACATGCCGAAGGCTTTCCTGCAGGAGTACGAGGGCGCGGTGATGAGGCGGTTGTGGCGAGACGCGGCGACCCA
>CAUYUJ010015474.1:114943-167443 GCA_963575745.1 Prorocentrum cordatum | reverse complement strand
TTCGCCGTGGCCGTCGCTGCTGCTGCTGCTGCGTCCATCGGGGGCGCGCAAACATGGATTAGTGATCCATGGATTTGGCGCGCGATCGCCAAATCCATGGATCGGGGGAGGTGCCCTCCCCACAATGCGGCCAATGCCGCCTCACTCGGCGGCGGAAATCTGCGATTTCCCATGGAAACGGAAACCGTCGCTGGTCCACGGCCCCCTTGATCCATGTTTGCGATCGCTTGAGAATTGCGCCCCCCTCCGAATCGCGAGCTTGTGCGCTCCGCCCCCCTTCCAAGAACAACGAGACAACCTCGCAACACTCATTGCTCAGGGAAGAAATTTTGCGCCACTGCGTTGCGCACGGCACGCCCCGCAAATTTTCACGTCTGGGTCCGAAGCGTTGCGCGCGGCGCGCCCTCCTCAGGGGTCACGGTTCGCACCGCCATGCGTCCCTCAGTATGGTTTCCAACACACCCCGAGGTCATTCGCAGATCCGGGAAAGAGGAAACAACATACTCACAAGCCGTAGCATTATGGTAGTCCCGATGCTGTGGACATCACAGCATACAACACACATTGCGTGGTGGTGCGAGAGCGTACACCAAGTCTTCTTCAGCAGAACTCGCGCTCTGGACATTTGAGACCACAGCTTCCAGGCGAACCCAGCAGGGGTCATTCGGTTCGTGTTCTTATTTGTGCATCTTTCCATCTGACTACAGAGGAACAGAGAGCGTCATACATGTATATACATAAATGTACACATGTATGTATGCATGCATGCATGTGTGCATGCATGCAGGTATGTAGGTATGTGTGTTTGCATATATGCGTACGTACGTACGCACGTATGTATACATGCATGTATTTATGCATGTATGTGAGTGCACACATATATGTATGCATTTTATGTGCGCATGTGTGTATGCGTGTATCTCTATATACAGATATATACATATATATATATATACATGTCGCAATACACACATATGTTCAAAGAGAGAGAGAGAGAGAGAGAGAGAGCTTGCTTCGGAAATACCTGGTACCGCTACTGCATGCAGAGTCTTAGAGGCATAGGTCGGTACCCACCATGGCCATCATCGCCAAACATGGCATGGACCATCATGCTTGTGACACTGGGCGGGCCCTCCGGGACTCCAAGATCGATCTGTGGTGACATTCGCGACCGCCTGTAGAGGCTGGTATTTCCCCCCACCCCCCCGTCCTCCCCCCCCCCTCCCCCACACCGCCCTGGCCTCTCCGAAGGTGCCACGCCCCAGAAGCGACAAGACCTTGTAGTGGCCCACCAGCTCACCTGCGAACAAGTTGCACACGAACAAAAGAAAGAGGGCAACGCGGGGGGGCTTCGGCGGCGCGCCCCGGGGGAAGTGAGAGGGGGCAAGCCTTCTTAGATGGCGGCACGGCTTCTCAGAAACCCTCTGGCCTTCCGAGGAGCCGTCTCTGTCTTCGGAGACGGCTTAGACAGCTTCCCAGAAGGTCAGAGTACTTCTGGGCCGTCTGAGGAAGCCCGCCACCTCTGCCTTCCCCCTAGGCTCGCCGCCGAGGATTGGAGACTGGTGTGAAATATGTCGGCATTGGACCAGCATGGGAACAGGGATTGGTGCAGTATTAGCCTTCGAGAAGGGATAGCAACTGGGACGAAAGGATGGGAGGGAACATAAAGGATAAAGGTCTTTGGTGCACACGGGGGGAGATCGGGCATGAGAGCAATGGGAATCTAGTCAGATGTTCAGCATCTTGCCGCAGGAATCCGCCTGGGGCGCTCACCGTCCGGATGAAAAGACTTGGCAAATCAGACACCGCTGTCGGACGGAGCCACGCTTTGTCAAGATATTTCTGTATGTTTGGTTGTGAGCGGCGGCGGGTGATACGGTTCTACATAAACCTAGATGTCCGCGATCGGGCAACACGCGACGCAAATGCATTGCGCAGAATCTTTTGCGACCGCTGTTGCTGCTGGGTGCCGAAACACGCTTTCTGTCAACATATACAATTTAATGAAAGTGGGCTGCATGGCGCGATCCGAGGGCTAAGGTTTGCAACTCGGGCCCGCACGCCGTCCTGGTAACTGACCGAAGCAAATTTGGGTGCAACAACTGGTAGAACCATCTCTCGGTCACTGAACAACCTTCGGGCAACGTCATACGAAATACGGACTCCCTTCAGCTTGGTATCGGCGTCCATCCTGGCACACCCCTCCAGATAATCGCGCACCCCCCTCCATCCAGCCAGTTATGGACACTCCCACCCACCCGCAGCACTGAAAATGAAGACGCATCGGTGTGAACGCCTGACGGCAAGTCCATACACTAAAACACATAAGCTCTGGCAAGGGCAGTCCACTCTGCTGCCTTCTAGAGGCGATTTCTGCTTCGAAGCTCCGGAGGACGACTTCGTGTCCATTCCTGCCCCTCACACTTACACCCTGGTGGCAAAACACCCTGAACAATATACTTACATCGTAAAAAGAACGACATACAATACGGTGTAGAAGAGAACGCACAGGGAGAGCATCCGAGGTAACTTGCGGGAGGCCTTAAGAGATACACAACGAGATGCCATAAAAGGGGGACCGTAAAAGAACTACACGAGAAACCATCACGGAGAACATATGGGAGGACATACGGGACATCATACGGGAACACATGCGGGATAACATACTGAAGAACATGCGGGAGACCGCGAACCACTGATTCTGGATTCGGAGGACCTCACACTCGGTCTTACAAGAAATATCAAGGGCCCTTACAAACAAGTCATTTCGGAAAGCCATGGGCGCGGGACGTTATCGGGCAAACAGAAACATACGAAACCACCGGGCAACAGAGAAGCATCCCCGGGACGCGGGACGCCTTCGTAGGAAGCCGTTGTCCAAACTTTGCTCGGGAAAGCGTGAAAGAAATAGTCTTCTTCTGCTTCCCCCCAAAAGCAAGACGTGGGTCCAAAAACAACGACACACGACGACCGCGGAATTGAACTGCCGGGCGGACCGCACGCGTGTGTGGGCCAACTCAGACCAATGGCCTCGGTGCCTACACATCGTGTCTTGTGCGTTTACGAATTCGTCTGCTCTCTCCCAAACCCTGCTCCATGCTTGCGCAATGTACGTTTTGTCCGCAACATCGCCCATGCGCATCCTGTCGCACGGCGAAGATGCGGTCATCCAAAAACATCTGCAATTCGCTTAAACATCTGCAATTCGCTTAAACACCATACCACAACATACCGTGATATTTCCTGTGTCCTGTTCCAATTCCCAATGCCCAATGTTAGAACTATTTGTTATTCCTCGATCCAATGTTGTAATGGTTGAAATCATCCTGAAGACCTTTGCCAGGACACCAACCCGTTCCCCTCCGAAAATTACGTTGCCCGAATCTGGGTGGGCCCTGGGACATGTGACACTATGGCAGATTCGCGCTCCCGAAGCTAAAATCCAATGTGACTTCTAAACGCTTCGCGAATCCCCACCAGCCCATCCAGAAACGATCTCCAAGCGAATTGAAGTGATCAAAGAAATGCAAGAACAAAGAGGTGGACGGCCGAACCGTGCGAAGGAGGGAGGAGGAGAAGGAGGAGGCTGGATGGATGGATGAGGGAGTGGAGAGAAGAAAGATACACATGATGATGACGATGAGGAGGAGGAGGGGAAATAGGAGGAGGAGGAGGTGGAACATACGGAGTAGGAGAAGGAAGAAGGAGCAGGAGGAGGAGGCCAAGCAAACTGGCAAAAGGTCTCTTGGGTGCCTCTCGGAGCCTCTTGGGGTCTCTCTTGGGCGCTTCTTGGAGGCCTCTTGGGACGTCTTGGGGGTCTCTCGGCTGTCCTGGATGGCTCTTGGGCGTCTTGGGTGCCTCGGGGGGGGGGCTCTTGGGGCCGCTTGGGGTCCTCTTGGGGTCCTCTTGGGGGCCTCCTGGCGGCCTCTTAATGCCATATTGGAGCCATATGGGGCCATCTCGGGACCTCTTGGGACCTCCTGGGCGCCTCTTGAGGCCATCTTGGAGGAGACCGATCAAAGAAAGGGCGGGTCGCAATTCGCGCCGCCCCCCCCAAACGGCCCAAATGAGGCCAACACCCTCGTAACACCAACGATGGTTGCTTCCTCGCCGAAGCCGTTTTGGACGCTCCAACGACTCGCGACCGCACCCGTCCAGGTCCAGGGGAAGGGGTAAGGGGGAGGGGTCAAACTACACACCTGCCCGCAAGCCGTCTAGCTCACTCCCACCCGCCATCCCTACACAAAAGTAACACCCGAGCCTGAGCATGTTCAGCGGTCGTCTTTGGATGGGCAACTATTGGGAACCAACGCCGACCCCGGGTGCGCGACGCTTGGGCGAGGTGCGCCACGCGTGCCAGGCACCCCTGGGGCCCGAGCGTGCCAGGCACGCCTGGTGCGCCAGATGCGCCACGTGCTCCGACTGCGCCAGGTGTGCCACAAACTCCAGCCGCGCCAGGTGCGCCGCGTTCGGGGCACGTGCAGAGTGCATCAGGTGCGCCAGCGCACGTGACAGCACACATCGGGAAACATTTCGGCCCCCGCCATCCTTGTCGAAAACCGATGCCCATCATTGTGTCTAGTTGGCCTGCGCACAGCAGGCTACGCGCCACCACCCTCGCAGTCCCTGTCAAAAACCGCTTGACAATGATCGCGGGATGGCCGCGCAGTATTCAGATTTAGCCGTGAGGTGCACGTCGTATTGTTTTTGTCAAGGATGGTCGCCCTGCGCGCAGCAGGGAATGTGCTGACACCCCAGCCGTGCGTCAAAAACAATACAGAATGCTCGCGGGCCTCACGAACATGACTCAAGACTTTGCCCCAAAGTGTACTTTGTATTGTTTTTAGACAGGATGGAGGGGGGTGGGCCGCATCGGGTTGGCCGCGCATGCTCCAAATGTGGAGGCAGAGTGCGGTCTGTATTGTTTTTGACAAGGATGGTGGGGAGCGGGTCGGCATAATGTCGGCATGGTGCCTGGTTGGCCCTCAGTCGCCTGGAGGAGGGGGTGTATATCTATAAAGGACAATGATTATTTTTGACGAGCGCCCTGCAGCACCAGCCTTACTCCCTGATGGGAATGGACTCCACCCGAATGCGTTCCTTCGGGTGCCAGCCTCGCTTCACCCTGGGCCAATACTCCGCTGCCTTTGCGAGTGGACGTGTGCACTCATGGCGGAGCTGCTTAAATTGTCCAAGGGTCGAAAACGCTTTGCAGCGGGTGCAGATAATTAAGATCTGATCGTTCGAGCATTCGAGCGCCAGACAGGAGTGACCGCGTTCGATCACAGAAGGAGCTACGAGAGGCAAGTCTCCTGCGCAGCCCTCGGACGAGGGACGCGCTGCTTGCCTGCGAAATCTGAGACAACGATTGCACCTCCAAAAAGACTTGACCCCAACCCAGACATGCACTCCCTCAGGCACCTCAGCCCCAAGGCGGGGTGGGCGAGGAGGCGCTATGTAGGGAAAGTCTGCGAGGTCCAGACGTGGCCAAGAAACTAGAACTTTGGCCGCAAGGCGCGAGACTGTACGAGACACCTTGAGCTGCCAATCTAGTTTAGCCTGCTGCTCATTGTTACACCTGGGGTGAGCTGCGGCCCCAAGCTTGGCTGATCGATCAGCCTCGTCGTTCCCGATTTTAAAGAACCGTTCATCGGGGGAGAGAAAGTCCGACTCAACCACATGGGCCTTCACTTTGATCAAATCCGAAAAACGGGTCCCCAGAACATTAATCATGAGGCCCGAGTAAGGCCTCTTGTACGACAGCTTCTTAGAACGGTCGAACTTAAAGGCCCTACACACATTCAAACAGTCTGAGTATCCTGGAGCAGGGTCCGTGAGGCAAAGACTAGAGTAAGCTAGAGCCCCAAACTCGGCCGCCTGAGGGGTCTGGGGAAACCGATCCCAAAGGGGAGACCAAGCTCTAAGCTTCAAAACCTTCTGAGAATCAAAAACCGCTATGCCCCACCCTGCCCTGCTTATTTCCTTCACTACGTGCTTCTGACAGAAACCATCCATGAACACATAAGCTCCAGAAAACAGTTGCTCATCTTCATGTTCTTGATCCACCCCCCAACGGAACTCTGGAGCACATTCGGGAACAGGGCGGGGGTGAAGGTCCCCAGGATGTGGGAAAAGGCCCTTGGTGAATAAAATCCAGTCCCCCATGGAACACGAAGCAGGGTCAATCTCATTGGCCTCCTGCAAAACCTCTGGATCTACAATTTCCTGTCTGAGCTCCGCGACCTCAGGGTCAGGACAAACCCAAAACCTGTGGAACATCGAGTCCGAGGGCCCGCCGCACAAAGCGCAGCACGTGTCCTGGAGTTGATAACCGCACTGGGTCGCCCGCTCCTTGGTCCAACTAGCGCCGCAGACGTTGGCTCTGATCGAGCCTTTCTCGAACGGCGTATATTTTGAACTGCTGAGGTCGCGAATCACAGAATCGTAGCATAGCCTGGCGCCGACGCCAAGCTTCTCACCTGAAAGTCTGCACAGTTGACGAATGACAACTTCCCGCAGAAGATTCTTGATCAATTTGGGGGAAGAGGTCGTGAGGGAGAAGGTGACGCCAAGGTCGTTCGTCATCTGCGCGTAGCTGGGCATGCTCCAGCCGATGCGCTTGAAGGACATAAACATAGCACCTATGGGGCCCCGCACCTGCCGCCAAGCAGCTGGCGGGTTGGCCCACGTCTGAGTCCAGGCGTCGCGTAGACCCGCGAAACCTAAAGCAAAAGAAGATTGCTGAACCTGGGCATCCCACAATTCCATGGAATATCTGGCAATCGGAGAAATGGCAGCATGATAAACTGGGTCCCCTTCCAGAATACACAGCGAAGTAAGGGACCTGGACCCAGCCGAAGGTTTGACAGACTTCCCAAATCCAGACCGTAACATTCCCAACTCGTAATCGGAAACTCAATAAACCTCTGAACCGTAGGTAACTGATGCCAGCGGCCCTGAAACAAAGATCTTGCGAGCGTGTCGGCCTAGAGCTTGCCGAGCTTTTATCACCCGTCGGCAGCGGGCTCTAAACTGAGCCTGTCTAGCCTGAGCCTTCCTACCTCGACCTTTGGTGCGGCGGGCCTGTCCAGCGCAGTCGTCGACCCCAAGATTGATTGCAGAGCTGGTGTCCGCCGAGGGGCCTCCGTGCGCTCCCAGATACTTCTTCATCTCCTGGCCTACGTCGGCGTGAGAAGCCACTACTGCTGCCTTATCAGTAGATATGGTCGCCTCCATATCGGTCTCCAGGGCCACCAAGAGGTCCACCGAGGCCCGCTTCAAAGACGACACAACCGATTTCGAAGTCCCCGAACTCGGAAGACCATAGTCCCACGGTAGGGATGATGTACACTCTGACGTACGAGGTCGCTATGCTACAGCCAGCAACCACCCCATGCGTGGCGAAGTGAGGCCCATGAAGAAGACCTCCTAGCGGTATGAATCGAGCCCCACGATAAGCCCTATATGAAACTCTGGCGATCTGCATCGGGAAATCAAGCAACTGGCAACGGTCGAGGAGCTTGGGGAGCCGAATCGTTTCGTAGAACTTATATAAAGTCCCACAAGACTTTACAACAGCTCATCCCACGGCCGACTATATGCTCACTCTTCACTCCCTGACGATACACCACATCCGAGGCTGAGTTGAATGAACCTGAAGCCAAATAGAGACGCTGATGTTCGGCTTCCCATCGCTCAGCGTAAGGGCGCCGTGCGCGAGCCCACAACCTATAGAGTGCCGAAAAAAAAAGCCCTATCGGGCGGTAGCCACCTGCAGGCTTCTGAAGCAATACCGTGGGCAGCACCTGTGCGGGGTGGGGCAACAGACTGGTGGCCTCCATCGTCGCAAACATGGTGCTGACGGCTATCAGCAGGTCGGGCTGCATAAGGGCGAAATGCCGCATGTGAAACCCATCAACACTGATAGCCGTGCCTAGAGCATAAGTCTTACTCACAGCAATCAAATCGTCCGCCGAGAGGACCTCCAAAGGTTCCAAGAACTCGAGGGGCTCCTGATCCTCAGGCGGCGGGTGGGAGGAAGACTCCCAAAGAGCCCCGAAACGTTCCCCTTCCGACTTGAGGAGGGACATGGGATCCGAGAGGACCAACCCGTCGGCCGACAGCGTGGTCGAGGCCACCCAGGGCTTCAGCTCGCGGGTCCAGCGGTGGGCGTTTTTCCCCCTTTGTCGACGCCGTCCAACAGCCAGCTACGCCACTCCTTTAGCGAACGCTGTGGGGAAGACTTAGCATACTCTGCTAATCTAGGTTCAAGTTGAGCGTGAAACTCTCGAAAACGTGGCTCATCATCAAAAACATCATGAAAAACGTGGAGGAGTTCGCACCCGAGGCGATCATCATCTTGAAACCCTTCCCAAGCACGTTGAACATGAGGAGGGGGATCAAGAAAATGGGCCCGATAACGTTTAAAAGCTCCAGAATCCCCAGAGTCGAAAGCCCCCAGGATAAACCTCGTAGTCCTTGATAGCCACCGACCTGCAACCAGGCCAGGATCTCGAGTCGGGGGACGCGAATCTTTCTCCAGCGCCGAGACCCAGGCCAAACGAGGCCGACGTCCACGGGAGCCCCAAATTCTGAGCTCCGTCTGAAGGACCCTGGATAACTCCCATTCAGCAGCATCAGCCCAAACTCGATACAAAACGTCAAGGTGCTTCTGAATTTTACCTCTGGACGCTCGCCTCTGGATAAGCTCTCGCCCTTCACGGGCGCAGTCCAAAACATGGGCGTGATCCTCCGTGCAGGGAGCGGGGCCGATTGGGCACTCCGCTGGCAACTTCGGCGGACGGAGGAAAGTGAGGGCCTTAAGCTCAGCCAACTGCGGGTGGAAGAGAATGCGCGCGGGCGTGTGCGTCCTGATGTCGCTATCGAGGACGGCGGTGACTTCCTGAATGCATCTGGTAAAACCTGACGATAGCACAAAATAGTCCAGGACACGTAAACCCCCAGTACTAGAACATGTGCCCACATCAGGGTAGATAACATTCGCCTTCAGATAACCAGGAACCCCCGAGGAGACCAGGACCTCAGGATTCATATTGAAGTCCCCACCTATCACGTTAGGACCCTCGTAGAGCGAATGTCTGGCCGAGACAGCCGCCAGTATGTCAATATTCCTGCTTGTAAGCTCTTCACTGTCGTACAGGTAGACCGATGTAACCAAAACCGTAACGGCCCCTGGCACCTGGACGATTCCACTCATAGCCCTGGACGGGACGACGATCGGACCGAACTCGGGATCGTGAAAGCCCAGGAAGGAGCGGACCAAAATTGCGACACCTCCCGAGGTGCCTCCTGCTGCGGTTCTGATAGCTGGATTGAATCGAGATTTCCAACCCCTCTTTAGTGCCCATTGTCCTGCCTTGGCTACGTTGTCGTCCGATACGATGTGGTGCTCTTGCACGAGAACGATGTTTGCAGACGTGGTTACAAGCCACGCCTCGGTGGAAGACCAACTCGTACAGTTCACCGTTTCGATCGACAACTGGAACGTGCAATCAGGGCAGGGGGGCACCGATAAAAAACTTCGAGGGGTCAGAAGGTACGTCGCCTCCTGGGGGCAACCTAAAATACTTGGAAGCAACGGCCGAGGCCTCAGAGCTGGCCCCACACCAGTGGTGCAAGGCCTCACCTGACGACCCCGAAGTCGCCGCAGCTGACCTGTTGCTCCCAGTCGATTTTGACCAATGAAATTTCGAAACCTGGTCGGGCTCCAGTGGGGATGAGGGAGTGGTCGCCGCTGGACTACCTTGAGCTCGTATGTCATGCCCCCCCTGCCAGCTAGGCGCTGGCAGGGGGGCCTCCTTCTGAAAGTGGACCGAGAATGCGATCTGCAGCACCGAGGAGGTCCGTTGCTGATGACGAAGCCGACGCAGAAGGTGGCGCCCCCGACGGAGCAGATGAAGAGGTCCCCTCGCCTCCCCCGCTCGCAGGCGGCGTCGCATCAGGCTTGGTACCCCCGTCGTCGTCTCCTGTTGTGGCTGCAGCCGCCGCACCTTCAGCTCCAACCTTCCGCTTCTTGCCCATCTTGCCGACATGAGCTGCGTGGGCTTTCTTGAGCTCGTCGAACTTCTTCTTAGCTTCGCCAAACAACTGGCGTGCCGAAGCCTGGATGGCCTCCTTGAGCTGGGCCTTGCGCTTCTCCAGCTCCTTCGTGTCGGCCTCCTGCACCTCGTGCGCCGAGCTGTCGACCCCGAACACATCCTCGACGTTGGACATGTCCAGGAAGTCGCTCTCGCCCGACAAAAGATCCCGAAGGGACACCCGTGCCTTCGGCTGGGCCGCTGGAGGCGGGCAGACCTGAATACGCAGCTGCTCCACCAAAGACTTGTACTTGCCCACCTCTGCGGCCAGCTCGCGCCGAGTAGAACCGATGGACTCCTTTTTGTCGTGGAGCCAGCTCTGCCACTTGGTGTATTGATCCAGATCGTGCTGTAACTTCTTCTCCAGCTGCTTGATGTGACGGTCGACCTGGTTCGCCTGAGCCTGGAGCGGCACTGGCGCATCCCCGACTCGGCGCTTGTCCAGACGGTGCTGGAGGGCTGAGGCGGCCGACGAGTTGCCCATCTTCTGGTTGAGGGAGATGAGCTGCTGCAGCTCCTCCTCGGACAGCTTGTCCTCGTCGCCAGCCACCGGCGGGGGGCTGGTGCCTCCCTGGAGGCCCACGGGCAGGGCCGTCGACGTGGCCCCAGACGCCCACTTATCCCAGTCGGCCCAGGGGGCAGCCCAGGCGCCACTGGGCGGCTGGGGCGCCGCTGCCTCCACCTCCTTGCGCTTGCCGTGGCACTGCTTGCAGAACCAGTACCGGGCCAGGTTCTTGCCACAGCCTCACGCGCAGCACTTCCAGTAGCCATTCGCATCAGGATCACGCCAAGGAGGATGGCCCGCTGCAGACCAGCCTCCGCGACGATGTGGTGGCGCCATGGCAGCGGGCGCCGAAAGATGCGGGAGATTGCCTCTGATTCAGTCGTCTCCCGCGGGGAGACGAAACCTCGAGCGCCTCGGGACGGCACAGAGGCAGGCCCAAAAAATTTGGGCCCCAGTTGCTTGAGAAAGGACAATGATTAACCCCTCCCCGAAGGGGAAGGGGGAGGGGTGCAAGAGGAAACGCTCTAAACCACCTACGCTCAGAGGGCTGGTGGGATTACCACGCGCTCGCGCTTCCGAGGCCACTCACCTCAGTGCATTGCAACGAACTCGCGCTTCCCAAATCACAACCGCTGGTGAAGCACTATATGTCCATGATACCGAGGCCACAATCGCTGGTCAACTACAACAACTTCGCGTCCACCAAGCAACAGCCAAGTCAATTACATCGAATTCGTCACCCCGGAACCACAGCGCCTGAGATGTTTCACGCGCGCGCTGCACCCTGATGCAATCATGGAAGCTTGCGTCTTCGAAACCACGATCCTTGGCAAGTCATGCTGCTCCCGCGCTCCCAAAACAACGCTCGCGCTCCCGAGGCCCTTCAACCGAAGAAGATCCCCGTCTGCTCGTGGCCCGACCGCAGGTGCAGCTTCCCCTCGGGGATGTGCACGTGGAGAGTCAGCCTGGTCGCCCGCGTCGCGCCGGGGCCAAGCTGGCCCCTACTTCTCCACGGCGAGGTGGTCATTCAGCAGCGCTTGGCCCCGCGCGTAGACAAGGTCCTCGGCGGGAGGCACCGGTGAGATGCCGAGGTCCACGAGGAGCGTCGCGAGCTTCCCCCGCTCCTGCTGCGACTCCGCGTTCGAGCCCGAGGGAGCGGATGTGGCCAGTCTGCCTCCGCCCTTCAGGGCAACGCGCAGGATAGCCCTCCACTCGGCGACCTCTGGCCCCGCGAAGTGTCGCGTGCAATGTCGCGGCGTGCCCCTGCTTCGGCAGCCTCGACGCCAGGTCCACGCGCGCGCGAGGCAGCGTGCGCATCGCTGGCTCGCTGCTATAGTCGACCGTCGAGTTCGCCATCGCCTCGGAAACCGGCGGCTCCCCCAAGTCTCGCAAGGATCCCGGGCGAGCGCCGCGGTTCTGCGTCGGATGCGCTTTCCTTGGGGCCGACGCGCCACCTCGGTGGTCAGGGGCAGGGGCAGCAAGTCGCGCGCGCGATCGCCGCTCCCACGCAAAATGGGCGAATCGAACTCCCGCGCAAAGGCGCCCAGACTGCCGGGGTGCGTCCGAGCGATGCCCACGATCGATGCCGCCGAATCCACCAGCCGCGCCTGGTTGCCGACCTCCACGGGCGCCACCTGCAGCCGCGAGCGCAAGCCGGCTGGGGGGGCTGCAGCCGCGGCGCCCCCCCTTCCCCGCCGCATGGCCTGCAGGACGCGGCGGGGGCCGCAAGCGCGCCTCGTCCTGGTCAGACCCCTAGCCCAGCCTCTTCTTGCGCGGGCGCGATGTGTGCTCGTCTCTAGCCTCTGCTCGCCGGCCTGGATGCCCCTGATGAGCTCCTCCTCCTCCTCCTCCTCCTCCTCCTCCTCCTCTTCCTCCTCGCTCTTGAGAGCCGACGGCTCGTCGCGCTGCGGGATGCGCCCGAGCCACTTCGCCGCCGCCCAGTCGCCGTCGCCGACCGCCAACTGTAGCGCCCTGAACCTCTGCGCCAAAGGTCCGCGACGGCTGCCGTGCGACCCTGCAGCAGCATGTCCAAGGCCTCGGCGAGGGCGCGGAGCTCCCTGTAGACCTGCACCCCGATGTCCCTCACCGGATGCTGAGGGGGGTGCGCCAGCATCAAATACCTCAAGACGATCGCGCTCGCAAGGTCGACCGAGCTCTCGCCCTTCTGCGGGCCCAAAAACTCCTGCATCTGCACCGAACTCGTCTCCGCGAGCTTCCCGGGCTGCCCGGCCACCACATTGCGGCAGCGCGCGCGCGCCCAGGCGTCGGGCCTCTGGGCAATGGGCCGCTGTCCGCCGCCGCGACGCCATCGAGGCCCAAGCCGTCCCCGGTCTTGCGGCCGTCCAGCAGGCGGGCGAGGACCGACGCCAACTCCCCACCCATGCCAGGGGCGGCAAAGCCCGCCGTGAGCGCACCGCGCAAGTCGCTCGCTCCGTTGCCCGCGCCCTCGCCCTTGCCCGCATCTAGCAAGCCGCGATCCGCCTTCGCCGCTCGGTCTTCCAGCACCTCCGCGAGGCCGCGCTTCGCCGCGGACGAAACCGCCGCGCTCTCCGCGCGGGCGCCCCCGGTCCGTCTCCGCCACCGCGGCCGCGCAGGGAAGCGGGTCGGTCCTTTAGCCGTTCGCGCAGCTCGCGCAGCTCAGGCCTGTAGCAGCCGCTCGCGCAGCTCAGGCCTCGTTGGCGTAGCCCTGACGGCGGGCGGATCTGAGGCCAGCGAAGAGGTCCTGGAAACAGTCCTCCCCGCCAGCGGGCGCCGAGCCCTCTGCTCTGGCGTCCCGGGCGCGCGCCCGCGGCGGGGCCGCGCGCGGCCCCGGAATGCCGGCGGGCCAGGATGCGCCCGCGTTTCGGAGCGAGTGCTGCGCGAACAGCGGCTCCGCCATTTCCTGCGGCAGTGCTCCGCGCTGCTTTTTCAAATGCGCGGCAAGGGCCGATCGCTGATGACCCCGAGCGCGCCCGCGAACCAAGGCCACCGGCCCCGTTGGGCGTCGTCCGACCGCAGGCAGCTGGCGGGCGCGCGCGAAGGCCTGATCGCCAGGGTGGCGCAGGCGCTGCTGGACGAACTGGCGCTGCACCGCCCGCTCCGCGTCGCAGCCCGCCGACGCATGGCGCTCGCCGGCGACGAGCTCCACCGGCTCCGGGGCAGCTCGAGGTCCCGGCCGCCGGCAGCGCCAACGGCGGCCTCGCTCGACGCCCCGCCCCAGCTCCGCGAGGTCGTCCGCCCCGCTGCGCCCTGCGGCACCGCCGCGGCGCGCTCGCCGCCCCGGCCAGGGCGCGCCGCCGAGGACGGCGCCCACTGCGCGCGCCGCCGCAACGAGGGCCCCCACCGCCGAGGCGCCTCCCGCGGCGCGATGCTACGCGCGCGCCCGCGGTCGCGCCTCCGCGGGCGGGGCGGCGGAAGAGGCCTTTTGGCTCCCAGCCAAAACTAGCTTGAGCCCAAGGAGGCTACGAGAAGGAAGCGGCGACTTGACGATCGTGACGGGGTATGTACTTACCACGACGTGTAAACGGAAATTTACAGGTATGTTAGCTAGCGTGGAACACAGACAGTGGTTCCTTGCAGTCTATGCGGTGTAAGTCAGTAGCGTGCTCCGCGCGCGATCACCTCCCATGATCGTGCAAACATTCCATCCATCCTTCCGCATCTTGGTTCCAAAGCCTATGCGGCGGCGATTGCGATGGCTGCTTGGCGCTGGCTGGCACATCGCCGCAGCGACGCTTGCGCGCGCAGGCTCGCGCGCAGAGCGACCGACTAGACTGGCGCGACCGGCGCGGCCGAGGTGGCGCTTACCGCCAGGCACTTCCCGGCGCGTCTTGCATGCAGCGCTGACTCTTGGGCGCGCCAGTGCGAGTCAGTGTCTCGAGCGGGCGCGGTACCATGGCGACGTCGACAGATGGCAGACGCGATAACGATAGTAGTGATGTTGGCGACGACGACGACAATGACGATGGCAAGGCCAAATATGGCACCGACGCTGATCGCGCCGATAAGGATGATGATGTCCACGTGTCGGCGATGAAAACTTTGGAAGGATTTAGACGTGCGCGCGCGGCTGGCGCGAGCGAGTGGCCCGCATGGCACTCTTTGAGAAGTATCGTGTGCCCCCCCAACACACGCGCAAGGGTGTTCAAATGATTTCGACATGCAGGCGCGAGGGGCTCGATTGGTTGCACTTGATGAACATGCTGAACAACCATGCGGCTTTTCATTACAATTCGCAAGAACGCGCGCAAGCGGCTTTGAACAATCATGTTGCAAAACCAGTGTGTGTGCACACATATATATATATATATATGTTTCCGGGGCACTCGATTCTTAAATCCTTACGATTCCTACGGTGCTGCTGAAGGATTTCGGCATGCGCGCGCGACGGCGCGCGCGTGCACTTTGTTAAAGTTTGTGCAACAGCTTTTGAAAACTGACGGTTCTTGATCAACAAATGTGGGCGCATTGCGTTGCTTGGCAAGGATGGCTGGAAGGGGGGTTCGATAGCGATGTAGAATCATATGCAAATTGCACTGCGCGAGGGTGAACAGGTAAGTGCAGCCAGCCTCGGTGAGGTGGTGGTATCTGGTCTCCTTTCGAAAGGAAAATCAACCTTGCCGAACTTGAAGTCGACAGCTCCACAGCCCGCGCAATCACCCCACCCTCCCACCAGCAACTTGTGTCTCACAACCCATGCAGTTGCGATGACTACTTGCGGCAACGCTACACGTCGTTCATGTCTAATCGCGCTCATTTCTAATTGTGGTCGTCTCTAATGGTTCCCGACCCCCTGGTGGCCAGGAAGAGGCCTCGGATAGAACAATTAGAAATGAAAGGATCTTGGCCCCCCATAAAGTCAAGGAACTTTCGAAGAAATAGAAATGACAAATGTGTACTTGCGGCAACGCCAGCGCGCGCAAGCTCGCGCGCAGAGCGGCCAGCTGGTCTGGCGCAGTCGACGCGGCCGTGATGGTGCCCACCAGCGGGGAGCGTCCAGCGCGTCTCACAGGCAGCACTGGCGCGCGGGCGCTTCAGTGCGGGTCGGTGATTCGGGCGGGCGCGGCATCGTGATGACGTCGTCAACGGTCGACAACGGCGGCAAAGATGATGACAGTATCGATGGTGACGACGGCGACGGCAGGGCCGACGATGGCGCCGATGCTGGTGACGACGCGATTCTGATGTCCATGTGTCGGTGACGAAGATGGTTTGCTGACGACGGTGACAGGTGGCGGCGGTTAACGGCGACGATAACGGCGGTGATGTGGTGGCGCTGATCGCTTTCGAAAATGATGGTGAACACGTGCGCGCGCGGGGGAATCCCTCAACCCAGGCAAGGAGGAGGAGGATGAGAAGGAGGAGGATGATTTTTCTGGCTTAACAGCTAATGATTTTCCACACGCTCATGACGAGCTCTATTTTGAGGTGCCTCGAGAAATCAATGGTCTCGACGGATCTCGACACGCTTTCGCGGCAATGCGCGCGTGTGGCCTCGCATGGTGTGATATGTTTGAGGCGGACTCGTTCCGTGGGCGCATGCTGGATCAACGCGGATGCGCCGCGCGGTGAGATGAGAGTGCGGGTTCTAGGCTAGATCGTAATACCACATGGTTTCCACAAGGTTTCAGCAAGGGCGCGCGGGCAGAACATCTGTATGATGTGTCATGAAAAACCGCAAGGGTCCGTCGTGTGTTCTTATGTGGGCATACTTGCAGACCTTATGCGTTTGGTCCAATGTCGTCGTGTGCGCGGGTATGTGAACTGTGTGTTTTTTTAGTATCGCAGTGTAGCTTTGGCAATGATCTTTTGCGACGAACGAGTGTGCTCGCATACGGATATTTGAAAGGGATGAGGGCGGAACGATTTTAGCCTGCCTGGGATGATATGAGTCCGCATGGAAAATGAACGATCGGACAGGATCATCTATACTTTGCAATGTCTCTGGGGGTACTGATAAGTCCGTGAGGGGAGGCTGATCGAGCCTCTTCTTCTTTTAAAAGAGAATCTAAGTAGTGCAATCATTGTGACGCAATCTAGGTGACGCACCCATGAGGTACAACCCATGTGGTGCAGCGTAAAGGAAAACAATGCGCAGTAATGCAAAGCAATGCAATACGATTGCAATGCAAAGCAACGCAAATAATTACAATGCGATTGCAATGCAAACCAACACAAAGCAATCCAAACCAATGCAAAGCACTGCGAACCACTGCAAACCAATGCAAGGCAATGCGCAGAAATGCAATTCGGCGCATAGCAACACAAATCAACGCAACGCAATGAAAACAATGCGTAGCAACGCAATGCGACTGCAACACAAAACGATCCGGCAGCGACGGACGGCGACTAACCGGCCAGACCGCCACTGGGGCTCAACTACCAACGGCGACGGCAACGACGAGAAACGGCGACGAGCCGGCCGGACCGCCACTGGAGCTCAGTTACCTTAGAAGACAAGCAAGAACCCCTACGTGCAAACACTTTTTGGGGAACGACCATCCGACGTGAACTGATGAGAAGCATGCAGCGAAACCTGAGACATGAGTCAGGGATGGGCACGTGAAGGAAGCACGCTACGAGCGAGAGAGGAGGGTGAACACACACACACACACACACGCATGTGCAACACCGCATGGGTGAATCTAGTAGGATAGCGACTGTTCTGTATGACATGGGATACAAAGTGTCTTAGCACCATTCGTGATTGAGACAGGCGCAGGTGCGTGGCGAATTGCGGTTTACCAGTGCGGCAAAACTAACCAGGAGAAGCGGAGAATGAGCGATATTGAACATCATCGGAATACTAGGAGCTCAGTAGTCGAGATCCTGCGAGGCGACATGCAATAGCGAGCGCTACTGAGCGATTTATAGCAGATTGGCAGGGCACCACGCCTGCAGGCAAACGAAGGACAGCGGCAGGTGGGATACAGAAGCAAGGGGCGACGAGTCAAAAAGAGCTCGATCAACAAGGGCTTCACACAGTCATATGTTGTAAGCAACGTTGGTGTTCGGTGCAAGGAGACATGTAATATGGGGCTACTTGCGGACAGAAACGAGCAAACGCCGCGGGGTACTCGCATGCACTTGTTTCAGGTCCCGCGAGAGAGAAACAATCCACAAGGAGTCTGCAAACAACAGCAAGGACCGACTCAGGCAGTCTCGAGGGAGATCGGCCTGGAGAGCCCACGAATCGACCGCGTCACACGATGACTGTGAGACGGACTAGGAACTTGCAGACCAGGAGATGGCGTGTATAGACAAGCGCGTTCCACTACTCGCAAAGTAACTATTCGCAAATGGCCTCGCTCCGTCGCGGGGAAGATACGATATATCACGTCGAGGCAAACAAACGGTTTTCGGACATTTGCGAGTAGGCACTTTGCGAGTAGTGGAGCGCACTCGGTGAGTGTTGAGCAACTGGACAAGAACTGACACAGAGCAAAACGGATGGGACAGGACCGTCGACCACAGTGCAATCGGGAGATGGAATGCGGCATGCGCAAAGACGACACTGGAATCAGGTCGGGCGTGTCCCCCTACAGGCGGAGTGCGGACGACAAATAAAAAAGAGTCAAACAATACCCCCTAAATAAAAAAAACTGGTCGAAAATCGTCCCAAGAACGTTTTTGACTATTTTTGAAGATTCCCCCTGTAGAGGGACAGGCCTGGCTTAACGCTGGAAGCACAAGCCGACGTGGGCTTTGGACGACGACGACGTCATCCCGCCTGTGCGGTAACCCATCGGACATGCAGCCCCCCCCCCCGGAGTGGCGGTGGCCGGCAAGCTGCAATCTGGCAGCTGGCTCGAGAAATGCGCGACAGAACGGTCTGGAGAGGTGCCTGGGACCAGAAGTGGGCGGTGGGGGAGGTGCGCGCACGAGAGCACGTGAACTTGGAAGAGGTGCCAGGGGCCACGGGCGCGAAGAGCAGGGCCCAACCGACGGATTTGGGTTTCCAGTCGTAGGTGCACTTGCGCGCCGAGGTGTCTCCCTTTCTCCCTGTTTCCTGTCACGCGCGCTGAGTGCAATCCAACGCAGGGGTTAGCACGCAATCGATCGGAATCAAACCATTTCGAACAACAATCGTAGGGATGCTGACCAAAACACTCCGCCTGCCCAAGGGCTCGCTCCGCTTAGATTTCTCAAACGATCCAGGCCCTCACCCGAGAGGAAGCAATGCTGAACAGGGGTAGGCGGAATTGTCCTGGTCCGCCGCTCCGTCCACCCGGCCATCCGTCTCTCTGCACCCATCTCTGTCTCCCTCTCGGCGGCTCATACAAGGTCTTCCCCCACCTGACGCTAAGGCACCTAACCTGACGCCAACCCCACCAGCAATGGACTCAGCGCTTTCGAACGTCACCTGACACCAAGTGGTTAACCTGACGCCACCTTGCTGGCACTCGTCCATCACGCGCGGACGCAGTCACGGATAGCAGCTGCAGGCCGAATCGGCGCGTAAAATCACAAGTCCTGTCTATCTGCTAGCCGCAGGAGTCCTGTCCACCTGCTCCTCCTCATCTTCGGCCTTGTCGGCGAAGGCGGCAAACGTTGAGACATAAGTTGCGCCACAATTTCACCATATGTTGCGCCATAAGCGGCGCCGTAGGGTGCGTCATGGATTGCGCCACGCTTTACAGCATAGGTGCACCATGGGTTACCCCATTGCGTACACCATCTGTCCATAGGTTGCGCCGCAATAGCTGTGCCAACCAAGGATGAGGCTGGCGCTCGAACGGAAGCACCGTACGAGCGGAAGCACCGTAGCCAATTAGGGATGTGGCCATCGCTAAGGCGAGAGTACCGTTCCCCATGAGGGATGTCAATAACACCATTCCTAATCAGGAATGTGGCTGGCGCTCGAGCGGCGGCACCATAGACCATAACCAATTAGGGATGTGGCCGGCGCTGAGGCGAGAGTACTGTTCTCAACGAAGGATGTGGCCAGCGCGCAGGCGACAACACCAAGCTCAGGCAGGGATGTGGCTGGCGCTCGGGCGAGCGCACCATTACCAATCATGGATGTGGCTTGCGTTCGAGCAGCAGTACCATAATTAATTAAGGATGTGGCTGGCGCTGAGGCGAGAGTACCGCTCCCAAGGAAGGATACGGCCAGCGCGCAGGCGACAGCACCGATCCCAGACAGGGATGTGCTGTGCTCCTGCTTCGGGCCCTCCCTCCTCCTCTACTTCCTCCTCCTCCTCTTCCTCCTCATCCTCCTCCTCATGCCCCGCTTCCAAACCCCCCGCGCCGTCATCGTTCTCCCTGCCTTCGTTTCCCCTCCCTTCCTCTTCCCCCTCCTCCCCTCCTCTTCCTCCTCTTCCTCTTCTTCCTCTTCTCCCGTCTCCTCCTCCTCCTCCTCCTCCTCCTCCTCCTCCTCCTCCCCTTGGCCCACGTCGGGTCTATACAGGGCCCAGCGCGGCCCCGCCCCCTCCGGACCCTCCCCTCCCCCCGTCTCCCTCCGGGGCCCCGGAGGCGGGGGCAGAGGGGGGGGGGGGCACGAGCGAGCGAGCCAGCCACCCAGGCAGGTGGGCGAGCCCGCGGTCTGTATGAATACTGTTGAACCTTGGAAACACGCATGTGTGCCCCCCCCCTCCCCTGAATCTCTGCCTTCCTTCACCTCCTCCTCCTCCTCCTCCTCCTCCTCACCCTCCTCCTCCTCCTCCTTCTCCTCCTCCTTATGCGGCTCCTCCCCCTGCTCGTCCTACTTCCCCGCCTTCTACCTCGTCGTGGTCAGCGTCCTCATCTTCAGGGTCGGCGGCACCGGCCGTGAGGCCTTCGCAATACTGTTGAGCCTGGGAAGCATGCATGTGTGCTGCAAGAAATCTGAACATGCGTGAACTATGGAAGACGGAGGATGGGAACTCATTGTAGTCGGCATTCTCGAGATGCGGGCGGTGCCGTGCAACAGTGTGTGTGTGTGTGTGTGTGTGTGTGCATGTGTGATCGTTAGTGGTGTGTGTTCAGTTTCAGCTGTCGGCGTAAGCGATCTCAAACCTCGACCCTGTGATGACGTCTTGAGCAGGTTGTACCCATGTGGTGTCATTTGGTTGTCCTTTTGTGCGGGTTGGTGCAGGGTATGGGTGTAGGGCGTAGGTATGGTCCGCGCTGCCGAAGGAAGGTGATGATGTCGTCCTCCTCTTCCTCGTCCTCCTGCTCTCTCCCCACCCCTCCTCGTCCGGCCGAGCCGAGCCAGCGCGGGCCGTCCAAACCGAGCGGTGACGACGAAGACGCCCACGACGACAACAACGACGACGACGACCACCACCATCCACCACCAGCACCACCAGCACCAGCAGCACCAGCAGCACCATCAGCACCAGCAGCACCAACACCAGCACCACCAGCACCGCCAGCACCGCCAGCACCGCCAGCATCGCCACCGCCAGCACCGCCAGCACCACCAGTACCTCCACCACCAGTGCCTCCACCACCAGTACTTCCACCACCAGTACCTCCACCACCTCCACCTCCACCTCCACCTCCACCTCCTCCACCTCCATCTCCACCACCACCACCATCGCCCAAGCGGGCTCTCATGGGCTGGCCATCCTCATCCTCCTTCTCCTCCTCCTCCTCGTTCTCGTCTTCCGCCTCCTCCTCGTCCTCCTCCTCCTCCTCCTTGTCTGGTATGGTGCATCATCTGGCATGTACTCGAACACCCACACGGGCGGGCCGGGCCGGGCCGGGTGGGCGGAACATTAAAGTATAATGCATCCTCGGGCGGGTCGGGCCGGCGGATCCGTAAAGTGCGGTGCACCAGTTACTCGGTACGCAATGGCCCCCCTCCACCTTCCCGAGCGGCTCGGGTCGGGCGGGCGGGACATTCAAGCATGGTGCATCCTCTACCCTGCAGTTCTTCACGCCGGGCGACTTTGCCCTGTCCTGTTTCGGGCCCTCCTTGCGCCCCTCGCTGGCGCGCCGCGCGTTTTCCGCGGAGGCCCCGTGACGGGAGCGGTGCCGGCGCGGCTCGCGCGCTGCAGCGGGCACCTCAGGCGCCCCGCCGCACAGCGGCCACTGCCGCCCGCAGCTGGCCCTCCAGGCCGTGGGTGGAGCATCCGGACCTGGGGCCCGGCAGTGGGGGCTTCCCACATGGGGTCCGAGCACCCTGAGATCTGGGCGTTGCAATTCTTTCATGCTGGGCGCTTTCGCGCAATTCCGGCCCCCAAGGCCCGCACAGATCGACCCAGTTCGGAACTGCGGAAGAAAGATGGGGTCTGGGGCAGCGGTCGTGATTGTCACGGTGTTGCATTTTTTTCGCAGCGTCGTATCTCAGGGTAAATGGGGTCGGAGGATCGCGGCGCATCGCCGATGCATCCGCGGTGCATTGGGCGACGTCGGCGATGTATCGGCAACGTAGGCGTGGAAGGAGCTCGGGCTCCACAGCGAGCCGCACTGCCGATGCATCGGCGATGCGGCGGATCCACCGACCCCATCTCCTTCGACCCCGTTCGGGCGGCCTGGAGGCGGGGGGGGGGCCCAGAGGATCGAACCCTGACCTCTCCGCGTCGTAGCAGAAACCGCGACGGAAGCTTTCTTGGCGCCTCCCGCTTCCTCCTCCCTCGCTCCTCCCTCCTCGTCGTTTCCTTTCTCCCCTCCATGTGCAGTGCAGCCTACCCTCGCACAGCGTTTGGACAAAACTCCCCAGCGCATGTCGACCGAGGCACTGCTGCTGCGCAGCGTTTTCGCCGCTGTCCTTTCTACGGTAGCACACGCGTGCTTCTCTTATTTTTCAATTGTAGCCGATGCGCCGTCAGGGCGCGGCTTTCTTCGCTGGTTCATTTCGGCCTGCGGGTGTCCCTTACCGGACCCCGCGGCCGACCGAAAACTACTCAGGACGCCTGCACGCCGCCAGGGAGGACGAGGGGCAAACAGAGAAGTGGAAGGGGGCGGCGGCTGGTCGCATGCCCACGCCCTGCCCCAACTCCACTGAAAGCAGTTGCTCCCGATCTTTCTCTCCTTCTCTCTCGCTTCTCCCTGTTCCCTCCTGGTCCCTCTCCTGGTCCCTTTCCTGCTCCCTCCTGGTCTGGGGACTCCTATTCTCTCTCTCTCTCTGCCTGGTGTCTGTGTGTCTGTCTCTCTGCATGTCTCTCGGTCTGTCTGTCTGTCTGGCTGTCTCGCTGCATGTCTATCTGTCTGTCTGTCTGTCCGTCTTGTCTGCCTCTCTGTCTGCAGCCTGCCTGCCTGTCCGTCTGTTCTGTTCTGTTCTCTCCGCCTTGTCTGTCTGTCCGTCTGCAGCCTGCCTGCCTGTCCGTCTGTTATGTTCTGCCTGCCTGTCTGCTCGTCTGTCTGCCTGCCTGCCTGCTTGCCTGCCTGCCTGCCTGCCTGCCTGCCTGCCTGCCTGTCTGTCTGTCTGTCTGTCTGTCTGTCTGTTCTGTCTCTGTCTGTCTGTACCTGTTTGTCTGTTCTGTTCTGCCTGCCTGTCTGTCTGTGTGTCTGTGTGTTCTGTCTGTCTGTCTGCCTGTCTGTCTGTCCTTCTTTCTTTCTCTCTCTCTCTCTCTATATATACTCTCGTGTGTGCATGCATGTATGCATATATGTATATTTGTATGCATAAATTCATGCATGCATGCATGTATGTATATTCGTATGATTGTACGCCTGGTTGTATGCCTGTCTGTTTGCACACATGCATGTCTGTAGGTATGTGCGTACGTATGTATGTATGCATGCATGCATGTATGTATGTGTGTATGCACACTTGTATACATGTATGTACGCACGCACATGCGTAGATATGCATATACTCACGTATGTCTGTCTGTATTTTTGTGTGTATTGATGCATGTACCTATGCATGAATCCATGCACTTGTATATATATATATACATATGTTCGTGTATATATCTCTATATTCATATAAATATGAGAGCGTGATCCACCGCCGCTTTACTGTGGAAAATTGCCAACCTTTTCCTCCGGAACCCGGGGATCGCTCCCCCCCCCCTCCGAAAATCCCCCCCCCCCCCTTGCTGGACCCCCCCCCCCCCCCTCCCCCGGCAAAACCCCCCCTCCCCTAACCCATCCCCCCCCCCCCCCCCTCCCCCTCGAAAACCGGGGGGGGTCACTACTGGTTCGAACCCCTCCCCACCCCCCCCCTCCGGATCCTGGAAAACCGGGGGGGGGTCACTACCGGTTCGAACCCCCCCCCCCCTCGAAAACCGGAGGGGGATCACTACCGGTTCGAACCCCTCCCCACCCCCCCACTCACCGCCAGCAAACGACTCCCGGTCCCTACCACCGTCCGCATCACATCCCCCACTGTTGTTCCCAGCACCACTGTCCTCACCACCACTGTCCCCACTGTGTCCCCACCAGTGCCCCCACCACTGTCGCACTGTCCCCACTGTCCCCACCACTGTTCCCACCACGGTTCCACTCTCCCCACTGTCTCCACGGCCCCAACCACTGCCCGACTATCCCCACTGTCCCCACTGTCCCACTGACTCCGCCGCTGTCCCACTGAGCTGTCCCACTGTTCCCACCACTGTCCCCACTGTCCCCACCACTGTCCCCACTGTACCTCTGTCCCATTGTCCCACCGCCGTCCTCGCCACCGCCTTCACCACTGTCCCCACCACCATTGTACCCTCCACTGTCCCACTGTTTCCACCTCATTCCCACTGTCCCCACACCACTGTCCCCACCACCACCGTCCCCACCACTGTCCACTGTCCCCCCTGTTCCCACCATTGTCCCCACCACTGTCCCCACCACTACCGGCCCTCTACTGTCCCACTGTCCCACTGTCCCCACCACTGTCCCGCTGTCCCCTCACCACTGTCCCCACCAACACCGTCCCCACCACTGTCCGCACCCCCACTGGTTTTCGAGGGGGGGGGGGGTTCGAACCGGTAGTGACCCCCCCCCGGGGGGGGGGAGGGGTTGTAGTGAACGGGGGGGGGGGGAGGGGTTCGAACCGGTAGTGACCCCCCCCCGGTTTTCCGGTGGGGGGGGGGGGGAGGGGTTCGAACCGGTAGTGACCCCCCCCCAAACGACGGACTGGGGGGAGCATACTCCTCATCTTCTTCATGGTCGTCATCCTCCTCTCCTCATCTCCATTTCCTCGTCTTATCACTCCTCCTCCTCCTCCTCCTCCTGCTCCTCATCCTCTGCTCCTCTCGCGGGGCAGCAGTGGCAATAACAGCAGCAGTAAGAGCAGGAGTATTGATAGCAGCAATGGTGGCAGGAGTCGAGGTAGCAGCAACAAGATCAGCACATAGCAAGGCAAACTACACGAGGACGGCTTAGGAGAGAAATGGGGAGGAGGACCATGAGGAGTGAGGGGGTGGAGGCTAGAGGCAGGAAGATGACAGCGAGTTACCAGTTATAATGAAAACCATTAGCAATAAGTATGTGTTCGCGTGTTTTCATCGCTTTCAGCGTTTTAAGCATGTTGTCGCTGTTCTCAAAGATGGCTGCCGAAACTCGTGAGGCCGCCGCCACTAAAAGAAAACCTTCGGAAGCTCGACACAAGAGGAATTCTTTTATACGGCCGCCACAAGAGAATCGTTTTGTGAGGCCGCCACGCAAGGCATCCCTGTGTAACGCCGCCGCAAGAGGAAACCTTATGTAAGGCAGTCGCATCAAGAAACCTTGCGTAACGCCGCCGCACAGGAATTCCTTTTGTAATGCTGTCGCGCAAGGATGTGTTGTGTAAGGTAGCTGTGCCGAGCAAGCGGGCAACCAATTCAGAACAATGATAACAACGAAAACACATCGAACATCATTAAACCCATACCAACTAATGTTATTGCAGTTCCGTTTTGTCGTTGTGCTTTCATTGTTGCTTTGTGTGTTTTCATTGTGTTGTTTTCTCTGGCACCCCAGCAGTCCTCACCTCCTCACTTCATCCCCCATTCCTCTGCTCCTCACCTGTTTTCACAGTCACCATCTTCATCACACCACCATCATCACTACTATCACTAACCCATCATGGCCATCGGTGATCATCATCACTGTCATCGTGATCCACACCACCACCATGACTCCCCCAGACACAGTCACACACTCCCACATTACCATCTTCATTGCTATCACACACATACACTCTCTCACATCCACACACATACTCCGCACTCACTCGCACACATATGCAATACTCACACATTCATATCGAGAAGGTCTCGAGCGGTAATCCCCGCCCGGGTCCCAGCCTCACGTTTTGAATCCGAAGCGGCCATCGGCGTGCATTGACAGGCATAGCATTTGAGCACCCCCACGGGCGCAAATTGCGAGGATGTCTTGAGTGGGGGCCTCGTCTGTGAGTGAACCGCGAGGAATTCTCGAGCGGGAGCTCCCTCCCCATGGGGTTCCCTTTTCATGTGCTTCATGCGAGGCGAGAATCTGTGTCCTGTAGCGGGCACAACAGTTGAGCACCCAGGGGGGGCAAATCGTGAGGATGTCTCGAGCGGGGGCTTGTGTCTGTCATTTAATAGCGAGGTATAGCGAGGAAGTCTCCAGCGGTAGCAAGGGGCTCACGGAATACACAGGCCCAGAAGTCAAACAGGCCGAACAACACTCACAGGGCCCACGATTCCCACTGGTCCAAGGGCCCCATACGTCACAAGTCACACATGTTCCACACGTTTCACAATGCTCACAGGGCCCACCGGTCCCACAGGTTCCACAGGTCTCACAGGTCCAACATGTGCCACAGGTGCCACAGGACCCACAGGTCCCACAGGCACCACAGGTCCTACAGGCCCCGCAAGTCCCACAAGTCCCAAACGTTGTACAGGGCTCGCAAGTCCCGCAGGTCCCACAGGTCCAACAAGCCCGGTCGGCCGCACAGGCCTCACAACTCTCACAGGGACCACAGGTCTCACATGTCCCACAAGGCCCGCGTCTCCCCCGGGCCCCACAGGTCCCACATGCCCCACAGGTCGCACAGGCCCCACGCGCACCTAGCAGCGCGCTGTACTCGCAGGCGTTCGGCTGCGGCGCGGACGAAGCACACGTGCACGACCGCAGGACATGCGGGTGCACGCAGGCAGGTTGGTGCCCTGCGATGCACGCAAGCAGCGCGGTGCGCAGGGGCGCCGCGCTCATGGGCGCGCGCAGTTGTGTGATGTAGCGGTCTTCCAACACGAATCCTGTCACAAGGTCCTCATGATCCTTTTGCGGGGCGAAGTGCACGCGCGCGCGTCGTCGCGCGCGCATGCCGAAATCCTTCGAAAGCCTTCGGTTTCGAAACCGAGTGTGCCGAAACCATACAAAACAATATGGCTTCGCAGTGCCAGTTTTCAGAAGAAATTGCGCTCGCGCTCTGGCGAATCCTGGAAACAAGCCATCGGTTTTCCAACATTTCCATGGAATTCTGCCAAACAGGCCTTTCGCGCCGCATGCCGAAATCATTCGAACGCCCTTGCGCGCGTGCTGGTGGGGGGGGCACGATCCGTTTCAAATAATACCATGCGGCCACTCTCGCGCGTCGGCGGCGCGCGTGTCGAACTCCTTCCACAACCGTCATCACCGACGCGAAGACACCGTAATGGCTGTCGGCGTGATCAGCATCGGCGCCGTCACTGGCCGTGCCGTCGTCGATGTCATCGCCACTAGCATCGCTACTATCAGCATCAGGTCTGCCGTTGTCGACGTTGCCATGATACCGCGCCCACCAAAGTCGCCGATTCGCACTGAAGTGCCCGTTGGGATGCGCCCAGCCGTCAGCGCCACCGTGGTCGCGTCGGTCGCGCCAGATTAGCTGGCCGCTGCGTGCGCGTGCATGCGCGGGCTGGCGCGGCCGCAGAGATGCACCGGCCAGTGCCAAGCACTCATCGCAATCGCCGTCGTATGGGTTTTGCAAGTCATGTTGCGGGTGGGTGGGTGGGATGTTTGCAAAAGCGTGGGGTAACTCATCTCGTTCGTAAAACCAATTGCGCCACATACGTTGCACAACGCACAGTGCACCACATATAGGGAAGTATACTTACAGTATTGCTCCACATTTACTGCACAACATAAACTGCACACGATACACTGTTTGGGGCCCACACTGGCACACATGTATGTATGTATGTATGTATGTATGTATGTATGTATGTATGCATGCATGCATGTATGTATGTATGTATGTATTTATGTATGTATGTATATATGTATGTATGTATGTATGTATGCATGCATGCATGCATGCATGTATGTATGTATGTATGTATGTATGTGTATATATATACGCATGAAGTTCGCCAATTCATCAACCAGTTCACACACATGCACTTTTCCCTGCGCTGTAGCCTCCGCGCGCTAGTGCAACTTTCCTTGGTATTGCTCGCTCACCCGTCCTCCTCCTTTTCCTCCGCCTCCATCCCCTCTTCCTTCTCATCCTCATTCTGCATTCATTACCACGGAACTGCAGTCAACACCGCCCTAAAAGTCGACGGAATTACGGCATCGCCTGCGAAAACAAACGCACAAGCACCCCAATTACAGTAGCTCCTCAGACCACTTCTGCTTCCGATTACCTCGTTGGCCTGGCCAGACCCTCCGGATTTAACTCACGCGTGACCGCACGGAGCCCAACAACGTACTCCGTCCAACCTGTTTTTCTTCAGGATCGGAGCAAGAATAACAACAACATAAGCATAACCTTTCGGAGTTCCGTGCGGATGTATTTAGGATCGGCACTGGACATCCCCCCTGGCGCGAGGAACGCGCCAGGGCGGCGTTGGAGGTGCCGCCAGGGGGGGCCCAGCGCCGATCCCAACAATACCCGCGCGGACCTCCGAGAGTTATGCGTCTTTCCTTCTTCGATTCCAACAGTGTGCTCCGTCCATCCTCCTCTTCTCCATGATGCCATTGTTCACGCAAGAGCGACCCTGGGCAAGAGTGACCCTCGCTGCGCGGCTTTGGGGGGCCGACGGGCGGGTTGAATCCGAGCGCGCAAGCCAGCGCTGAGGAGAGCCCTGTAGGCCCGGAGGAGGAGGAGGAGGAGGAGGAGGAGGAGGAGGAGGAGGAGGAGGAGGAGGAGGAGGAGGAGGAGGAGGAGGAGGAGGAGGGGGAGGAGGAGGAGGAGAGGAGGAGGAGGAGGAGGAGGCGGAGGAGGAGGAGGAGGAAGAGGAGGAGGAGGAAGAGGAGGAGGAGGAGAGGAGGAGGAGGAGGAGGAGGAGGAGGAAACGGAGGAGGAGGAGGAGGAGGAGGAGGAGGAGGAGGAGGGAGGAGGAGGAGGAGGAGGAGGAGGAGGAGAAGGTCACTCCGGCGAAGAACCGCTCTTTTTCGGACCCGACCCCCGCCCGCCGCGCGCGACCGCTGCAAGATGAGCCGGGCGCACGCGTGCCCAGCTTCCACGCAGTCCTCAGCAGGCCGGGCTGCCGGGGCGGGCGGCCAGCATGGCGAGGGAGACGGCGAGAGCACTGCGGGGCGCCAGGTCGTGGATGCCAGCGAAACGCAAGGGAAGCACGTGCAACAAACCACCAGGGCAGGCAGGCGAATGGGCAAGCGAGCGCGGGCAGGCAGGCGGGCAACCATAGAAGAAGAAACACAGTCGGCACAAACAGAAACTTCTGGAGTTCCGCGCCGATTTCTCGAACCAGCGCTGGAACCCCCCTGCCCTGGCGGTTTGAGCGCGCCAGGGGCGGCGCTGGAGTCGCCGCCAGAGGGGGGTGGGGCGGTGCCGAGGAGGGGGTGGAGGGGCATGAAAAGGGGAGACGGAGGCACAGGAGGAACAGGAAAACTAACAATGGAGGAAGAGGTGCAGGAGGAGGCAGCGGCAAAGGTGGGTGTGCAGGCGGAAGTGGGGGTGCAGGAGGCGGAGAGGGAACGGATGGTGGAGGGGGAAGGACGTTCTCGGATGGCGATGTTCTGGGCCAAACGGAATTCGGCATTTGAGACTTCACCCTTTCCCCTCCGCCCAAGAAAACGTGCCCAGCTTCCTTCTTCGAGGACAGGTGGCCAGGAGGGCGGGCGGGCAGGCACCTGGTCTGACGCACGGCCCCCCCGTCCTCTCCTCAGCTTGCCTGCCCTCGGGCTGCCCGCCATCAGCGAGGGAGGGGGCCGGGAACGGGGAAGAGGGGCAGGGTGAAGGAGCGAGCGGGCAGTGGGGAGGAGGAGGGGGGTCGTCTGCGTTGCCACTGTTGCGTTGCCGTTTGGCGAGGAGGCGAGGAGCGTAGAACACCTGCCACTGCTTCGGTTAAAATCCCCCCGGGTTGCAGCCCTTGCTCCAGGAGGCCACGGGGCAGCCCGCGATCCTCGACGGCAGGTTTCCTCAACGTCTTGAGCACGTGTTAGCTGAGTCTCGGCGTAGTATATGGTTCCAGGTTGGACAAGCGGAGAAGAGGGCCATTGCGCTGACGGGCTCAGGGCCAGGGGATTCCCTGGCGGATTTTTGCTACGGAGTGCTGTTCAGCAAAGTGTCAGGGAAGATCAGGAAAGAACTGCTTGCGGCGAGTTTGCTGTACAAGATCCCACCCGTGTCTGAAGTGGATCGCGTCTTTACGCCCAGCTCTGAGCCTGAGGGAGGACACTCGGCCGATACCACATACGATGCTGACGCCAATTTTTAAACTGTTTGCGATTGTAATGACAAGATTGAGGATGCGATCAGGAAGGCCTTTGTCACTATTGTAAGTAAAGCTGCGGCGCATGATCTGTCTATCTATTTTGTGGTCGAACAATCTCATTTTTTTTGAAGGTTTGTGGTGCCAGCACGAGGTTTCGGACACAGGAAACCTTTATCGACCAGAAAGGAATGATTGCGCTCCCTCAGCTCGAAGTGGGCATCCAGGCTGTCCCGTCCCAGACTTGCCCGGGAAGAAGCCGCGCGCTGCAAAACGGATGCTGCTGTGGTGGGAGCTATGGCAAGATCGATACACAACCTGAACCGTGTCAGTCGTGAGGCGAGACTGCGTCATCATACTTGCCTTATGGAGGCATCGCTGTTCAATGCTGCTGAAATGTGGCATGAGTTGCCCAGCAAGTCCCCGCGTAAGCTTGCTAGTTCGTACATTGGCTCCATCCGTGAGGCTCTTGATGTGAAAGAAGCTCGAGGGGTATGCCAGAAGGTCGGAGGCTAGGGCCATGCTTCTCAGTAGCATTCAGGCTTCGAGACTGCCGCTGAACTTCTGTCCGGTCGTGCCACCAGTGGCCCTGGCGCCCCTGGAACCTCGGGCTCTGGCGCTGCAGGCTCTGCTGGAACACCAGGAACGGCAGGGGCTGCAGGAGGCTCGGCTGGTCCTTCCTGTGCTGGAGATGTCTGCCGAGCAGCTGCGGTCGCTGGCGCCGCTTAGGGCGCTGCCCATGCCCTCGGTGCTGGCGATGCCTCTGGAGCCGCAGTGGCTTGAAGCCACGTGCATTCGGCTGTGCATGAAGTGCCCCTGCTGCTAACCCATGCCATCGTCGCCTGCAGGCCCGGCAGATTTGCACCTCGGTGGCGAGCGCGCGCATGGCCGCGTCCCTGACCCTGACCGGGGCGCGACAGATACGCGCTGTATATACTGCGGCAAGAGCGGTTCGCTACGTGCCTTGACCGCCTGTCTCCTGGAGATTGGCATGCTGGCCCAGGCGCTGACAAGCTCGCGATGTGTCTGTGAGATGCGCAGCGCTCTTGAACGTCGCCCTCTTTCGAATCGGCAAGCGCCAATCCTGGCCCCGAGCGCCGCGAGCGCATCGGCCCGTCGCGCCGTCGTGCAACCCGCGTGCGGGCCTCTCCGGTGGATCCCGGAGGTCAGACTTGGATGAGATCGCCAACTTATGGGTTTCTTCCACGGTGAGATAACATCCTCTGTTATTCGTCGCATGCGCGTGCGTGCTGACAGTCCAGCTCAGTAGTGGGCGTTCGTGATCTCGGCGTTCCTCCAATCCCGCTGGCTCCACGCAGCTGACCGACTGCGGCCGTGGGGGACAATGGTATCCTAGGCAAAACATTGTCGAATACCCTGACCTGGCTCCATCGTGAATTTCTGATGATCCTGTCGGTGTAGAGCCCAGCCGAAACGGTAGTCCAGTGGCGGCGCGGCGGCGAAGCGATTGCGACATGCGGCGCAGGAAACTCACAAGGTGCCCGAGAAGGCTTCCATCATCAACATCATGTTTGCAACAACTGGCTCCGCGCACCGCATGGGTGCACTGACATGTTCAAGTCGGGCCACTGTTAGTCGCGATGTCGAGTGGAACCTCTCGGGCGCAAAACTGTGCTCTCGAGACGTCCACTGACATTCAGCGCGGTCCAAGTTGCTTGGCCAGTTGTCTTCTGCTTATCGCGCGCCGTTGGAACTCCTCGATTGATCGAAGAACTCGCTGGCGCCCTGATTCTCGCGTGCTCCATGGGCCTGCTTGCTTCCGAAAGTGGCTGGTTAAGATCAACTGCGTTGGTGGTGATGCCATTGCTAGCTTTGAAATCTCACTCTGGTCCAGCGCTTCGGGGTGCTCTGCTTGGCTGGCTGTCAGATGCAATTCCAGCTTTGCAGTTGTTCCGTGAGAAATAGGCGCGCAGCTTGGCGATGCGTGCTTCGACCAGGCACGCCATCTCCATCGCTGTCTGGGCCGCCAGCGTGGTGACATCGTCCACGGGAAGCAGGAAGTGCCCAGGATCCGCCAGCAAAACTCGCGCTGCTGCTGGAAGTTTACTGTCTGGGGCGAACGCCGACGTGCTCTCGCCACTGTCGCAGGCGTCCTCGAGCGGGGTGCACTTCTGCTTGCGCGCGCTGCTGTTCGGTGGCAGTCCGGGGCGCGCAATGCTGGGCCCCCCCGATCAAGTCCGCCGGATATGTCGCCCCTGGCTGCGCCCCTTCGACCAACGTGGGCCCTGAACGCCAGGTTTGCCACTGATGCCAGTGAATGAGGCGCTAAGGGGCTGAACCTAATATGAAAGGCCGCGAGGCGCATGTATGTCACGCGTCCCTTCCAGCAGAGTCTGTGTTACAAGAAGACCTTCAGGTGCGCCTGGATCGACGATGGGTCCATGTCTAGGTCGTTCTGTAACGGTGCGCAGCGCATGTAAAGGCCAACCTCATCCGCCATGTAATTGCCTGTCTCATGATGTAGAAATTAACTGCTCCAAATGTGATGACTCTGCTGAAACCCCGACTGCTTGATAGCGTTCCCCATCTGCTGACGAGCAATTGTCTGATCGATTGCGGGACCTATCTTGCAACTGGTAATGCCTGACCGCATGACCACCATGGCATACTGTTTTGCCATCTTCTGTGCCGGGGTAAGATGCGAACGACCGCTGGGTGAGCTGGACTTCGTAAGCGCTCCTCGCAATCGTGCTCGATGCTGTCGTCCAGATGGCATTCAGATTGCATCTGTGACGAAGCTCCATAGAGCGATGGTCGATGTACTTTCGTTCGGTCTGGCCCGTCACCGATGGTAGATTCCGATGGAGGTGTCTGCGACTCTTTCGTGTCTCACCCTGGCAAGGCTCCGGGACAGTCCAAATAAGAATGCTCAATATCTCGCTGTATCGGAATAGCGCAGTCCGTGTACGTCATCGGCGTGGAGGACGACGTGCCGACATCAATCCAAGATCCAGGAGGCCTCGTCAACGTCGTTGGTGCTGTAGCCGATGATGCAGATGCTGCCGCGGTAGCAAATCCAATGGCGATAGCAAAACGGCGTGCTTTCCTATTGCCACTGCTTTTGCCTTTGCCAGTGATGCGGCTGGGTTGCTGTTGAGGCTGTTGGCTGCCTTCAGTACCCTGGCCATCCTTAGATGGGCATGATGCTGCATTCTGCCACTTGCTGCCATATGTCGTGCATCCTCCGTGTCGCTGACCTGATCCTCCCCTACGATCGTTTCATCCTCCACTGTTTTTGCTCGACCTTTCCCCTTTCTCCTGCTCCTTAAAGAACTCGTCGTCTGACAACTTTTCCACGTCCTTTGCCTTTTCGTTTGTTTCCTCGACCCCTGCCTTTCCCGAAGTAAATGCCGCTGGCTCTGTAAGCCTCGTAAACGTTGCAGAATGGATCTAGAATCGCGCCTGCTCTATCTTGACCATGAAGCTCATGGGTGGCCTTCTGCTGGTTGAATAACATCATGATGCCTCAAACAAGGTCGGCCTCGACTGGTGGTAGGGCGACTGCGTTATTTCCTGGGTCGTGTATGCCGTCTCGAACTTGAATGAATGGCATGGCTGCGGTGAGGTGGCGTTCCCTGAAGGCGTGAGGCGATCAAAATGCCAATCCTATCATACTGCTGCTCAACTGTGATTTTCAACCGTAACTTCAGCTTGTGCATATATCACCGCAGCGTGCTTCACTGGATATGAGCCCGCCATGCTGGCGGCACGAACATAGTAAATTCCTGAATGTTCCGGTTGCCGTGCTGCTGGTGCCCCGTGGAAGCGCTGAAAAAGATCAGTCAGGTGAAAAGCAATATTGAAATTCACAGACGGCTCTCAGTACATTCCGTAGATCTAGCGTTGTCGCCTTGTTGCGGTACTTGGTGCACAGCTGGTCTCTGCGGCTTTGCTGGTACCCGTCGACTGTGTGGTCGTCGACCTTCTGCACGATGATACAATGTACGTGATAGCTCCCTGGCGGAGGCGCGCTCGCGCCCGCTGGGGCGCCTGGAGGCCAGCTGGTCGGGGGGGCCTGCGGAACACTACCTCTACTACCAAAGCGAATTTCTGGTAGCCTTAAGCCCGTCTGTCGAATCACGGGCAGAAAAATGCAGAGGAACCCAAGAAAGGGCGGGGGCCCGCGTCCAGCGTGGCGTCCTGAGGGGACCTCAATATGGCCTCTGAAATCCACGGTGTCAACCTCACTATGACATGCAGTACAGGGGTCACAGTCTCACTGGAAGAGGAGGAGGAGGAACATGGAGGAGGAGGAGGAGGAGGAGGAGGAGAAAGAAAAGGAACAAAAGGAAGCGGAGGGAGGAAACGCATCAGCAACAGCAGCAGCAACAGCAGCAGCAAGTCGTCGTCCTCCAAGCCGCACCCCCCCGCGAGCAGCCGCGCGAGAAAGCCCCCGGCGAAGGCGTCGCCGGCGCCGTTGGTGTCGGCGACGCTGGCCGCAGTAAGCTCGGGGACCTATGGAAGGCGGATGTGAGGATCGAGGATCGAGTTCGAAGATCGAATTCTCCTGAAATCTGGGCGTTGCAATTTTTCACACTGAGCGTTTCAACTCGGGTTCGGGCACCGGGACGATCTCAGATCGATCCGGCTAGAAAAATCCAGCAGAAAAAATTGGTCCAAGGATCTGGTCGCTGTTTTTCACGATGTTGCATGTTTCGAAGGGGTCCGTTTCCATGCGACATCGCGCGCTCCGCCTCCTAATCAGCTGGTGCTAGGGTCGGATCTGGCGCCCACGCGCCAGATCCATGGATACGTACCGAGTCGATGTTGCACGGTGCCCGAATCTGACACGGGGGCCGCTTCGAAGCCCTGCCGGTCTTCCTGAGGAAGCCTCCTTCGTGGTTTTTCAAAATGTCCTCCCTTTCCGTGACGTCGGATCTCAGGGTTGGGAGGTTCAATCGAGGATCGAACCTCGAGCTTCGAGGGGCGGCCGCGGGGGATCGAGGATCGAGCTTCGAGGATCGAAGTGTGAGGGTCGAGGCTCGAAGATCGAGTCGAAGCTCGGAGCTTCGAGGATCGAGCTTCGAGGATCGAGCTTCGAGGATCGAACTTCGAGGATCGAGGCTCGAGCTTCGAGGCTCGAGTTCGAGGGTTCGAAAGTGTTGGGCCACCGCTGGCTGGGGCAACGCTTTTGCCCGTTGTCGGCCTCCGGGTGCCCTGACTCGACTGGCCCCAGGACAGGTCCACAACAACTGGCCTTGGGGGGGAGCCCCGGGGGAAGGGGCCGAAGCCTCTGGGACCAGGGGCCGAGGATCGAGTTCCCAGGACCGAGACTCGAGTTTCGAGACTTTTTTTCCAGGGCTGAACCTAAACAGTGTTTTCGTTTTCGTTTTGTTTTCGTTTTCCCTCGTTTTGTCTTCAATCCGCCTTTCACGCAAAGCAAAATCGAAACGAAAACGGCCCACGAAATCGCCAAAACACCGTTTAGGTCCACCCCTGTTGTTTCCCAACCCTCCTGTGTTGGGTACTCGTTTTGAAAAGAGCAGTATGGTCGCCCCGTCCTTCCTTCTTTCCTTCTCCTCCCCTCTTCTCCCCTCCTCCTTCTCTCCTGTTTCCGGTGTTCCCTTCTCCTCTACCATCGTGCCGTCGGGCTGCGATCTGCGCAACTGTCGCCACTTTCGTGGGCTCCTGGGAAGCCCAGCGGAGGTGGGTCCCACGCGGATCACCTCGGTACCTCGCTGCCCCTTTGGGGGGCTTGCGATCTGCGCAACTGTCGCCACTTTCGTGGGCTCCTGGGAGGCCCAGCGGAGGTGGGTCCCACGCGGATCACCTCGGTACCTCGCCGCCCCCTGGCGGACTTGCGATCTGTGCAACTGTCGCCACCTTCGTGGGCTCCTGGGAAGCCCAGCGGAGGTAGGTCCCACGCGGATCACCTCGGTACCTCGCCGCCCCCTTTGGGGGGCTTGCGATCTGCGCAACTGCCGCCACTTTCGTGGGCTCCTGGGAGGCCCAGCGGAGGTGGGTCCCACGCGGATCACCTCGGTACCTCGCTGCCCCCTGGGAGGCTTGCGATCTGCGCAACTGTCGCCACTTTCGTGGGCTCCGCGCGGATCACCTCAGTACCTCGCCGCCCCCTGGGGGCTTGCGATCTGCGCAACTGTCGCCACTTTCGTGGGCTCCTGGGAGGCCCAGCGGAGGTGGGTCCCACGCGGATCACCTCGGTACCTCGCTGCCCCTTTGGGGGGCTTGCGATCTGCGCAACTGTCGCCACTTTCGTGGGCTCCTGGGAGGCCCAGCGGAGGTGGGTCCCACGCGGATTACCTCGGTACCTCGCCGGCCCCTGCGCAGATCGCAGCCCCCCAAGGGCGGCGAGGTCCCGTGGTGATCCGCGTATGAGGTACCTCCGCTGGGCCTCCCATGAGCCCACGAAAGCGGCGACAATTGCGCAGATCGCAGCTCCCCACGGGCGGCGAGGTCCCTTGGTGATTCGCGTATGACGTGCCTCCGCTGGGCCTCCCAGGAACCCACGAACGTGGCGACAATTGCGCAGATCGCAGCCCCCCAAGGGCGGCGAGGTCCTGTGGTGATCCGCGTAGGACTCACTTCCTCTGGGCTTCCCGGGAGCCCACGAAAATGGCGACAATTGCGCAGATCGCAAGCCCCCCCAGGGGGCGGCGAGGTACCGAGGTGATCCGCGTGGGACCTACCTCCGCTGGGCCTCCCAGGAGCCCACGCCAGTGGCGACAATTGCGCAGATCGCAAGCCCCCCAAGGGGCAGCGAGGTACCGAGGTGATCCGCGTAGGACTCACTTCCTCTGGGCTTCCCGGGAGCCCACGAAAATGGCGACAATTGCGCAGATCGCAAGCCCCCCCAGGGGGCGGCGAGGTACCGAGGTGATCCGCGTGGGACCTACCTCCGCTGGGCCTCCCAGGAGCCCACGCCAGTGGCGACAATTGCGCAGATCGCAAGCCCCCCAAGGGGCAGCGAGGTACCGAGGTGATCCGCGTAGGACTCACTTCCTCTGGGCTTCCCGGGAGCCCACGAAAATGGCGACAATTGCGCAGATCGCAAGCCCCCCCAGGGGGCGGCGAGGTACCGAGGTGATCCGCGTGGGACCTACCTCCGCTGGGCCTCCCAGGAGCCCACGAAAGTGGCGACAATTGCGCAGATCGCAAGCCCAGCGGGCTCCCGGGAGGCCCAGCGGAGGTGGGTCCTACGCGGATCACCTCGGTACCTCGCGGCCCCTTTGGGGGTTGCGATCTGCGCAATTGTCGCCACTGTCGTGGGCTCCTGGGGGGCCCAGCGGAGGTACGTCATACGCAGATCACCATGGGACCTCGCCGCCCCTGGGGGGTCTGCGATCTGCGCAACTGTCGCCACTTTCGTGGGCTCCTGGGAGGCCCGGCGGAGGTACGTCATACTCGGATCACCACGGGATTTCTTGCTGCGCTCTTCTGAAAGCATTGTTGGGTGCTCTTTCTGCACACTGCGGGTCCTTCAGAATTCCAGTCAGCATTGAGCGGTCCTGAGTATCATCGCCACATGTATAGAAAGGGTTGGGTACGCCACAGGGTAATTTCCCCCCTCAGGCACAGGCCGGGACCCAACTTTGTCTGGATGGCTGTCTTGCCACATCAGCCTCTGTTGCAGTATAGGGAGGCGAGCGCACCCCTGGGAAGTTTCGAGACTCGTTTGGGCACTCTTCAGATTGGTTGCGCCTCCCCCGGGGGGGGGAGGCTTTTGCCGCTGCGGCTGGGGCTGGGCCCCCCCGGGAGATTCCAGGCAGACCGCGCACCGGGACAGGTCCAGAGCAGATTTCATTGGCTCAGCGGCCCAGGCAGGCGGCGCGCAGGAGGGGGCAAAGGGGTGAGGGGGACGGCCCTCTGCGAGGGTAGGAGGCCCCTTGGAGGGCCTACGCCCAACTCTCCGACAATTTTTTCGCGGGTGCGGCAAGCGGATCCAGCAATTGTTTGTAGATTTTGGTCCATGGGGCCCTTCATCGGGCCCCGCGACAGTCAAAATTGAATCCAGGGCGAAAAACTACCCCTGGGATAAGGGTCGGGAGCTCTGAGGCCACGGTCTGAAAAACTCACATCGAAGGATGTCTGGGGAAGTTTCCTTTGTTTTTGTAGGAGAAAAGGGAGGCGGACAACATGCTTCCACAGCTCACGCTGGCGGGATGAGGCCAGCGAGGTACGGCACGAGAGAGAAAACGGCTGCAAGGTCTGGGGAGGTTTCCGAAAGGGCTTCCTCAGAATGGCTGGCAGGGCTTCGAAGATGCCCTCTGCCTACTTAGAAGGCCGCCGCCCCCCCCCCCCCCTCCTGCGCGCCTGGGGTGGCTGGGGGCATGGGCAGATGTGGGGGGGCAGATTCGGGCACAAAGCAACATCGATTCGGGATTCGTGGATCTGGCACGTGGCCGCCAGATCCGCCTCCCAGCACCAGCTGATTAGGAGACGGAGCGCGCCGATGTTGCATGGAAGCGCGACCCTGCGAAAAGTGTAATATCGAAGCTCGAGATTCGATCCTCGATTGAATCTTTAAGCCAGAGATCCGACGCCACAAAAAAGTACAACACCTTGAACCATCACGAACGACGCCTCCTCAGGAAGGCAGGCGGGCTTCGAAGAGGCCCCCTGTGTCAGATTCGGGCACCATGCAACATCGATTCGGGATTCGTGGATCTGGCGCGTGGGCGCCATATCCGCCTCCCAGCACCAGCTGATTTGGAGACGGAGCGCGCCGATGTTGCATGGAAGCGGGACCCTGCGAAACATGAGACATCGCGAAAAACCGCGACCAATAGAGCCCTGGACCCCTCTTTCTGCTGCATTTTTTCTAGCCGGATCGACCTGTGATCAGAAAACTCAATCCTCGAACTCGATCTTGGATCCTCGCATCCGCACGCCTTAGGTCCCCGAGCTTCTTGCGCCATGGCCATGAGAAGCTGCAGCGCCTGGACCTCAGGGGATGGAGTGGCAGGGCCTGGGGCTGCGCACATCGACGCCTCCCAGGTGGGGTCGGAGGATCGCGCCGCATCGTCGATGCATCGGCGACGTCGGTGCAGAAGCGCGGGCTCCGCATCGAGCCGCATCGCCAACTCATCGGCGATGCAGCGCGCTCCTCGGACCCCCCAGGTGGCCCCGACCCCCTCTGGGAGGCCCGGGAGCACACGCGGCGCCCTCTGAGGTGCAGCCTCGGCTGGCCCCCGCCGGAGCCCCCAGGGTGGGGCAGCCCGGGGCGGCCTCGGCACTCGCGCGCCGCCGCTCCTCGTCCCAGAGGGAGCTGCCCCGGGAATGAGTCGAGGCCAGCCTTCGGCGGTCCAGACCGGAAGGGGCCCCAGGTGGAATCCCGCCAGGCCTCCGGGCGTGAGTGGTCCGGCGAGCTCGTTCTGCTAACCCCCTTCTTCCAGAAGTAGCATCTCGCAGAGCAGCTTCTAGTTCCCCCCCTTTTTCCCCCCTCCCCCCCTTTCAGACCCTCCCTGCCCCCTCCACTCCTGGAGTGCATGCATCTATCTACACATCCTTCGTCCAATCAGCTCTCCGGGCGACTGGTTTTGGACGGGCTGGTGGGGATATTTTTTTGGTTGGCGGCTCCGAGGCGGCGGACACGGAGCGGACAAGTAAATCCGGGGCGCGGTACCTACGAATTAACAAGAAGATTGCCACCGCAGTGGCGGGCGAAACTCGTTCCTGCGAGGAAGCACGCAGGTGCACGTGCACGGAACAAAATGAACTGAATTCGAGGGGGCGGGAGGAGAAGTCGCCCTTGCGGCGCCAAGCTCCAGCCGAACCGCAACCGTAAGCGAGGCCTGAACGGACAGCAAAACGCTCTGCCATGCCGCGGGCATAACGCGAGTCCGAGCGGCCATCTCGACCAAACGAAGCCCACGTGTGTGCACACTGAACCTGGCCGTCCAGCGGGCCTCAGAAAAAGGATGCGAGTGCGGGCGAGGGCAACTGAACCTCGAACTCACTGCACCTTCACGTGCGGACGATGGTGCGGCAGGGGGGACCCGACTCACCAAAGCTCGCTGTAGCTGGGGTGTGACTGGTCCGCGTCCGAGCACCGAGCCAGTGGGAGGCAGACCGCTGGTGTGCGATCGCGTGGGCCTGTGCGCTCACATCGTATCCGAAATCACGCTGTTCGGGGGCACAACGATGCAATTGTACTGCCGCGGAGCTGGTGGCTGTGGCTGCGCCGAGAAGAGCGAAACGAACTCGGACCGCAGAAGGCTGAACCACTCAGTGCGGGGCCGTTCACTTCGACGAAACCAATCGCCATGGGCGCGGGAGCGTTCAGCCGCACCCACTCCACACCTGTCCCGCTGCCCGTGCAGAAGCCTGAATACCTCCGACGCCAGCGCGAACCGATAGCTGGCAGCTGCAGAGCTGCTGGGCCGTACCGTTCGCTGGCGGCGTGCTGACGGCGGGCCAAGACGTCCTTGTAGTAGAACCATGGCCGGGTCGGCGACGAAGGAGGGACCACTGGTCCCGGGGCAGGTCTCAGGGCAGACGCGCTCCTGCGGCCTGCGCAATGTGATGGCGCTGGTGGGCAGGGGGGGGCGCAGCCAAAAACCGCTGAATACGAGTGCCAACGAGGGGAGGAGGGGATGGAGGAGGTGCAGCCACAAGCCGCTGGACACAGATTCGTAGGATGGGGGCGGCCGGCGGCCGCATTGCCGCCAGTGACAACGTCATTCCAGGGACGGGAGCGTCTTGGCGGGGGGGTGACGCGCCACTGCGTGACGAACGCGCCTGTCCCCGTGAAGGGTGGACAGAACACGGCTAGCGTGGCCTCCGTGTTTCGCTCACGACTGGTCCGCCAGCCTCCCCTGCATCACCTGGCATCTGGTGGGGCTGACCGTCTGCATCTCTGGGGGGCAGTCTTCTCACCCCGTCTCCCTCGGTGCTGACGCCATCTACTGCTGGGCAGCCCGCCGTGGTGGGCGCGGCTGGGGCCCGTCCCTGCTCTGCCCCGAGTGCGGGGGGGGCATGCTGTCCGCGGGGGGTCTGCGCCGAGCTTGGATCTTAGCCGCCACATGGCCCTCTCTAGGGTTCCCACCCACAACCGCCTGCTGATTCCCCTCTGGGGCGTCATCAACTGTCAAGACCGACCACATTGCAGTCCTGAGCCCGAGCCCAGTGAGGGCCAGGCCGCGGCGAGCACGGAGGGAGGCGATGCAAGGCCCAACGCAGCAAAACGGGGAAGCGAGGGTGCCTTGACCCCCCGCGGAAAGCCCCGGGCCAGAGGGAGGCACCCCAAACGTGGCCACGACTTGCAGGGCAGCAGTGGGCCGGCATCCAGTGGCCAACCTCCACGCGCCAGTCCCCCGCGTGAGCGGTGCCACGACCACACTGCAGCCCCGAACCAGTGCCCGGTGACGGCCAAGACGCGGCGAGCACGGGGGGAAGCGATGCAAGGCCCTCAGCAGCGGAACGGGGAGGCGAGGGTGCCTTGACCCCCCGCGGGAGGCCCCGGGCCAGAGAGAGGCACCCCTTATGCAGGCCACGACTGGTGAGGGGGAGGTGGGGGAGGCTGTTGCTGCTGCAGCTGCTGCGGCAGCTGTTGCCGCTGCAGCTGTCCTGCTGACGCAGCCGCAGCCGTCGGCATCTCGCGATGGGGGGGGCGGAACCAAAAGCCGCTGTACACGTATCTCGGTCGAGAGGAGGAGAAGGAGGAATGGAGGTGCAGCCAAAAGCCGCTGTCACGATTGTATAGACAAAGGAGGAGGGGGGGGGCAGCCGTCGACCGCGATGCCGTCTCTCAACAGCTCTTCCCTCGTCATCTGGCGGCCTCTGTGGTGAGAGGCCCGCCAATGCGGGGGGGCGGTCCGGTTGCCTGTCCCCGTGGTGGGTGGACGGCGCCGTCCGCTACTGTGAGCTGGTAAAACTCGTGGCGACCCTCTCTAAGAGTTCCCGTCCACAGCCGCCTCATGGTTTCACCAGGAGCATCGTCCTCAGCCTCCGGGAGCTGGGTGGCGCCTGCTGCTGGCTCTTCGCACTCACGGGCTGACCCACTGCGGGGGGAGGGGGGGGGGGGCGGGGGCGGAACTGGGAGCGAGATGGGATCCAGGGTGGGTCAGGGGGCGGGGAGGTCGGGGCTATCTCCCCCCGGAGCGTCCGTTCCCGTGCCCCTTTCGCTCGCGACTGGTCCGCCAGCCTCCCCTGCATCACCTGGCATCTGGTGGGGCTGATCGTCTGCATCTCAGGGGTGCTGTTTTCTCACCCCGTCTCCCTCGGTGCTGACGCCATCTACTGCTGGGCAGCCCGCCGTGGTGGGCGCGGCTGGGGCCAGCCCCTGCTCTGACCCGACTGCGGGGGGGGGGCCTGCTGTCCGCGGGGGGTCTGCGCCGAGCTTAGATCTCAGCCGCCACATGGCCCTCTCTTGGGTTCCCACCCACAACCGCCTCCTGATTCCCCTCTGGGACGTCATCAACTGTCAAGCCCGACCACGCTGCAGTCCCGAACCCGTGCCCGGTGAGGGCCAAGACGCGGCGAGCACCGGGGGGGGCGATGCAAGGCCCTACGCAGCACGGACAAGTGCCCGATGAGGGCCAAGACGCGGCGAGCACGGGGGGGGGCGATGCAAGGCCCAACGCAGAAAAGCGGGGAAGCGAGGGTGCCTTGACCCCCCGCGGGAGGCCCCGGGCCAGAGGGAGGCACCCCAAACGCAGGCCACAGCTTGCAGGGCAGCAGTGGGTCAGCAGCCAGTGGCCAACATCCACGCACCTGTCCCCCGCGTGTGCGGTGCCAAGAGGGGGGGCAGCAAGGCTGCTGCGGGGAGACGGCCCGCCACTGAGTTTTGCTCTTCTTGGGGGCCTGGTTGCTCAGGTGGCCCTTCGCCGCGTGGTGATCACTGCTCGCTCCGCCGCTGCGACCCTGGTGTAGCTGCCGCAGCCGAGCCCAATCGACGTCGAGGCCCAGCGCGTCACTGACGGCCCGTACGTCGCACTTGTGGCTGCGGAAGGTTTCCAAGAAGAGGTGGCAGGTTTGCGGGTCGTGCCGAAGCGGGTCGAGCGCGCCCTTGCTGCCGGGCACAGACTGCCGCTTGGCGAAGGCGTGCCAGGTGCCAGTGAACATTGTTCCCAACGCGACTTGGAGCCGTCTATCGCCTCGCCGGGTGTCTCCCCGGGGAGGGCCCACTGGATGTTGTTGATTCCTGTTTTGTGCAGCTGTTGTCCCGTGTCGGGGTCCTTGGGCTCTGGCCATTGGCGCTGGTCGGGCCCTTGGTGCCGCCGTGTATCCTGGCCGCAAGTCTCCAGCGTACCGGCCTCGTTGTCCTGGCCGGAGGGCGCGTGATCTGCTCGCGACAGCTCCGGCTGCGCGCCTGGCAGGGTTCCGCGGGGAAAAGCAGGCCGCGTGGTTGGCCGCCAGGCGGGGGTCGGATCGCATCCGGCGGCCAGGGCAGACGCAGCCTTGTGGTACGTGGGGAAGGGCCCCTTTCGCTGGCGTTCGCCTTCGGGCCTGCGCCCGCCGTCGCTCCCAGGTGCGTCCCCTTTGGTCAGCGCAGGACTCTCTCCGGTCTCTGGGGTGCCGCTGGTTGTGCCAGGCGCGCGCGCGCGGCGGCGCAGCTTCCGTGGCCGGGGCGCGAGCTGCTTTGCCAGTAGTGCCCTGGGCGCGTGGAGAGGGCGCCCGGGGCTCGCCGTCCATAAGTTCACTGACAGGGGAAGGGGGGCGAATGGGCGCGAAAGGGTTTCTCCCGACGAGCCAGTGGATGGCTTCGCTGTCCTGCGTCTGGATGGTTGGTCCGTGGTCTCCCTGCTGGGTGCGTGGCGGTCCCAGAGGACTGCTGACGGTCTGATTGTTCTGAGGGGGAGGTGGGGGTGGCACGGAGTGGCAGGCGAGCCCCTGCTGTCCCGGAATCTCGCTTGGCTGACTGTTGCGGCTGCCGTCAGCACTATCGGGGGCCACCCCCTGTCCACCCGGTTCTAATCCAGAAGCGCGAGAGAAAGCTTGTGCGGCTTCCGCACCTTGCGGGGTTTCCGCCGCTTCGGGCCCCCGATGCTCCGCGGCTTCCGCAGCCTCCGCCGACTCCGCCGTGACCTCCCTCTCCTTTCCTCTGCTCTGCTGGTGCTGCTGAAGGGGGGGGGTTAGTGTGAGCTGCACACTGATCACTGCAGGCTACCGCCTCTCGATTCCCCTCCTCTGGGACGTCATCATCTGCCAGCGATGCGGGCGGTGGTATCGTGACCTCTGCCTCCTTTGCTCTGCCCTGCAGGTGCTGCTGAGAAGGCGCGGGAGCCTCAGCGTCTTCCCGTGGGTTCTTCTTGGGGTCGCTGGGTGGCTCTTGTTGCTGCGGCGGGGGGGGGCTGCTGCTGCAGCTGCGGGGCGCTGTTGCTGCTGCTGCTGCAGCTGCTGCTGCAGTGCTCTGATCCAGAGACACAAGTGGGGGCTTGCGTCACTTCCGCACCTTCCGAGGCTTCCGTCGCTTCGGGCCCCCGATACTCCGCGGCTTCCGCAGCCTCCGCCGACTCCGCCGTGACCACCATATTCTTTTCTCTGCCCTGCGGGGTGCTGTTTGCTGCTGCTGCTGCTGCTGCTGCTGCTGCTGCTGCTGCTGCTGCTGCTGCTGCTGCTATTGTGGTCGCTGGGGGGCCTGCTGCAGTGGCTGCTGCGGCTGCTGCCCTGCTGCTGCTGCTGCAGCAGCTGCTGGGTCCTGCTTGCTGCTGCTGCTGCTGCTGCTGCGGCTGTTGCTGCAGCTGCTGCTGCTGCCCTGCTGCTGCGGCTGCTGCTGCTGCTGCTGCCCAGCTGCTGCGGCTGCTGCGGCTGCTGCTGCTGCTGCTGCTGCTGCTGCTGCTGCTGCTCTGCTGGTGCGGCAGCTCGCCGAGGGCCGCGCCGAAGGCCGCGCCCTCCGCCGCCGCCGCCGCCGCCGGAGGGGAGTCGGCGGCGGCAGCTGCGGCCGCGGAGGCCACTGCGGCCGCGGCCGCGGCGGCTGCAGCGGGCCGCGGCGCCGCGGCGCGGCGCGCGGGCGCCGGCCCCAGGCTGCGGCGCAGGCACGGCGATCGCGGCGTCTGCCGAGCGGCCAGCCGCCGCGGCGGCGGCGGCCTCGGCCGCAGCCACGGCGGCGGCGGCGCCAGCGGCGCCCGCGGTCCCAGGCGGCGCGGCGCCTCTGGCACGGCGGCGCCGCGGCGCCCGCGGCGCCGGCAGCGCCGGCGGGCGCCGCCCGCGCCAGGCGCGCCGGCCGCCGTGGCAGCCCGCGGCGCCAGCCCCGGGAGCGGCGCCGCGCGGCGGCAGGCGGCCGCGCGCCGCTGGCGGCGGCGGCGGGCCGCAGGCGACTCCGCAAGCCAACGGGCCGCGCCGGCGGCGCGGGCAGGGGCGCCCAGGGGCATGGCCCGGCGGGCGGGGGGGAGGAGGGAGGGCCGACCTCCGCCCCCAACCCCGCGGACGGGGAGGCCGGAGGCCAGGGGCAAGCCCCCGGCCGCGACCGCGCAAGCCAGCTCGGCCATCTTGAGCCAGAGCGGCTTGAGCCAGAGGCTTGAGCCAGGCTACGGACGCTGGTGGGGATACGCGAAGCGCCAATAACTTACATTGATTGAGGTCCCTCGTCCTCAGGGCCCTGTCCCTCAGGGCCCCGTCCCTCAAGGCCCCATCTTTGAACCGCCGAGGTCTGGACCACCTCTTTGGGGAGGAACGTTAGGGATGGACTGGCCTGGGGAGGGAAGCGTCCACCTGGAACCGGCGATACATCGCCGACGATAGATCGGCCATGGGGCCCCGACAGCGAATCCGCGTGGTCCTGGGGGGGGGGCAGGCTATCGGGAGCGTTGCCCCTATCGGGGGGGGCTACTCGGCAGGAGCGCGCCCTCTGCGCGCCTGCGAGGCGCCTGGCCGTGACAGCCTCGTGCCCGGTGCCCGGGGCCGCCTGGTGTGGCCAGAGGAAAGGCTGGCTGCACACACCAGCCCCGAGCCCAAGCTTGGCGCGGCCGTGGCCGGTGCAGGTGCCACGAGGAGGAGGAGGAGGAGGAGGAGGAGGAGGAGGAGGAGGAGGAGGAGGAGGAGGAGGAGGAGGAGGAGGAGGAGGAGGAGGAGGAGGAGGAGGAGGAGGAGGAGGAGGGGAGGAGGACGAGGAGAAGAAGGAGGAGGAGGAGGAGGAGGAGGAGGAGGAGCCGCTGCCGAGCGAGCCCCAGCACCGCAAGCACCTCCACGGGAGCACGGAGAACAATTAAGGCCGTGGCGACGAGCTGGCCTGGCTCGGCGCACCTTCCGCGGGCGGCCCTCCGGTGCGGCCCTCCGGTGCTACCCTGGCGTGGCCCCGTCAGACAAGGAAGACCCGCTGGCGTCGGACAGCTCGCCCAACGAGGACCCGCTCGCTCGCGTCGGATCCTCGTCAGGCTTCAGGGACCCCGCGGCGGCGCAGGCATCGAACCTCATCCCCATCTCCAGGAACTCGTGGTGGACCTCTTCGAACACCCGCTGCAGCTCCTCCACAGGGAACGCGGTCGTGATCATGATGGCCATCGGGATCGTCTCCAGGACCAGCGCCCACTGGCAGTACCACGATGCCTCGACCTCCGCCCAGTGCGAAAAGCCGCCGTCGTCGCGAGGGTCCTCCGCGTAACCAACGTACCTCATGCAGGAGTCGGTCCGATTAATGAGCGGCTCGGCGAAGTGGTGTATGAGCGCCGACTGGTATATCCGCCACCGTGCCCCTGGGCACGGAGAGGGCGTGCCCTCGGGTCCCTCTGCCCGACCCTCGGAGCCTCCGCCCTCGCTCCCGAAGAACCCTTACGGGGCCCGGGCTCTTGACGGGACTGGTATATCCGTCACCGTGCCCCTGGGCACGGAGGGGGCGTGCCCTCGGGCCCTCTGCCCGACCCTCGGAGCCTCCGCCCTCTGCTCCTGAAGAGCCCTTACGGGGCCCAGGGCCCTGCACTCTCACATCTCCCCGGCTTGGCGCGTGCCCCCCTAGGCATTGTCGCGTGCCTGGGCCCCTGGGGCTCCGGGAAGTGGCGGCGCGTCAATTTTTCGGGCCTCGGAGGGCCCCAAGACGGGCCAAGAGAGCCTCGAGAGGCCCCCCAAAAGACGGTGCAAGAGGGCACCGAGTCGCCGAGAGAGCGGCCCAAGACGCGCAAGATGGCTCCCAAACGGCCCAAGAGGGCTCCAACACGCCCCAGGAGGACTCCAAGGCCTCCCATGAAGGCCCCAAGAGGCCAAAGCCATTGATTTTCCCTTCGGCTTTTGAAGGATTTTGGCGTTCTCGCCTTTTCAGCTTCCCGACGCTCCCAGGCGGCCCAAGAGGCCCCCAAGACCGCCCCAACAGGCCGAAGAGGCCTCCAAGAGGGCCCCAAGACGGCCCAAGAGGGCCGACAAACGGCCCCCAAAGGGGCCAAGAGAGGGAACATGAACCGAAAACCCGAGCCTATCGCCCCAGAAAGTCCAAAGTGACGCCCAGGAGGCCCCACGATGCCCCCAAGAGGCCCTCAAGAGGCCCCAAGAGGCCCCCAAGAGGCCCACAAGAGGCCCGAAGAGCGCCCAAAGCAGGCCCCAAGAGGCCTCAAACTGCCTCCAAGAGGCCCCCCGAGAGGCCTCCCACGAGATCTCAACGAACATCCGATAGGCTTCATACCCACAGTCCAGGCACGGTGGCGGGATGGGCCGAAGGCCATTCGATCCGCCGCCCCCTTTTGCTTTAGCAAAGGGGTGCCTGGCGTGCTGAATCCTCTCGGTTTTGGTTTTGGTTCTTTTTCCAAAAGAACTCCCCCTGGGGCTTCGGCCCGTCCCGCCGGCCACCCGGAAGGCGCTCAATTCCCTAATTTTTCCTCCCAGACGGCTCAAGATGATCTCCAAGATGGTCCAACATGGCCTGCCAGTCCGACAAAGATGATCCAAGATGGCCTCCAAGTCCGCCCAAGATGATCCAAGACGGCCTCCAAGACGGCCTCCAAGACGGCCCAAGAGAGTCCAAGACGGCCCCAGAGGCCCCCCAGAGGCCTCCCAGACGGCCCAAGAGGCCTCCAAGAGGTCCTCTAGGAGGGCCCGAAGAGGCCAAAATCATTGAAATTCCTTAGGTTTTTGAAGGATTTTGGAATTTGCTTCTTCTCGGCATTCCGACGGCCCAAGACGGCCCAAGAGGCACCCAAGATCGCCCAAGGGGCCCCCAAGAGGGCCCCATGACGGCCCAAGTGGCCTCCAAGACGGCCCCAAGAGGGCCCCAAGACGGCCCAAGAGGCCTCCAACACGTCCAAGAGGGCCTCCAAGACGCCCAAGATGGCCTCCAAGACGGCCCCGAAGCGCCCCAAGAGGGTCCCCCGTTGGCCCAGAAAGGCCCCCAAGGCGGCTCCCGACGGCGTCAGACGTGCCAGGAACCCACCAAGATGGCCGAAGTTGGCTCGAAGGTGGCCCAAAAGGGCCCAAGAGGCCCCAAGAGGGCCTCCAGGAAGGCCAGAAGAGGCCAAAAACATTGATATTTCTGAAGCTTTTGACGGGTTGTGACATTTCCTTCTTTTCGGCCTTCCGACGGCCCGAGACGGCCCAAGAGCTCCCAAAGATCGCCGAAAGATCGCCCAAGAGGCCTCCAAGATGGCTCCAAGATGGCACAGGAGGCCACGGCGCCCAAAATGGCCTCCAAGACGGGCCTGGAGCATTCCAAGAGGGCCACAAGTCGGCTCAGAGAGGCCCCCCAAACGGCTTCCGACGGCGTCAGACGGACCAGGAGCCCACCAAGACGGCCGAAGATGGCCCTAAGATGGCCCAAGACGGCCCAAGAGGCCTCCAAGAGGGCCCCCAGGAAGGCTCGAAAAGGCCCAAATCATCGATCTCCCATGGGTTTTTGAAGGATTGTGGCATTTGCGTTTTTTTCTGCCTTCCGACGGCCCGAGGCGGCCCAAATGCCCCCAAGAGGCCCAAGACACGGCCCCAAGAGGCCCCCAAGACGGCCCAAGATTGCCTCCAAGACGGCCCAAGAGCCCTCCAAGACGTCCTGCAAGAAGGCCCGAAAGAGTCAAAATGGCCTCCAGACGGCCAAGATGACCTTCAAGATGCCCTCGTGTTCCCCGAAGGCTTTCCAAACCGATTCGGGGAACCCATGGTCCGATAGCTTGGCAGGTCTGGCCTCAACGTTCGGCCACATAGGCGCTTCTAAAAAGGCAGGGGGCGGCGGTGATTCGCCGTAGGCGTCTTCGATCCGCCGCCCCCTGTCGATTCATCGCAGGGGTGCCTGGCGTGCTAGTCCCTTGCGGTTTTGGTTTTGTTGTTTTTCCAAAAGAACTCCTCCTGGGGCTTCGGCCCGTCCCGCCGGGGTCCCGGGAGATTCCCGAACATCCATCTGTCAATACCTTTGTTGCCCCAAATTGGCCCAAGATGGCCTCCAAGATGGCCTCCAAGATGCACCCAAGACGGCCCAAGATGGCCTCAAAATTGTCTACGACTGCCCAAAAGGCCCGCAAGAGGTCTCCTAGACGGCCCAAGAGCCCTCCAAGACGTCCTCCAGGAAGGCCCGAAATAGCCAAAATCATTGTTTTTCGTTAGATTTTGAAGGATGTTGGCATTCGCGCCTTTTCGGCTTTCCGATTGCCCAAGACGGCCCAAGAGGCTCCCAAGATCGCTCCAAGATCGCCCAAGGGGCCTCCAAGATGGCCCCATGACGGCCCATGACGCCCCCAAGACCGCCCCAAGAGGGCCCGAAGACGGCCCAAGAGGCCTCCAAGACGCCCAAGATGGCCTCCAAGACGGCCAAGATGGCCCAAGATGGCCTCCAAGACGGGCCTGGAGCATTCCAAGAAGGCCCCGAGTCGGCCCAGAGAGGCCCCCCTAACGGCTTCCGACGGCGTCGGACGGGCCAGGAGCCCACCAAGACTGCCGAAGATGGCCCTAAGATGGCCCAAGACGGCCCAAGAGGCCTCCAAGAGGGCCTCCAGGAAGGCCCGAAAATGCCCAAATCATAGATTTCCAATGTTTTTTTGAAGAATTGAGGCATTTGCTCTTTGTTCGGCCTTCCGACGGCCCGAGACGGCCCAAGTCCCCCAAAGATCGCCCAAGATGCCCAAGACGGCCCCAAGAGGCCATCAAGACGGCCCAAGAGGCCTCCAAGACGCTCAAGATGGCCTCCAAGACGGCCCAAGAGCCCTCCAAGACGTCCTCCGAGAAGGCCCGAAAGGGTCAAAAAGGCCTCCAGACGGCCAAGATGACCTTCGATACCCACGTGTTCTCCGAAGGCTTTTCAAACCGATTCGGGGAAAACATGGTCCGATAGCTTGGCAGGTCTGGTTTCCACGTTCGGCCACGTAGGCGCTTCCAAAAAGGCATGGGGGCGGCGGTGATTCACCGTAGTCGTCTTCGATCCGCCGCCCCCTGTGCTTGTCAAAGGGGTGCCCAACGTGGCGGGATGGGCCGAAGGCCATTCGATCCGCCGCCCCCTGTGCTCGTCAAAGGGGTGCCCAACGTGCTGGGCCCTTTCGGTTTTGGTTTTGGTTCTTTTCCAAGAAGAGCTCTCCTCTGGGCTTCCGGCCCGTCCCGCCGGCCTCCCGGAAAGACCCAAGAGACCCGGTTGCCAAGTTTTTCCTGCTCCAGACGGCTCCAAGATGGCCCAAGCTGGCCTCCAAGGTGCCTCCAAGATGGCCTCCAAGACGACCCAAGAGGGTCCAAGATACTTCCAATTCCGCCCAAGAAGCCTCCAAAACGGCGCAAGACTGCCCAAGAGGTGCCCAAGAGGCCTCCAAGACCGCCCAAGAGGCCTCCGAGAAGTCCTCCAGGAGGGCCCGAAGAGGCTAAAACCATTGATTTTCCTGAAGACTTTCGAAGGATTCTCACATTTGCTCTTTTTCGGCCTTCCGACAGCCCGAGGCGGCCCAAGAGGCCCCCGAGATCGCCCAAGAGGCCTCCAAGATGGCCTCAGGACTGCCCAAGAGGCCCCCAAGACGGCCCCAAGAGAGCCCAAAGACGGCCCAAGAGGCCTTTAAGACGCCCCAGGAGGCCTCCAATATGGCCCTGGAGCACCCCGAGAGGGTCTCAAGTCGGCCCAGAGAGGCCCCCAAGACTGCTTTCGAGGAGCCCACCGAGACTGCCTAAGTTGGCTCTAGGATGGCCCAAGACGGCTCAAGAGGCCTCCAAGAGGCTCCCAGGAAGGCCCGAAGAGGCCAACATCATTGATATTCCTTGGGTTTTTGACAGATTTTGGGATTTGTTTCTTTTCGGCCTTCCGACGGCCCGAGACGGCCCAAGAGCCCCCCAAGATCGCCCCAAGATCGCCCAAGAGGCCTCCAAGATGGCCCCAGAACGGCCCAAGAAGTCCCCAAGAGGGCCCAAAGACGGCCCAAGAGGCCTCGAACACGCCCAAGAAAGCCTCCAAGACGGCCCTGGAGCATTCCAAGAGGGCCCCAAGTCGGCCCAGAGAGGCCCCCCAAACGGCCTCCGACGGCGTCGGACGGGCCAGGAACCCACCAAGACTGCCGAAGATGGCCCTAAGATGGCCCAAGACGGCCCAAGAGGCCTCCAAGAGGGCCTCCAGGAAGGCCCGAAGAGGCCAGTATCATTGATTATCCATAGGTTTTTGAAAGATTTTGGAATTTGCTTCTTTTCGGCCAGCCCCCAAAGATCGCCCCAAGATCGCCCAAGAGGCCTCCAGGATGGCCCCAGAACGGCCTAAGAGGCGCCCAAGACGGCCCCAAGAGGGCCCCAAGACGGCCCAAGAGGCCTCTAAAGTGTTTAAGATGGCCTCCAAGATGACCCTGGAGCACCCCATGAGGGTCCCAAGTCGGCCCAGAGAGGCCCTCAAGACGGCTTCCGACGGCGTCAGGCGGGCCAAGAGCCCACCAAGACGGCCGAAGATGGCCCCCGGGAAGCCCCCAAAGGCCCCCAAGAGGCCCAGGGAGGCTCCCAAGATGCCTCCAAGAGGCTCCCAGGAAGGTCCCAGGAGGCCCCAAGAGTGTCCCCTTAGGCTCCCAAAATGCGCCCTCCTCCTTCTTCTCCTCCTCTTCCTCCTCCACCTCCTCCTCCTCCGTCTCCTCCTGATCTTCCCCGCCATCCTCCCCCAAGTGTTCCCCGAAGGGTTTACACAACGGCTGGGGGAACACATGGTCCGATAGCTTGGCGGAGCTCTTGCCACAACGCTCGGCCACATGGGCGATTCTAGAAGGCAGGGGGCGGCAGTGATTCGCCGTAGGCGTCTTCGATTAGAATGATCAGAACGAACTTGATCGCCACGAACTTGCTCTTGGTGCTCCACTGCTTCAAAAGGTCCTGGGTAGCAAAAAACAAGACCATAAGGCCGTATATGCAAACGATGTTCGACGCTTGGTTGACAATGCTCAGCCAACGCGCTATGACCAGCCACAACTTGAAAGGTAGCACGCTGAGGAGGTACACTTGGAGCACGTTCGTAAGACAAATATTGATTACGTATTGATGAATCATCCACCATACGCACCTGAGCTCCACCAGCGTCAGATTGGACGCTCGCATGCACGGGCGCAAGCAACACCCCAGTGGGGGCACACCGAAATGCTTCCTCTTGCCCTGTACG